>OX465263.1:1078379-1678379 GCA_949987775.1 Aproaerema taeniolella
TATATGTGAAGAAAAATGAACACTTGTTTAAGAAAAATAGCGAAAGGCACAATGTAAATACTAGGACCAAGCATAAACTGGATGTACTAGACAGTCGTCTCCACAAGGTCACGAACTCTTTTATGGGTCAGTGTATACGGTTCTATAAAAAGATTCCCATGTGTATTCAAAATTTACTTTTGGATAAATTTAAGACAGTGATTAAACAAAAACTTTGCAAAAAGGGCTATTACAAAATTTCTGATTATCTATCAGAAAGATGTTCTTCTCTGAGGAAGACTGCACCTTTGCGAATAGGCGTAGAGTCAGTAGGGTCAAAAGAACGAATGCGTATGTATGTATTTAAATCGTTTGATGTATGTTTGTATGTATTTCATTGTAATCTTGACTTGTTTTAAGTGACATCCTGAATGTCCTATAAAATAAAGATTTTTCTATTCTATTCTTAAGAAATGCTATTATTTACTTATTTAAATTTTCAGACACAACCCTGACAGCAGCTGCCATTGTGGACTTTAATTTTCACGAAAGATCAGTTCGTTTTAGAAACGTAACAGCTACAGTTGGGTGGATTTCCACTCTTGCTTTCTTGTGCTCCACAACCACCATAGCCGTTCTTGAAGCCCCTAAGAGGATGAAATTCATGATAAATTATGTGAATCTTATTTCTGAGGTAAGTAAATAAAACTAATTAGCGGTTTGTACGGACACTTGTTTGACAGATATTCAATTACCATATTTTCATTTGCAAACCTGACGTGGCAATGGGCTTATTCCTCGCCGTGTGGTGATCGGTTGAAAATAACACCACCCTATTTCTTTCCGTGGGTGTCGTAAGAGGCGACTAAGGAAACACAAATGAGACCTGCCTACTATTAATCCACCCCAGGCAACGACACCTCTATTTGTTGTGAACTTGAGGTGGCGTCCTATGGTCTCATGCGGTGTGGTAGGCTTTGCGAAGGGTCATCTGGTTCGCGACCACCCTCCTACCGAAGGCCGACGCCAAACAGCTTGCTGTATTCCGTCGGTGCGTAGGAATACCAGTGCCTTATGGGCATTTTCTGGGTTAACTCGCTCCATTGTCGACCTCATCTATGACTTTGGTCAAGATTGAAGTCAAGAGTTAACTAACCCATCTTATAATGAAAAAAAAATGGACTGAGGGCCGTTGGGGCGGAAAAGTCCCCGAGTGGTGACCGCGTACCGGAAGGCGCAGTGTAAGAAGGCCTCCCACAAGGTGGAGCGACGATCTAGTCAAAATTGCGGGAAGTTGCTGGATGCGGGTGGCGTAGGACGGAACGATTTGTACGTCATGTCATTGAGGGAGGCCTATGTCCAGCAGTGGACGTCTTGCAGCTGACATGATGATTATGATGAGGCATTAGGGGGCGTCCATTAATTACGTGAGGTGTTTTCGCTCGACACCCCCCCGCCCCTTTTTATCTCACGTGAGTTTTATGAAAATGCTTAGTTTTAGTGTAAATACGTTAATTGGTAATTTATTTAGAAAACTTACATAATTTGCCTAATTATTTTTAAACTTTTAATAATCGAACAATAAAAAAACAGCTATGATTTACCAACTTAAATATGAAAAAAAGATTGTTTTAATTCAGTCCACGGGAACTCAGAGTGGCTACTGGAACAACATGGTTCAGTTGGTTTAACTTAGCTTTCCCACAATTTAACACTATTTCTTTTGGGCGAAAATATTACGTGATATTTGTAGAGACCTCCCCTCTCCCCCTCGTGAGATTGAGTCAGATCCGGCCCGACCCCCTCCCCCCCCAAAACGCCTCACGAAATTAATGGACGCCCCCTTACTTGGATAAAATCTTTTGTCTTATTTCCAAAATTGCCTGGTCTATAATAATATAGCTCTTTTTCCCTGTTTTTCTACTGTTTGTAAGTACAATTTCATGGAAATAAACGGTTTTATGGGTGTGTAATAAGAGTAAGTGGAGAGTGTGGATGAAGGTAAATACATCGTATTTTTCTTTTATAATGATATTCAAAAAATAAAATTTCTCGCCATACCTGTACAAAAAATATGCGTCGTCGTTTTATAGAATACCTTTTACAAAAAGGATTCTTGCTTCAGACTACGCCTTAAAAAAAGTGATTCGTTCTTCCAGCTACAATACCCTATTAATAACAATAAAACGAGGGCAGCTGGGAAAAAGAAAACTCTTCTGTACGCTATCTTAATTATCGCCATAGTTCAAATCTTTGCGGATTTGTACAACTACACCTACAACGCAATCCAGACTGATAGAAGCAGTAAGTGTTGTACATTTTAATTTTTAACTAGAATTTTCTTTACTTGCAATTGGCGACTTCGTTTCTATATTTAAATTTTATTAAAATACTAATACTTACATTGATTGTGAGCGTCATTTCTCAAAGAATTGAGTTGTTAGAAATACTCGCATTTGACGAGCATGAATGATACGAATTATTAATGTAGAAGCGTGTTTGGATAGTCTATTTATTTATTTAGTCGGCAATAATATTATATGCGACATAATAATGAGTTTATTTATGTGTATTACGTTTTGTGAGTATTTAAATTATTTTGAGCTGAAAAGTTGTTAGCTCCGGTTCTGTTTTTAGTGACAATAGTCGGTTTATACTGCTGTCATTACTTCGAGTTCTTGATCACCGTTCTGCTGGAGATGCAGTTCATCTTTGAAGCTCGTCTTATCAACTCCGCACTCAAAAACGTTAACGACTCTCTTACGGATCTCGTCAAACTGTTGGATCTGCTAAGTAATAATTTCTTTAATAACACACTAAACACACATCTTGAATTTACTCAAAAGGCCAAAACAATTACTAATCAAACTATAAAATTAAATTTACTACTACGTAAAGACACAATTTCGAAGTTATCGCAACTATACCTAATCATAGGAGCTACCGAAAATATGCATAATGTACTAATGAATTTTTAAGTCTAATACAGATTTTTGATTACTAAGTTTCTAAATTTTAATGTTTCCATTTCAGTGGTATCAAAACAAACGAGCAAAGAACCAAATGAATCAAACTACAACAAAAGGATTATGGCGAGATCTATTGCTGTCAATAAACCATTGCACTCAAATAACTACAAAACAAAAGGTGACTTTCAAATAGCAAAGGAGACTTTCACACTTGATAATATTTAAAAAGATAAATACAATATTTTCTTCGTTTTCAGCAACACAAACCACAAGCACTGTTCCAAAATCAGTTCGCTGTCTCGTTCTTTCATTCGGTGCTATAGTCGATGTAATGAGACAGACTGACAGATTTTATGGAAAGCCAATGTTAATGATGACTGGAAGTTTCTTCCTAAACCTAACAGTATCTCCGTATTACTTGATATTATTTCTTCGTGAGTTTGTCTTAATATCCTGCGCACTCTTTGTTGCTTTTATCGTTGTAGTCTTGGACCATACACACTATAGACGGAGCCAGGAGCGTGCCCCTTTTAGATAGCCATACTTCACTGTACAAAAGCTGTACAACAACTTAACTAATGGAGTCTCTTTTCTCACAAATTCACCACAAAAACGAATAAACTTTATGCGGAAAACCTAACCGTAACAACTGACAGAAGCTGCAGATCAAACGCTTTGTTTGTCACGAATTGAAAATCGTGACATAAAAAATGGGTTACGCAGAAAGAGATGGCGTTAAAGTAACCTATCTCTTACTATCTTGCAGGAACTCACATGTTTGCATCTCTTTCAAAAGTGCTGTGACGTCATAAGTACTCCGTCTATAGAGTGTATAGTCTAAGGTTGTAGTACTTTCATTGTCGTAATATTAAAACTGAAATCGCCTAATATAATAGTGATGTAAATTAATTTGAAACTTATTTTAATTACATAACTACATTAACGTTAAAACACAAACACTCCACACAACCTCGTACACACTATCCGGATGCATCCCAAACATGCACAATTGCATGCCCTAGCGTAGCACAGGGGTTCCCAATCTTTTTCAGCCCTAACCTAGGTAGACAGTCGAAATAGATAGATACAGTTGAAAGAAATAAGTAAGTACAATGATGCTTGTTAGGTAGATAGGCACAAAAATTTGAACATCTACAATTATTCATTAAAATACTCAATTAAAACAAAAACAGCTACCTAGTCAATGTGAAGGTTGAGTTTTGTGATCTCCACACGTTTTTGGAAGCGTTGGAGTGTTTATTTTGTACCCGCCAATCCTTAAGTTAAGGTTTCGGATCGGAGTATGGTACAGAGGATCGCCTCACGGCGCCCCTTGGTACTGTCTACGGCGCACCAGGCCGCCGCCGCGGCGCACAGTTTGGGAACCCCTGCCCTAGCATGTATATCGATAAATGGCTTCCATACCCTCAACGAGTACGGTTGCACTTTCACGTTGGTCAACTCACACTAACTACAACTAAACTAGGAACAGAAAAAGTATTTTTAATTTAAGTTTCAAAACGTTCCAACATTTCATCAGATATCATGCCTGTCGATCATAGTTGATTTCACAGAATTCGGTCACTTAATTTACTAGTTCAACAAATTTTTTCTAAGATATTTTGTGTTTCTTTACAGAAAGCAAAAAAAAAGCCACAGTCAATATCTGTCTCCAAATTCTTCACTGCATTTGCAATTTCGTTTATTTGTTAGAGTTGGTTGAACCTGGGCATCACACGAAGATGGAGGTATTCATGTTTTTATGTATATCATCCAACTCTTTATTATTTCTACTGTCCTGGTGAACTCGGAAGAGCTGTTACTGCTTTTTGCTTTGCATCTGGTCTATTATTATTCATCCGGGCCAATTGATTTTTACCGACTTCAAAAAAGGAGGAGGTTCTATGTTCGACTGTATGTATTTTTTTAATGTATGTTCACCGATTTCTCCGCCAATTATGGACCAATTTTCAAAATTCTTTTTTTGTTAGAAAGAGGTGGTTCCATATAAATTTTATCGAAAATGATTTAGCGCTTTTAAAAAACTACAAACCAGAAGAACATCATCTAAATAAATGAGTGACATATGTGAACTATTTGTTGGGATTGAAGTTGGTGACTCATACGTTTTTATATCGTGGAAAATTATTTGAGTAGCAAAACTGACCCACGTTTGCGGTGAATTTGTTTACCAAAGCTAAACCGCTCACGTTTCTATTGTGTTCACGAGGGCTGTTGTCAGTGTGCCGCCAAATCTATACATCTGTGTCGGGGTAGGAACGTCATGTGGCTGAGGAGCCACTGTGATCGTCAATACTAGATAAGACGGAAATAATTGTACCATCTAAGTTATAGTAATTAAGATGATCAAAACCAGTCAAGAAGTTTCTGACCGTGTGGTGATCAGTTGAGAATAACACCACCCCATTTCTTTCCGTGGATGTCGTAAGAGGCGACTAAGGAAACACAAATGAGACCTGCCTCCTAGTAATCCATCCCAGGCAACGACACTTAATTTTTTTCTGAATCTGAGGTTTTGTCCTATGATCTCATGCGGTGTGGTAGGCTCTGTAAAGGGCCGTCTGGTTCGCGATCACCCTCCTACCGAAGTCCGATGCCAAACAGCTTGCTGTGTTCCGTCGGTGCGTGGGAGTACCAGTGCCTTTATAGGCATTTTCTGGGTTAACTCGCTCCATCGTCGACCACATCATTGACCTTATGGTCAAGATTGAGGTCAAGAGTTAATCCATCTTATAATATAAAAAAAATATGTGTACCAAAATGTGAAATAACGTAATTAGCCAACTAAGAGAAGAAGAACTGCTTATTCTTTTGCCTTTCAGATGGAACGCACTCAAAAACTAATAAGCCAGCTACTTCGCCGCGTCAGCTCCCCTCAGGACCCACTGGCGAAGGAGTTGTATCATTTTTGCCAACAAATTGAGCTGAATAATGTCTCCTATATGCCACTTGGACTCTTCACACTGAATAGGCCTCTGGTTACTGCGGTAAGATTTCCGTTTTAATGCAACTTCATTAAAACTTAACACGCTGGTACCGTGATCTCCTTAGTTCGCACGAGTAATTCAATCTCTTCCTACATGGCATTTGCATGTTGTTTTCTGCGTACTTTCAATAGCATATGCTTATTTCTAAATCTACCGAATCATTGCTTTCAAATATGTAGATGTGCATACGCTACCAACGACGTACATTGCCATGTTCAAATGAAGGCGTCGACACTTCCAAATCTGTCTGCGATTTCAGAGGTGATCACATATTATTGCTACAAGCAGAACAGTGCCCAAAGAAGGCCCTTAAAGAAAGAGATCATGTTAAACTGTTGCACATTTAACTACTTAGAATGGCAACATTGCCATATGAACATAGTACATATATTTGGCGGGTAACAAATGACTACTTTTTCGCTTTATTCCTCCAAATATTTTTGCATGTTTGCCCTGTTTTGAAGCACTGTATACCCAAATATAATATTTTTTCTTAGTAAATTGCTAATTGTGAATACTAGCAAAGCAACACATTTTTGAAGGTTTCTGTTGTTCCGGTTTCATGAAATTTTTTGCTTTTTCATTTCCAGTCTTCTTCTTCCTAGCGCTTAGTCCTGTTTCTCATTCGGGGTACGCTTGACCACGATCCAGGGTATGGCAGGTCAAATCATTACAGTGGAGCGACTGCCATCTGACCTCCGTGACCCTGCTAACAGGGGGGAACTGAACGGATTGGATCATGTATACACATTCAGTCTCCTGAACGTGCAGGTTTCCTCACGATGTTTCCCTCACCGTAAGAGCATCGGGTAGTGTGCAACTAATGTTCATAACTCAGAAAACGAGTCATTAGTACATGGTGGCACTGGGGATCAAACTCTTTACCTCTCGTTTACGAGTCCGACACACTAGCCATTAGACCACCGATAGCTTTTATATTTTCAGTATTTTTTTTAATTTTGCTCAAATTGTTTCTTCTCTTTTTTCAGATATTCGGAACAGTCACTACATATTTCGTTGCTGTTTTGCAATTTCAATCAATTGACAAACAGTATGCAGTAATTTTGAATAATTGAATATAGTCACAGACCGATTAGTATTTTACGATATGGATTTCTTAGAACTTTGTACAGTTTTTATTCTATACTCACGTGTAAAAGTTTTGAATTTCACTTCAAACGATATTATCTCTGAAATTATGTCACTTAAGTAAATAATTATCTACTAGTAATTTATTTTAAGAGAATTGTGAAGTATATAAAATAAATACAATGTGAATTTCTCAATTTTGCGACCAGCAGGCCGAGTACGATAGTGACAGCGCCGCGACAACACCGCGGTCGTATGTCAAAATGTCAACATTGACAACGCCATAGGGCGGGCAAGCCTTTGCGCGGGACCCTCGAGCAATCAAAGTGAAGTTTCAGCGTGAGCCGAGCGCGAGTTTGTCGTTATCGTGCTAGAGCTGCTGAACAGATAAAATAGCTTCCATTCCATAGACACACAACGTAAGTTACAGAATCGGGGCCCGGTTGCGTCGGCACCTTTAAGGATATTATATGGTTTATTTCTATCATATTCTATATTTGGGTGAAATCTACACTTCGAATTCATGTTGGTAGTCCAACAGGGCTCACATAGACGTGTGACATAATTTTGTCATGAAGATGTCATTCTATCTGTTCCGTACTGACGAAATGCGATAAGAGAACGGAACGAGAGAACGGAACGAGACACATTAGATAAAATTATGCGTCTATATTAGCCATGCAGGAGTGCAGTTATTTTCATTTCATTTCAATAACACCTGGTGTAAACGTTGTCTACAACTCTAGCACGATAACGTCAAACTCGCGCTCGGCTCATGCTGAAACTTCACTTTGATTCCGCGAGGGGTCCCGCGCAAAGGCTTTCTCGCCCTATGGCGTTGTCAATGTTGACATTTTGACATAGGACCGCGGTGTTGTCGCGGCGCTGTCACTATCGTACTCGGCCTGCTGTAGCAATACAGCGGTAATAGGATTAAAATTGAGTTAAGAAAGAGGAAATTCGAAAGTATTTAGGGACACTCGTCCTATTTTGCTTGCGAGAGAGATGGAACTACTGATATTCCGGCGCGTTGCCTTACAAACATCAGTGAAAAATCACTGAAGTATTGTGAGAAACAATGGCCTTAAATTACACATCTACTGGGTAAGTGCTTTGTGATTGGAGTTATGTTTCTATTAACTGAAAAAATAAAGAGCGGCTGCTTTCAAACTTCCAAATCCATACTTTTCTTTCTACTTCCATACTTTACTCCTATACTTTATACTTCGCACTTTTAACGATATTATCTTTAAAATGATGTGGTACTTCAGACAACTTTTAATTGGTTGTAATTTATTTCATATTGATTGGAAAGTATAATAAAATAGTACAACGTGAACGACTGTTAGTGTCAGAGCCTTTAAGGTAATATTTTAGGATAAGTTCTATCAATATTTTCGTCAAATTCGGATTGGTAGTAGGGCGTTCTAAATTTAGGACTAAATAGCGATCAAAAGTCGGAACACGGCCATCATGGATGCTTTGAGGTCTGGATAGAATCGTCAGGAACCGCCACCGTCACTTGCTCAAAAATTATAAGCTCTTGCGGAGAGCAAAGTACCTATATTAACATAAATAACAAAGAACTATAGAATAAATTCAGACAAAGGCGTGGACATAAATTCTGTGGATGCGAATAATAACGGATGCGAATATTTACATGTAATAGGACCACCTGGGGCGCAGTAGGACACTGGGTAGAATGAGAAACCATGATGAAAAAGGGTAATTAGACGCCAAGGCAGGCGAGTTTGGCTTAGTTGTTTAAGATTTTCGTAGTTATTATTGCAGGTAGATATTATTTATATATAATACTAGCTTTCCGCCCGCGGCTTCGCCCGCGTGAACTTCGGGAACCGCGTGAAGTTTTTTCCCGCTAACTCCCGTTTCCGTGGGAATTTTGCAATATCCTGTTGCAACGAAGCTTCAAGTTTACTAAGGTACCTGCAGGCCAAATTTCAAGCGTCTAACTTAAGCGGTTTAGATTTTTCATACAAAAGGATTTTCCCGCTAATTCCCGTTCCCGTGGGAATTTCGGGAATTCCTTTCTTAGTGTACCTCTACGGTACCCAAGCTACGTCCCTTCCAAATTTCAAGTGCCTACGTTTAGCCGTTTAGGCTGTGCGTTGATATGTCAGTCAGTCAGTCAGTCAGTCAGTCAGTCAGTCAGTCAGTCAGTCAGTCAGTCAGTTTCTCCTTTTATATATTTAGATATTATATTAACATAATGTAACGGCTTCTCATCACGGTCACCACGATTTTCGATCATAGTAAGAACCCGTTTTAACTTTTAAATTCAATAAGGTCAAATAATCAAATTAATAAGGCTACTGCAGCCCAAGATGTCATCGGTGGTATCTGAAATGGATCAGGATTGTTACGTTACCACGTCAATGGCGCTGCTGCTCTATGGATCAAGATTATTCGCCACAGCACCGCTCCGTATATCCAGCACGAAGAACGGTTGGCACCTGAGAATTTCTTCCCCCTTTTATGTCTACAGCTGCCTGGTTGTAGTGGGATTACGTAAGTGGTTTTACAATTTTTTCATAATATCCGAACACATATTTACGTAAATGTTTATAAACTGATCATAGTCTAATTTCTATCTCTATTTATCACGAGCACCAAATGAAGTCACAACTTTTGTACTCAAAAACATTTCTGTGGTCGACCGACCTTGCCTGTAGAAGAAAATATCTCGTTAAAATTTATGTGTGGCCTAATTAAATCCAATCAAGATACCAGTCATGTAACACGTAATGCTAAACCTGAAAACTTAGAGTGCTTCAGAATAACATGGCAATTACATTTTCCTTTGATATTTTAAACATACGCTCACACCTATAACCCCTATCGGGGTATTCTTGATGCCACATTTGAGATAAATTCTGAAGGTTATTAGATGGAACATGATTAAAACAGTGAGAGGTTGTCAGTCTATCGCCCATAATACAGCAAAACCCTCGCGTCCTACTTACAGACTTTTACAGTATACCAGGGAAAAATAGCAGTTGGTACATTCTAAGTTTTTCTTACAATCCGAGTGCAGCGTGGAAGAAGGTTAGGTCACACTTAAACAATTTATTTTAAACTAGCATCCCGTTCGGGACTTCGTTCCCGTAGGAATTCGGGAAAATTATGTAGCCTATGTTACTCAGGGATAATGTGGCATCCTAATGGTGAAAGAATTTTTGAAATCGGTGCAGTAGTTTCGGAGCCTATTCGTTACAAACATACAAACATACAAAAATAGGTACAAATCTTTCCTCTTTATAATATTAGTGTAGATGTTCTAAAAATCCTTTTATTTGAAAGTGTATAAAAAAATTACTAGTCCACCATCTTCAGTAATCCGCCATATTAGATTTAAAATGACAACCATACTTAGCTAAGCATGCAGTGTGATTTTGAGCTCAATCAGTCATGGACAATTGGACAACTGCTGTAAAAGTCAGTAGCAAGATTTGATAAAAAGCTTGAAAATTCTATTTTCGGTCCACCATTTATTTATTTACCATTTATTTCTGTCCACCATCTTCAGTAATCCGCCATATTGGAATGACAACCATTCTTAGCTAAGCATCCAGTGTGTTTTGAGCTCAATCAGTCATAGACAACTGCTGTAAAAGTCAATCGCAAGATTTGATAAAAAGCTATAAAAAATCTATTTCCTTTCTTCCAGATGCAGGCACACTAACAGGTTTGACACTAGACTTGATAAACTTCTTGAACAGAGAGCAGCGGTTGCATGCAATCATGATCCAGTTCGTCTGGATGCTGCAGTTCATTTGGGTGATGACAACCTTCACTGTCGGCGTCTTAGGTGCACCTTCGAGGATGATAGAGTATTTCACTTGCTTAAATGTTATCGAGAAGGTTGGTATTAATTTTTGATTAATTGCCTGTTAGTCAATTTCATCCCGGATTTTGGACTTTAATACTACCCAGTGACGTAAGTAAGATTGTTTCGAGACCATCATCTTTTGCTGCATACGATTCTAAAGTTACGTAACGAGAGTAAAAGTAGCTTGGTGCGGCGACGTTCACTTGTCTTTTATATCCAAATTCTTTTTTATTTGAAAACCCGAAAGATATGACATTAATCACTCATAAAACACTGCACGTAACAAACAAATTAAAGTAAAGAAAACCAATCAGAAATTGGATTTATTTTTACATCTTTTTAAAAATTTTGTTGTTCTTACCAGCCCATATTACATTCCCACCGAGGAGCATGGGCCTCCCTTGAAACACGAAAAGGATTTAGGCCATTAAAATTAAACAAAAAAAATTACAGGTTTACAAAAGTAAGGATCTCAAGAAGGTCATTCAACACGTGACATCTTAACAGACCATTGATGTTGCAGATAAACTCGCAGATATCTCCTCTCGTCCACCGCACTAAAACCGGAGAAGCAACAAAATGTTTGAAAGCCATCGCCGGCTTACTGGCACCGAATTGGCACATCATCGGCTACATGATCAACTATTTCACCAGAATCCGTACTAACGGTATTAAACTTAAGCATAATACTCAATACTCAAAAGTTTATTTGCATTTGAATGTTGTTTTTAAAATGGTATTGTAAAATATTGTGCACATTTACTCCGTGTGGTGATTGGTTGTGAATAACACCACCCCATCTCATTCCGTGGGTGTCGTAAGAGGCGACTAAGGAAACTCAAATGAGACCTGCCTCCTAGTAATCCATCCCAGGCAACGGCACTTCATTTTCTGAATCTGAAGTTTCGTCCTATGGTCTCATGCGATGTGGTAGGCTCTGTAAAGGGCCGTCTGGTTCGCGACCACCCTCCTACCGAAGTCCGACGCCAAACAGCTTGCTGGGTTCCGTCGGTGCCTTTATAGGCATTTTCTGGGTTAACTCGCTCCATCGTTGACCTTATCTTTGACCTTTATGGTCAAGATTGAGGTCAAGAGTTAACCCATTTTATAATAATAAAAAAAAACATAGATCCAGATTGGGGATAAGACTTTTCATAATCGTCGAACATTAGTATTGGTACCTCATCTTTTTCTTCCTCATCATCAAATCGTATGTATAATTTACTTACAATATCTTTTGTTCCCCAGGTAATGCCAATTGGCCATACTTCTGCTACATCATAGAACTGGTGATGTCGTACTCGATTCAAGTGCAATTCGTCTTTATAGCACAAAAAATCAATGACGCCCTGAAAAGCATTAATAAGTATCTTCAAGAATTCACACGTGCTGACTTGGAAGGTTTGTAGACAGAATATCAATACTGCAAAGAGATCTTATCATGTATGACAAAACATTCCGATTCGTTTATGCCCTATCAATTCCTAGTCATAACTCGTAGATCTAGAAAGTGGAATGCACAAAAGTTCCCTTTAGAGTGTAGATCGTTGTACGTTAGGATGAATTTCCTGAAATTCCCGTGGCGGCCTTCTAGTCTTGTATAAGAGGATGGCATTTGAACATAAGTATTTGTTCTAAGTTTCAGCTTACTCCGTTTGCAACTTTTTTTGTAACTTAAGACTAACACAGTATATTCAAAAAATTTCAAAGTAAAACGCCAAACGAAATGATAGCAATAAGGATCATAATTTTAGAACGGCTCTTGTTCTTTAAATGTTACTATAGAAAAAACTGAAACTCATCTGCTCTAAGCGGTTTCGTTGCAGGTGAAATTCATAAATAAATATATGACCATTTAAAGAAAAGTATTTATTACAGTAAATTATCTCAATAAACTAATTAATATCCTTTGCAATGCAATGCTCGGGAATAGCACTATTATTATGGCTTTGATGTCGTAGATTCGCTTATGTTTTAAGTGGTCTCTTATTACATATTACATAATACCTTGCATCGTTAATAACCACAATCTTTGATCACAGTTGACCAAAAACTACTGTGCATTCTAGAACCTTGGTCTATGCTAGAATTCACAAACTTTGCTTTTTCAATATTACTTAATTTTTCTAGACCAATTTATTTTCAGATCCATCTATCTCGTGTTTATTACATGACGTGTCATTTACCAATGACAAAACTATTGAAACTGGTGAGTAAAATTTCCAAACAACACGGCGCTAAAGTTCATTTTTTACTTGAGCAAAAGGTTGCTTTGAAACGTTTTTCTTCATTAATAATTTGTACTATTTCATACACTAAGAGCTATATGTACCTATTGTTAGATGCAGCGTATCGAAATGTCTTAAATCACAGTATGTATTGGTAAAAGCCTGCCATCCTTCACCCTCAATACAGAAATACCCTTGAACCTTTCAGTCACTTTAAACAGTAACAAGCTAACACATCTTTGTTTTCTTAACTTAGAGTCTAGCGTGGAAGTCTTTCTTTGCTAACTTCCTTATCTTTACGCCCAAAATCTTTCTTTCTTAGCAATATTTTATCTAAAATAATCGTCATCTTCATCAGCCCATACAAAAGGCATGCGAGTCTAATAATAGCGCTAATAATAAAAAAGAATACAATACCATAAGTACTTAATTTGCACACAAGAACATAAAACAAGTACATGAGCATAGAATGCCTCAACTCTGTATTCTACAACGAGGCGGCATTGTCGCTTAGTATGCCGTTCCGTTACAGGTATTCAATCCAAAAAAGACATCCAACAGAAGATAAGGACATTCACCCTCTCTTTCGCTTCACTGAGCGATGTGATAAGACAGGTGAACACCTCCTTTGGAAACGATCTGTCGCTGCTGTTAGGACTCTACCAACTTTACATACTAGTGACACCGTATTTCTTTATCGCTTATTTGAGTGAGTATTAACTATAAGTCTTGTAGCTTCATTATAGCACTGGTCAATGGCAGTGGCTAATGTTTTGATACTTTCTTGTTACCTATTAGTAGTTTACTTTTATGATACTCTTGAATCTTGAGAAGAGACGAGTGTTTGGATGCTATGACAACTAAGCACTAGATCTTAGTTTATCAGATGACGAAACTCATAGAAATAGCAATATGTTTGTTTTGGACATCATTGCGACGGAAACGAATCGAATGCAGTGCAAAACTACTCTATAACTGCAGCAGTTTCACTGAGGTTAGTTGGTAGTCGCTCCAAGATCAACCAAATCCTGATTCTTCTTGGTAAAGAACCAGGATTTAGTTTATCTTGCATTTCCTTGTTTCAGCGATCCAGTTTAGTATCACCGCTTGCATATTACAATTCATCTTTTACACTTTCCACATGTCCTATCTCACTATGATGGTCCATCCAGGATACAGGATTGAAACCGAGGTAAGAAAAAGCATAATCAAAAATCAAATATATACAATTGAAGGTCCTAAATCATCAATGCCAAGCCCAAGCCCTTACGAATGGAAAGCTTAATTAAATTTAACAAAAAGGTTCCTTTTATAACGAAGACAAAGAATAAGAAGTCCCGGGTATCCTCTAGTATTCAATATTTATCAATTGAATTTGGAACTAGGAAGGAATTCTGAGACACGAACTACTTATTTATTATTCAGGAATAAATGAATTGAATTCAATTGAACTTTGTGTTGCGGGCAAAATTAAGTTTTTATGTTCGTGTTTCACTGACCACCAATAGTATATTGTGCAACTCGGTTGGATCACGAGCAAATGAAGGTTTCTAAATTGTTCAAGTTTTAGAATCCTGAATGACGCGAGTGATTCATAGCCCTCGATGAAAATCCGTTTTATTCAAGAGTTGCACATTATATTTTATACCATGACCTCGAAGAAAAAGAAAGATTTAAGCGCTGCGTAAGGAGTTTGAATTTCGAATATTCTTTGCGATAGAGGTCGTAAATGTCTATACATTGGAGTGTTCGAAATTCAAACACCAAAATTGACAAAAAGAGCTCTTTATCCCCAATTTTCAGTGAAAAAAGAAGCTTTTTAGAGGGGGAATGGTATAAAAGTCATTGTTCATTTAATACTGAATCAGAATGGGTCCTACTACGTTAGTCTTATTTTGTGGTTTTACAGCATCACTTACTTCAGTCTTCTGTCAGTCTTATTGTATTTAAATTTTTTGTAATAATTTACTAAAGGTCGCCTATGTTCTATTTCCGGCACTCTTTTATATATTAAAATGTTTTTACTTTTTTGCTGACCACTATATTTATTCCCTTTTCTCCAGTTGGATAAAATGCAGGTCCTGATTAGTAAGTTAATGAATCGACTGCCGTCTTCGGAAGACCCACTGTATTTTGAGCTGGATCTGCTACAGAAGCAAATAGAACTCAACCAGATCTCGTATGCCCCAAGTTCTTTGACCAGTTTGACAAGACGACTTATTCCTACGGTAACTCTGATTCTTTTTACATACAATTACATACATACGCTCACGCCTGTAATCCTATAGGGGTAGGCAGAGCACCAGTGGTTCAGAACCACTTGATTCCACGTTTGACATAAATTCTGAGGATTATTAGATGCATCATGATATATACTTAGTGGTGAGAGGTTGTCAGTTTTTCGCCCACAAAAAAAGACAAAAAAAACAGTTATACCTAAGTTTGACGTATGTATCTGTGTGTCTGTATGTCTGTCTATCTGTGTGTATGTCTGCGGCATCGTAGCTCCTAAACGACTGTTGTTTTTGTTTTTTGTTTTACGTACTCGAGATGGTTCTCAGCTTTATTTGATCAAAATTGCTTTAGCTTTTTAAAAATCATAAGCAATCGAATCTTGGGAGTGATACAAAGATTTTTATTTTAGAGCTATATTCTCATCTAAGTGCTAAAATCTGTTTTTCGACTAAAAATCTTTCACCTCCCTTGACATCCTTATTTATGCATTTACTTTTCTGATAAATCTAATGCTTACTTTTTAATGGTTTATAAACCAGAAGTAGATTGCAGTATTTGTAAAATCATGTCTGATATTATCTTCTGAGGTAAGCAAAGTATAAAGAAAACAGGCGATTCTTACAAATTTCAGTTCTCTAAATCTAATATCTAAATAAATTCTTTACTTTCAGTTCTTCATAACGGCCAAGGCATTCTTGATAACAGTACTATCGTTTCGAGCGATCGTCAAAGAAAGAGAAGATTGTGATAAAATGCTTAATTCAATCCCAACTGTACCGTCCTTGATTTAAAACTATAACCAAAAAGTTAGCTATAACAGCTGATCACAAGATTTGTTTGATTTGTTTGGCTTTCACGAGCTTTTTTTTTTTTAATTTGAACACTGGCAATTTTTAGGTTTGGTGTGGCGGTTGCTTGTAAATATTTTGCACGAGGCCCATATGGGGAACGTATAAGCCCCCCGATTGCGGTAAGTTTGAACATGTTTACCAAAGCTAATCCGTTCACGTTCCTTTTGTATTCAACCCAAAATGCAATGGAAACGTGAGTGGTTTAGCTTCGGTTAACACGTTCAAACTAATCGCAATCAGGGTGAAGGTTTTACCCGCCAACCAACACATTCAGTTGCACCAACGAGCTCAGTTCACGATAACATTGGTAATCATTGAACGTTGTTCAGTTGCATTCGTTTTTGAACAACGAGACCCGTTCAGGCAGTTTTTATTTACAAAACAGGTTAAAAACCAAAAAAAATATTTTGATTCTCCTGACAAAATTAATGATATAAATTAAATCATTGTCGTCGACATATCTATATTGTTATTAATTTTAAATTAATAAATATAAATTGTAGAGTAAACCTAACTATTTATTTTAACAATGATTATACCCTGGGGCAGTAATTACAGCGGTACTGAAGCATAACAGAAAAAAAACTATGTATTTTATTAAAAAAAGGTACGAGTATAACAATAGATAAGATCAAAATGTGTAGTGGTGTCTGAAAACTCAATCAAGATTGGATATTCAAAAGAAAAGATAATAATTAAACTTGTATTTAATGGCAGTATAGTTATATCTAGAACTACAATACGCATTTTAGTTAATTTAAAAGATCAAAAAGCTTGACTAAGGGTAGTCTATCAAATCTTTTATGCGTCACCAACATTCGAACTAAGCATCTCTGATTACGTTTTTAAGGTAGCTTTTGCAAGAAAACATCAATATTATTGAATGTACTTTAGTATAAGTTCTCGAGGAAAACATTTTTTTTAAAAGCACATAGGTATTTGTTTTCGGATCCGGGTGTTTGTGTCCCAAAAAAATCTTATTGTTTGACATTTAGATAAATAGATAGATCGACACTTTTTTCATTTAACGTTTGGCTATCATTTATTTTGTACACACTTCAGCACATCAGACTACACACGTTGACCTTGACGTCGCCTTTGATTCCCTCTTAATAGCATCGGCTTTTGTATTGCGAATGGGTAACCAGACGTGCTGCTATCTGTACCTAAGCATTTCACTTTTTTCTTAGCCTACTTTTTGCGTCTACATGAGTTTCCCTTAGACAAAAACGAATGATCAAAAAACAATGCCAACGAGCTTAGAATGTTCAGTACCGAAACCAGTGGCATTGGTACTTCATGCTACAAGAATAGTAGGTTCAGCTCCGTTGCGTATGGTATCTACATTGGATGGGTGGCGCGTCATGGTGTCTGCGACGTTCCGGGTCTACAGCTGGTTGCTTCTGTTGGGTCTTCGTAAGTAACAAAATCTTTTTTCTTTTATCAGCCCATATAGGTCCCAACCGAGGGGCACAGGCCTCCCTTGGAAACATGAAGGGGATTTAGGCCAAAGTCCACCTCGCTGGCCCAATGCGGATGTAATGGTAAAAATGGTGTAATGTAAAACAAATGTAATAAGATATATTTATAGCTCATTAAAGACTTTTTAACTGATCGATGATTTAGCAAAGGTCACGGGAAGCTGGGATGCTATTCTGAAAGTCTGCGGCCGATATTTCGGAGCTTCATATGTCAGTACATCTATTTATTGCGATAACATACATATATCGGACAAATAACGGTCCAAAATATGTCGGTCGTAGTAGAATGCGGCTTGTACAAAACATAATGCACAAACCGGTCTAAAATGACACTTTGTTTAAAAAAAACCTACGGATTTGCTTGTGAAAAAATATTTTATTTATTGAAAAAGTAATTTGAAGTGAGATCAAATTCTCTATTTCAGTGCTTTAAATCTCCAGCGCCAAATTCTGCCAATTTGAATTTAGCTTAATTGTTTGCAGATATAATTACAATCACTGGAGTAGTAGAAAATTTTAAAAAAGAATTCGAAAGAATAGAAAAAGTGACAATGCTCATGGCCCAATTGGTGAAGATAATCGAAATCATCATTGTCATGTCGACCTTGACGATTTGTGTCATTGGCGCCACAACGAGGATGAGCAAGATCTGCTCCTGCTTCAATGTCATTGAAAAGGTAAAATCTAGGATATTGCACGGCCATCCCAACCGCTAATTCAAAAGAAAATGCATTATATTATCTTAAGACCCTCTAAGTATAACAGCATGATAATTTAAGTAGCCACTTTCTGGTTAAACAAAACTTAGCCTACACCGGGGCGTTTATTCCACTCTTCAATCTTTCCGTGGGCGTCGTAAGAGGCGACTAAGGAACCACAATGAGACTTGCCTCCTAGTAATCCATCTTAGGCAACGACACCTCAGTTTGTTTTCAATCTGAGGTGGCGTCTTATGGTCTCATGCGGTGTGGCAGGCTCTATAAAGGCCTACTGGTTCGCGACCACCCACCTACCGAAGTCCAATGCCAAACAGCTTTCGTGTTCCATCGGTGCGTGGGAGTACCAGTGCCTTAATCGGCATTTTCTGGGTTAACTCGCTCCATCGTCGACCTCATCTATGATCTTGGTCAAGATTGGGGTAAAGAGTTAACCCATCTCATAATAAAAAGAAAGGAGATGTCCATTTTATCCGTTCAAGTGGCGAAATTCAGTACAGCTGTCATTAATATAAAAAAATGGCTTCATCGTCGACCTCGTCAATGACAACATTTATTAGGTAGCGCTTAAATAGGAAAAATCCTGTGGCAAAGCGCTAACTACTTCCATTTGACACTAAGGGTACAACAATATTCTTAAGTTATTATTAAATAGTTCTCAATTTCGCCACCTGTACTTAATATGGTCACCGTTATCGTTCCATCTACAGTGAGACGGCATTAGTTAGTGTAATACCGCCCCGCTGACACGACAGAAGAAGAAACGTCACTTTTTTTGTGGAAAAGCTGATTTCTATTACTAGTTTATCGACTGATTCTCTTTACTTATCCCAAGGATCCTCAAAGAGCATACGGAATTCCCGAAAACATTTACGACTTCTAATTTTAAGGCAGTCGATTGATGTTGTATGTTGTTGTATGGAAAAGAGAATCTTTTTCCATGTTTCTAAATATGTTCCTTGAGGCTGATTCACATCCTTAGTTTTTGCTTACTAATGTAATGTCATCCAAAATATTACAGATAAACTCTCAAACTGGCATCAGCTCTCCAAACGCTCGTAAAGACACCATAAAATCGGTCAAGGTTATCCTCTGCCTGCTTGCACCCACCTGGCACATCATCGGATATCTTCTTAGTCATGGATTGAGAATTTCAGATGGTATTATAATTCTGCTTTTCTATTAGAGACGTTGTCTTCTTCAAAAATATCATATGTCACTCCCTTTCTAATGATACTGTACGCGTACAACTCATCTAATGTCCATAATAAACGCGCAATGGACAGCGCACAGTGTATTGGCCAGTTGAATTACATATCGTTACATGTAGATCCTTTTGATTACATACATACATACGCCTTATGTCCCTATTGGAGTAGGCAGAACATCATGTGGCCCTTAAACCACTTGATGCCACTTTTGACATACATTTTGAGCGTTATAAGAGGTGAGGATTAATCCATCTTATTAGTAATGGTAATTGTGATGTTAGGAGTCAAACAACCATCTTTCTTAATAACATAATCTCAGCCTCTCAATGAGGCTCTGATAACCATATGACGAGTCCACCTCCTGACGCTATCGAGGCAGCATCAGCGTCGGTTCAAGATTCTGTTATGCTTCACAACGCCGATTTGCCCAGCAGCGTGGTGCTTACGAGTACTTTTCCGAAAAAGATAGAAATGTTAGCTCCAGATCGTGGCTAACCACATATTTCTTCTCCACAGAAAGCCCAAACTGGCTGTATTTCTGCTACATCTTAGAACTGGTGATGATCTATAGTCTACAAGTGCAATTCGTCTTCATAGCAGATCATGTCAATGATACCCTAAAGAATATAAACGATTCTTTTGAGGAACTAGTCATCTATGTTAATGCGCAAAGTATGGGATAGTTTATTTTATTTTTATTCGTGATATGTCTTCCCCAGCATCAGTGTGTCGCGTCAGTGTAGATTTAATAGTCCCACAGATAGCAAAGCTTTCATTTTTTTCTGACTTCAAATCCATTTGCCTTAATATTTTTTGTTAGCTTTATTTGCACCCACAGACATGATAATGGTAGATCACCATTTGAATGTAATTTTGTCTTTGCAGCAAATCGAATAAAGAACGTAAATCGTAACCAGATCCGTCACTTCATGGTCTGTTTTGGCGCGACCTGTGACGTAGTGCGGCAGTTGGACAAGTGCTACAGTTTCGGCCTGACGTTACTTCTGCTACTTTTCCAGATGTATTCTGTACTCACACCGTATTACTTCATAACCTACACTAGTATGTTTTATTTTTAATTTTTCAGTAGCCCCAGAACATACATACATTTAGCTCACACATTCGTTCCATTGCGATGGGCAGATTGTAGAAAATTGTTAAAACCGAAATAATACAATTTCACTAGTGAAGTTATAATTATAACTATTATTGACTACAACATATGCCTGACCCCTTCTCATTCCACCCACACCGCACTGATTCTAACACTACATTTTAGTGTAGTGTAGAGTATCTTCACCCAGTCATGACTGCATAAATTTATGAAATACATGTTTTATTTATAGTTTTTTTCTGATCCTTTCTTTTAATATTAGCTTTCTTTTTTTCAGCAACACAATACAACGGTCCCGCCGCTCTACTTCAGATGGTCTACTACTTCTTTTATGTTTGTTTTCTGGGTCTGATGTGTGAGCCTGGACACAGAGTAGAAGAAGAGGTTTGTTGCATTGTATTGTGGACCACTATGTCATAGATCTAGTGGTATAGGTGATTCACAAAAAACTGTAACACTAATATTGCCGTTAAAATTACAATGTTGAACATTTTTTTCTGAGAAAAATTCCACCAGAAAACAATTTTGAATAATGGTCTGAATTTTTATATTTTCAGATGGCACGCACAAGAATAATGATAAGTAAGCTAATGTGCCACGCGACTTCATCTGAAGAACTTCTATTTTTGGAGCTGGATTGTTATCAGAAGCAAATGGACGTGAACCCCATCTCTTACTCGCCGAGCAAGCTGGCAAAGCTCACGCGTGGACTCATGCCTGCGGTTTGTATTCATCATCAGCCTGTGTCAGTCCACTTCTGGACATAGGCCTCTCCTACGGCACGCCACTAAGCTCGGTCTTCAGCTCTCCTCTTCCAACCATTGCCCGCTACCTTACGAATATCGTCAGGGCGCCCAATGCTACGTTTTCCGATTCGTGGTCTCCATTCTAGAACTCGTCTGCCCCGACGGCCATGGGCTCTACGACAGATATGACCAGCCCACTGCCACTTAAGCTTGCTAATTCGCCGGGCTATGTCGGTCACTTTGGTGTTCTTGCGGATTATTTCTAAATACAAATCGCCACGTCTCGGTGGTTTGTATTGTTTGCTTCTTAACAGAAAGAACAATTTGGTATTAATTAATTTATTTTTATTATGTGTAGGGTTAACTCTTGACCTAAATCTTGACCAAGGTCGACGATGGGGCGAGTTAACCCAGAAAATGCCTATTAAAGCACTGGTACCCCTACGTACCGACGGAAAACAGCAAGCTGTTTGGAAGATGTGAAACAATTCGCATTATATTTAATTTTGCATTTCATTTACAGTTGTTCATCGCATCCACGACGCTGCTGGTGACCGTGCAAGAGTTCCGAGGCATATTTAAATCCAAGGATGATTGTTAAGATCATCGTGAATCGGCCTTTTTATAATTCGAACGGCACGGCACGGCATGACAGAATTTGAATTACATGCCTTCTGTGTTCCCAGCATCTAGTATCGCTAGTGCACAGGAGGCAATGGTAATACAATTTTGCCGTGCCGTTTTCCTATTATAAAAAGGCCCAATTGATTTAGTTAATTAGTTTTTTATTTGTGGTGTGATAATAAATAAAGTTTTTATTTATTTATTTACTTATTTTTGTTTAACGAAATGTGTTTTATAAAATTCGATATATTCATTAAAGTAATACACTTAATTTTATTGCATTTAATTATGTTTTCAAACTTCCCTAAAACTACTGTAAAATTCGACCTGCAACGTCACAGTCTAAGTTAGACACATACATATGTCAGTCAGTAATTTAATAACAACGAAACCTTACATAATATGAATTAGAAAATATGTAATTTTTAAAAACTGTTCGAAATTATGGCTAATATGTGAGTTAAGCACAAATTGCTTACAAGGAAATAGAACTTCAAATAAATAAAATAAACTACTGGAAGATAAACAACTGGATCAAAAAAAGACAGATAATGTCTAGTGTAGACAAAAGAAACGTCCTAAAGTAAATATAAGTAGGTACATTACCGGCTATTCCTGAATTCTAAAAATTAAAGAAATAAAGATTGAGTGAAAGATTTGAGATTTCAAAATCTAATCGGGGTAATAGAATATTAAACAAAAAAGCAAAGGAATTAAACACGCGTTCTCGATAGTACCAGGGTATAAATTAAACAGTGACTTACCTACTCATTACAATAATTATAAAAATAAATGGCAGGTCATAGTTGGAAAATAATATGATTCTCTATATGGAACCCTTTATTTTGTGGTAGGTATATTCTGTGGTTGCAGTTCTTTTAAATTTCTTGGGCAAGCTTGTCCTCTGCTTAAAAACTTCATAGTTAGTCTCGTCATCCTCTTTTTACCATCTGATGCCCTTACCTTGTACTATTTATGATAAACATTTTTTTTAATTTAGAGCTGATGTAAAGATATCTTGTTCTATTTCGCTTTTGCACAGTACATTTAAAATTTCGATTCTGATTCAATTTCTGCAACTGCTGCTTTCTGCAACTAATACTTAATTTTCTGCTGCTGCTACTAAATGCAGCTTTCAGATTTCACTTATTCAATCTTTATCTGCTCGACCATTTTCGTGTGCTTATTACTTGCTGGAAACCTCAACTTTTGAGCTTACACCAAAAACCAACAAATTAGGTACTTCGTTAAGATAAGGATAATAATAACCTATATTTACTTTTATACCTTCGTTTCCTTTCAGCTATGTCAAAACTCATCCACTACCAGCAATGCCGGGTGACGGGTGCCTTAGCTCTGACGCTGCGGTTCTGTCGCTGGGTTGGAGTAGCACCATTGAAGTTCGAAAGCGTGGGTAAGGGATACACAGCAAGTGTGTCCAAGCCCTTCTTTGTGTATAGCATCGTGGTAATGCTTGTGTTACGTGAGTTCTTTTTTGTGTTACTCTGTTAGGTATTTCTAATGAATACCTACTCACTGAATGTCGACACCGAGGTCAAACCTTTAAACCAGGAAAGCGTGTGCGTCTTAGTATCTTGAAAATAAATATAGATGGATTTCACGAAGACTATTGACGAAAATGTACGGAGACGTAAGACATCCACGATTTGTTGCTTAAGTTGGGTAGTGAAACAAAAGTCAAAAATAGCTTTATTCCATAGAACATTCAGAATGTTACTTAAAATAAGTCAAACTTGCACGAGAAGTCTTTTTGGTAGTCTTCTTTATTCTGGATAATCAAACAGTAACGCTCAGAGATCTTTCCACAGACTCCGCAATATTCTCCGGTTTTGTCATCAGCGCTGACCCCAACAATGAGATTCGCTCCGGCACGGGGACCTCCTTCGTCATCTGGATCCTGGAGTTACTCCTCGTTGTAGCTACTACCACTATCGCGGTCTGCGGGGGAGCCATGAGAATGAAGCGCCTCATTGAATGCTTGAATATCATTGATAAGGTATTTTCAAGCCACTGTAGAGATCTCAGCTGATTTGGTCACCGTTCGTATGTTGTGTTTTCAGCCTTGTTTAGCTATTACTTTTTTAACCACTCAATTATGTATTTATACTTACATTCTATTGTCGGTATTATTATAAATGTACTCGAATCATTCATTATCACTGTCGAATAATAATAAAACGCTTGCATGCTTTGGCAACTAGTGGCACTGAATCTGCAAAAAAATATTTACAAGCACTGGCTTTATTTACGTAAACTGTACACAGACTGACTGTTGCAGGTACAGTCAGAAACAATTCATAGGAGTGCCCCTACATCGTCAGAGTTTAAACAGTGCGCATGGGCAGTGTTTATTATAGCATCTGCAAACTTGCACCACATCGACTATTTGATGGCGTTTGTCATTAATAAAGTCAAAGAACGTAAGAAATTGTACTGATGTTTTGATATTATTTAATTTTACCTTTGTAAGTATATCTATTGTATATCTTTGTATCTATACTTTCCATTTTTAAGCGAGCAACCGTAATCAGCTTGAATATGTCTACAATCTTAATCTTATTCGTTGAATACTTACTGAGCATGTCTCACGTTCAAATTAAAATAAAAAATTGTTTTGATCCTATACCTACTAACTTTTTCTTACTTTGATTTGTAGCGAGAATCATCGGGATATACTTGTCATTCTGCATCGAATTCGTTATACTGGTATCTCTGGAGTTGCAGCTTTTCTTTCTGGGTATTAAGGCAAGCGCTGCATTGGCGTCCATCAACGACACTCTTAAGAATATGCTCTTTATCATGGATTTGCAAAGTAATTCTGTTTTTGTTACTATGACTACAATTTAAACTATTTATTTCTGTGAGTGTGCAGTGTGCTTGCTGATATAGTTCTATGCCATAAGAGAGTACAAAGCAAAGGCTATCAGGCAACAGGAAAGGAACACGAAGGACACAAAGCTAAATCAGGTTGAATGCATTGTTGGACCAACCACTGGCTGACGATTTGGCAAAGGTCGTGGGAAAGCTCTTAATTCTAGTGATAAGGGTCTAAATAATTTGGGGACATGTGAAGCTTACTATTTTTTTTCAATATTTGACTCTTACATTGTAAACTTATTTTTGGTTTTCAGGCAAAAAACAGCTACCCCCAGAATCATTAAGCGCGGTGATAGATACAATGAACATTGACACATACTTTGGAAGAGGTATAAGTAAAATTACTTTTCATTAAATAATTTTAAATAGTAAACTTAATAATGACAAATCAAAATATGAGGCGACTCTTCTATTTCATAGAGCTGGTGAGCTTTACGCTTACTATGAAATACTTATCACCAAAATATTTTGTAACCAAACAACTGTAAATGAATGATTCCTTTTCAGCCGACTCATCGACACAAAGTAAAGAAAAGCTCCGCAGACTGATTGTTTGCCACAGTGCCGTCTGCGACGTAGTGCGTCAGATCAACCGGTGCTATGAAAAGATGATGATTTTGTTCATCAGTTCTTATATCTTGTTCCTTGTGGTCACGCCGTTTTATATAGCTACGTTTTTATGTAAGTCTTTGCAAGTCTACCTTTGTTCCAGTCACTGCCGTTTCTCAATTCTTAAAGGGTTAAGCCCTCCACTCTTAATAAATTACTAAAATAGTTCAATACATTTAAAGGGGCATGCTTTTAATGACCCAAGAAATATTTTAGGAATTTGACACTTAAACTGAAAATCTCCAAGTGACAATTTTGTCTGTCTACATTGGACCATGTTTAACTACAGACTACCACGTTCTACGGGCGGAACTGGTAACACTATATTGAAATTCTCTGTCATGTCAATATCTCTCACAAATTCACTTGCCAAGCGTGCTGAGTACGAGCATACAGATAATTAAAGTCTTTCGAGTACGTTCAACGTTGGAGTGTCACAATCACAGGTTATTATCTTCTTCTTCTTCTTCTTATCGTGTAGGTATATTCAAGTCTGTAGCGAACATGGCTAATTCTGATGTCAGAAGTTATGATGTACTTAGTCCAAGTTCACGCCTTTGTTTTACAGTTACGTTGGCGGAGCAGCCACAAAATTTCCTCCAACAATTGGTCAGTCTGATCCTGCACATTATTTACATGTTCATGGGGGTAGAGCCGGGACACAGGACTGACAAAGAAGTAAGTAATATCATGATTAGAATACTAAAATGATAAGAAGACTTTCCCTTTAGAGCAATAATTGGTTTTAATATGTATTAAGTATTCTATAGGTCGCTGGATCAAATCCGGCTCGAAAGACCAAATGAAAAAAGATGTTGTGATTGTCCAGAAAAAGTGAGGCATGTGATTTAAATTGAATTTATTTTTTGGAGCACACTCGCGTATTAGTTATTACATATGGTTGATAGCAAGAAAGCGTTGCCATTTTCAAAATATCTGACACATGGATTTGTATAAGTATTAACCAATTAAAATTATAAAAAACATTAAGAATAAAACTACGCCGAGTATTATATAGAAACTAAATATGATAGCCTCGAGAAGAAATGACCTTGGCGTCTTGGATCATGAAAATGATAAGAATCAGGTTAAAGAATAAAAAAATCCTGATGTGCTGGTCTCATCTTTTTTTTCTAAAATGTATAAAAAAAAATTCTCTGTATCCAGGTAGCTCGCACCCAAATCTTAGTGACTGAGCTGCAGCAGCACGTGCCATCCTCTCAGGACAGCCTCTCCATGGAGCTGGATCTCTTCTACCAACAGATAGACATGACTCGCCCCAAGTACTGCCCCATGGGCGTTTGCACCGTCAACCGAGGGCTTATCACTTCTGTAAGTTCGTCTTGTTCTTTGTAGAGCTTTTTATGATCTCTCATTCGGGGTATTTTAGACCATTAAGGATTCGTAACAGTCAACAACATTAATTTTTTGAAGTAAAAACTTCTTTAACGGCGTTGTGCACTTTTTGGATGGGTAAAAAATGTTAAACTGATCGAAAATTCGTAAGACGGAGGGTGAAGTGAAAACTTCTTAGACCGCAAGGAAGTAATATACTTATGTTCAAGTTTTTTCTTCTGCTGGCACTCCCGGAGTGCAACCCGTTGTTTTTTTTACTAAATGCCTACTAACGAAGGTGCAGTCTTGCTTTATAGACCCTATCTTCTGTAATTTGTCAGTTTTATAAAAATACTTGTTCACGCCGCAAGAATATTGACATGAGTTATTGATTGCGTAGTCAACTCAACCCGCTGCTTGTTTAAGTCACAAAGGAAGCCTCTGAGCACAGATTTCTAGGTCCAAAACTTGGGTTAGCCGTTAAAGAGCTGGATAAATTTTTTTCTAAGTGTGTATGTATAGGATTCTTTGTTGTACATGTGTATAACTTTGTCTGCAAAGGTTATACTTATGGACAAAGCTTAAGCTATACTATTAGCTCATAGCTGGTTATATGTATGCACTAATGACCATGTTCTTGTGGTTTCAGATCTTCACCACTGCTACTACGTTCATAGTGGTGATTTTACAATATCAGACTAAGGGGCAGTAACACTCTTAAATTTTTGGAAAGGACAAATATTTATAATGTATAAAACTGAAATACTTTTATGTTTAGCGAGTGGTTCTTTCGTAAATGACAATTTAATGTACCTAGTTTCATTATGCTATTCAAAATAAAGTATGTCACCTTTGGTGACATTAAGTCATTATTGAATAAAATATTGTCTTGATTTATTTTCCCATCATAAAGTGATTTCCAGGACCAAACTATGTCTTTAGTTGTTTACATCTATAAGAGCATCAATCACTTTACATTGCGAGGCCTTCTTCCCCTTCCTATATTCCATTCCGAAGTTACAAAGCCACGAGTGTCCTATGGTTACAAACTCATTTCAAATACAAAATATTTCCATAAAAACGCCATAATCAAGATTCTCTTAAAAATCTGGAAAGTTCAATGATTCAGAAAGTAGATTTTGGAAAGTTTTGGCATTTTTCACAACTTCTTGCACACTTGAAGATATTAATAAATCATCTACACCATCTCTAATTACCCAAGTGCTACACAACTTAGGTCAGTTAGCAAAAAACTCATCCGGAGTTAAGTTTGCTACTGTTAATCTTGTTCTCTGTAAATAACTAAATTTCTGTGTAAACTTTTGTGTCAAAAAATAAATTATACTCAGAAAAAATATATAGTTTTTAACAGAACTAAATAAGTTTTGAAGTTACCAATTATCTACAGTCCTTAATCACGTCAGACTTGGCGGCTCAGAACATTAGACACGAGGCTTAATAAATAACATAAATAAAGGCAGGGTTATTCAAGTTGACCACATTCTTGACCGTCTTCATTGTAAGGAAGGGAGCAACAATATTTTAGTTAAAATCACCTGAAATGGTAGTGAAGAGGCCACCATTTCTATCATAACAACTAGCTTTTCGTCCGGAACTTCGTTCTTGTGGGAATTTGTGAAAATCAACCCTAAGTTCATCACGGATAATGTAGGCTTCTAATGGTGAAATAATTTTTCAAATCGGTCCAGTAGTTTCGGAGCCTATTCAATGCAAACAAACAAACAATCAAATCTTTCCTCTCATAATATTAGTATAGATAAAGAGTATGTACACCTTTAATTGGAGGTTCTACACAGAACCTGACTGTTCTACTACCGAACAGAAACCCAATTTCTGTTCGTAAGTCTCGGTGAAACTGAAAAATGGCTCGACCGATTTGGATGATTCTTTTATTGTTGTGTTCTTAATTGTGACGACGAGGTTTATTATATTATCAAAAAAAAAACACCGGGATAATTCCCACGGGAACGAAGTCACGGACGGACAGCTAGTCCTTACTAATATTATTAATGCGAAAGTAACTCTGTCTGTCTGTCTGTCTGTCCGTCTTTTACGCCTAAACTACAAAAAGGATTTTGATGAAATTTGGTACAGAGATATTTAGATTAGAGCCTGGGAAAGGAAATTATCCCACAGTTGGGCACGATATAACCTGCAGTCTACGCGGGCAGAGCCGCGGGCGGAAAGCTAGTAGTTTATATTGTTACTGTGGTACTTCCCTGTTGGTACATCTCTTTATTAGTAAATAAATAATAAAGGTTGTTGATTGTATATAATAATCAGTTTGAAAATTCAAAACAAATACGCGGAGCTGTTATTAGCTGCAAAAGATAAAATCAAATAAAACTATAATTACCTATTAAGATTAGTAGGCGTAGGAAAAAATGAAACATTTGTAGTTACCTAAGTTAAGAGTGCATCCTGTACTTTTCCTAGCTTTTTCTAGATAAGGCTATCCCACTTCACATTCTGCTTGTTTTACAGATACAACATTTTTCTAGCTTCTTATGTGAAACCAAATAGAATGTATTCTACGACATATTCGTATTCAAACCAAAAATCACATTTAGTACATAGAAAGGATTACAGCCAATCCGGTAAGTACATTTAACAAGGAAATAAAATATCCCCTAAAAAATTCTAACAAAAGTCCATTTTGTTGTACACTGTGTTCTACGCTGCCGTGTGGTGATCGGTTGAGAATAACACCACCCCATCTCTTTCCGTGGGTATCGTGAGAGGCGACTAAGGAAACACAAATGAGACTTGCCTCCTAGTAATCCATACCAGGCAACGACACTTCTTTTTTTCTGAATCTGGGGTGTCGTCCTATGGTCTCATGCGGTGTGGTAGGCTCTGTAAAGGGCCATCTGGTTCGCGACCACCCTCCTACCGACGCCAAACAGCTTGCTGTGTTCCGTCGGTGCGTGGGAGTACCAGTTAACTCGTTCCATCGTCGACCTCATCTTTGACCTTATGGTCAAGATTGAGGTCAAGAGTTAACCCATCTTATAATATGAAAAAATATATAAAAAAACGTGTTTCGCGATTTTTTGAAAATCAAAGATTTGGAGAATGAAACGGATGACAAAAAAAGTTCCTTACGCAAGCGAAGCTACGAGAAAAAGCTAGTAAAGTATATTGAATTGTATCCCATTATAATAATAAGCCGCGATAGAGGCGAAATCCCCAGAAATGAGAGAAGAAAATGGTTTTTCTGGAATAAAATAATAATAATAATAAATGATTTATTCTCAGGCAACTAACCATACATAAAAACTAACATACATCTATACTAATATTATAAAGAGGAAAGATTTGATTGTTTGTTTGTTTGTTTGTTTGTTTGCATTGAATAGGCTCCGAAACTACTGGACCGATTTTAAAAATTCTTTCACCATTAGAAAGCTACATTATCCCCGACGGACATAGGCTATATTATATTTTCAAAAAAATTAGGGATCCTTACTGAAACTCAAATAATGTAACCCAAGGTGTAAAAAAAATACCTAAAATATTCTTTACATTGCGTGCGCTGCGTAAACTATTGATGATATAATAAAATAATGTACTACGACTTTGCAGGATACATAAATATTTACAAAAAGTGTCGCGACAGCATATGTCTAACTATTGTAGTTATGCCACAATATGTGTTCTTTTATTTTAAAAATTTAATTGAAATGCCGCCCGCTATAAAATGCTCTTTATTTGTATCTTGGTATTAATCCTTATCAAAATAAATTACTTCATATTCAAGACTGCTTCAATATCTTTACACAACTTTTTGAATTATGCAATTCGGACATTCCATTCAAAAGATATCACGAGTTTAAAAATGTAAGTATTAGAAAAAAGTTTCGTGGTCGCCGCTCATCCTGCTCAGCTAGCTAGCTAGGCAGCACCTTATGCGATGTAGGCGTCACTGGGGTACGGGCCGTACGGGCGAGGAGTCAATGTCAAGAAACTTCAGAAAGTTTAATGACAGCGTTTTACACTAAAATAAAACGCTTATTTTATAAATTAACCGAAATATTTAAACCCAACCTTTATATGAGAGAGGCGAACTTGTTAATCTTGTGAACGGTCGGCGGCAGCTATACCTGTCCCTTTCTATCATATATCCCCATCTCTTTCCACCCCTTCCACCAGGCAGCCACTCCAAGGGTTAGGAGTGGTAGTTGCTTCATTGCGATTTGTGGTCAACGATCTAATTGAAATTTATTTGTTTTGTCTAACAACAAAAGTTATTTGTGTTCACAATAAGTTTTGTTGTGTTCCATAAGAATTTTTTTTTTTTCTGGTGATTGAAAAGCAATAATGGAAGTAAAATAGTTGCACAAGTCATTGGTGTACATAAAAGAAATACATTTTATTATGCTAGTGGAATAAACGGAAACTTACCTATACGTAATTATATGAAGATAATTTTATCTAAGTGGTAAGATTGGAAAAAAAAAGCAATAAAAGTAAATAAGATATGTTTGGATGGATAAAAACACACCAGGCAGGTGTGAAACTGTTGGGTTTAAATATTTCGGTTAATTTATAAAATAAGCGTTTTATTTTAGTGTAAAACGCTGTCATTTTACAAATTGAACGCTCAATATTTAAACCCAACCTTTATATGAGACCTGTCTGTTATCGCCTGGTGGAACATCGCCAATGTGATAAAATAATGTAGTAATTATCTTATATTCTTTAAACCCCTATTTAGGTTATAATTTAATATAGTACTGTAAATGTAGAGGTAATATAACTTTTTAAAATCATTTTGCCAAGCCGTGGGACTCTGGCTTGATAAAATAATAATATTATTAAAGCAAGACTGGCACCTTATGTTATTCAGACAATGTATACAAGTAGAACTGCAAAATAAATTGAAAGCTATTTTGAATCTGAAATTAACTTTTAATAAAAATAGACATGTAGTACATATAGTAGGTACACATTACACATTTTATTTCAGGTCAATGTACATGTACAAGTACCTTAGAAACGCAGGTTATGTAACATGGGAACAAATAAACGAAGGTCAGCTAATATTCATGTATTAATTGCCTTAACAACAGGAAAATAACAAAGCTAATATTATTGCGCATAACTAGAACACTGTACATTCAAGATTTCTGGGGGTCAATGTAAACGCCCTGATGGTTTCATAAGTAGATAAATGAAATTGACTTATAGACATAGACTGCAAAATATTCTTAACAAAGAATCATATTTTAGCTAACAGCTTTTTCAATAAACTTTTGACAGTTTGGTATTTGATTGACAATAATAAAAATATTAACCAGTGCTGCAAACTATCTGGTAGTTTTTAAGTGGTGAAGCCTCATTTACAGCAATCTTATCAAGGGTGTTTATTATAGTTCTTATCACTCAGAAACTTTGATTGCTCTGGTTTTGAGTTTAAAACGAGTCAAATATTTATTATTAGGCTTTAAGTTGTGAAAAGAAACAACTGTCGACTTTCACCTCGAAAGTAATAGATTTATGTAAAAGTAAGTATACAAGTACAATAAAAATAAGCAAAAGGTATTGCTGCATGAACAAAACTCATTTATGTAACATATTCTGTAGAAATTATAATTTACTGTAGCGGGGGCACTGCCCTGTCTCTAGATATTTCAGGAAATAGTGATATCTAAGAGAAAAAAGTCGAGCAAAACATGGACTAAGATAGTTTAAAACTAAAAGCTCACCCAAGCTGAGGGGCTGAGCTTGGTTCATTCAATAACGGATTTTAGGTCTATTTATGAAATCTTAATATTAATGTCCCAAATAATATTGAATAATTTGGTAAGAATAATATTGCTCTGTATCATTCTAGGTCTGATAATGAAATTCTCCGATTGAGAAAGTTAAATTATAGGAAAAATAATTAATAAGTACAATTTAAAACTGGGCCAAGTCTTCTAGGAATTTCCGGGATATACAAAAACCATGTCGTCATCAAATTTAGGAATATAAAGCCAGATGATTAATTTGTCATTCGCTGACCATCATAAGTTGATTTTATTTATTAATTTTTTATATAGTTTCTTAATTAATATCATGTATCCCGAAAAAAAAACACTCAGTTATCAATCAGTTAGATGCATTAAGGTGAAGAAAACGGAACATTTGTCTTCTAATGGCTTGACAGAAGCAAGGTGTCGTTCTGCAATAAGTAGTTGCCTGCTTAAATTGACTCATCGGTGACATTTTAGTCGTCTAAGTTAACTATGCAGAGTATTTATTCATACGTTGTATGAAAATATATGGGTTCTGTTTGGTACGAAAAATTGTAAGTTAAAAGATCTAAAGCAATTCGTTAGAAAGAAAGAAAGAAAACTATAATTCATATTTCCAGATGTTCATTCAGATCTAGGTATTCAAATTTAGTTCAAAAGGGCAACATGTCTTTAAAAATAAAAATATCGATACGTTATCTAGTGTATTTAACGCTACTAAGTTTGCTTTTCAGAATTTAAAATTTCATCGGCTAGTACGCGATTGCAATCCTGAACAAGGAGCAAAGTCCTTTGAAGTACCCATTATACGTGAGATGCATCTGACTATCATAACAGCAGGCAGCTGCGTTAGTATGATTATAATTTCTAAAATGTTCTCAAATAAGAGACATTTTTAACTTACGTTACATCACGTTAAAGGCGGTATTATCTGCTCAAGAGGAGGTGGTTTTACGTATAAACATTTTGTTTCTCAAACATTGTTTATCGCGAAATGACTTTCGCAATGTTTTAATCCGGAATGTTTTTCCGATACAAAAAATTATATGACAGGCATTAGCCAGCTATACCATATACACGTAGCAGGTATCTACGATTTTTGGTAAAAATATTTGGTTCAAGTTTTGATTAAAGTTTGTTTATTCCTGTAGGGAATAGAAGCAGCCCAAGACAGGGAAAACAAGTGTTATTTAAGATTAGATGGTTTTTCTGCAAAATGTTTGACCCCATTTTTATTACGGACTTAGCGAAAGTATTTTTCTTTCTTGGTAGAATGAAATATGTCGAATGGTATCAACAGATTCTTATCTGAGTGATTAACCGTTACATTAATTGCCTTGACTTAACATCTAAAGTACTAGTAAAACACTAATTAGTGGTCATTTAAAAATTTCATTTGGTGGATCCGTTAACACCATGTATTTTAGGCAAACTGCACTGGAATGCAATTATTTGTTCGAAACTTGGTACACTGGTAAGAACTCCTTTATTCAAAAGTTGTTCTGCTTAATACTTAGCTTCGATCTGCGTACATCAGTAGCACATGGTTCTATATATGTAAGATAGATCTGATCTATCATGAATTCATGACTATGAATAATACATCTAAGCCTGTAACTGTAAGGCTAAAAAACATCTCTTTGCGTTAAGACGCGATGGATAAAACCAGTTTCCATTTCCGGTTTGTAATGTAACAATAATTCTTGCGCAGAAATTGCAGTTCAACATTAGCCACATGATGGTCTTTTTATTTGCAAAAACATTTTGCAACTTTGTGCAGGTCACTTCGAAAGCAAAATGTTCGCTTAGTTATTTAGGTTAGAGTTAGGTTCTTGCGTAGAATTCAGGCAAGGTAGAATTCGAATTTATAATTACCATACGTTGGCATTATTATTGCAAATCTTGTACTTTGCAAAAGGCAAAAAATTCGAAATCTATACCGTGCCTTGCCTTGGCACTAATAAGGCGAATACTTTGAAAATGTATAAAGTTTAAATTTTAAATTCCGTGCGTTGGCACTTTTATCGCAAGTACTTTGCAACAATAAAAAGTTTTTAAATTGTAAGCACCGTACGTCAGCACTATTATTGTAAGTACTTCGCAAATGTATGGTGAAAATATAAGTACTGTACGCTGGCACTATTACTGTAAGTACTGTGCAAAGTTAAAAAGTTTTTAAAATTTTAAGTTGGTACCGTACGTTGGCATCATTATAGTCAGTATTTTGCACAAGTATTTGTGGATTAGAGTAGCGATACTTAGCGAAGAGTTTCGAGTAAGTATAGGTAAACTTCTTTAGCAGTAAGCCATACGTTGGCAGTCCAGCACCACATTAGGGGAAGTATTTTACCTTGCGCAGGTAGATAAAATAATATTTAAGTGCGATCCCTTTCGCAGGGCTTCAAGTTATTGTCTTTAATTAAGAGAATAGAGAGTGACGTGATATTCATTTGTGCCTTGCGCAGGCAAATTTTTAATATTGAGACATTTTGTATTACAGTGAGAAAATCTCAGTCAAAAAACATTTACTTTGTTCACATGGCAGACGTGAGTACTTAGGAGTAATTCATAATAGTAAACGATGACCACAGCATGGGGATATTTTACGGAAAGTAATTTTAATACATTTACATAATAAACCAAACATTTCCAAAAACGAAAATCGCTCTTATATTCCAAAGAAAGTCATTTAAAAAAAAAAACATTTTTGAGACGTAAAGCACGTTTGACATGTTACACGCCAATTTGAAATGGGTCATGCAAGCTCAGAATACAGTGCAAAATTCCAATAACTTAGTATTGTTGTTTTGGAACACTGAAATGAAAACCATAGTAAGCATGCAACTTTTTATTTAAATGTGTATTAAATATATTTAAATGTGGGTCAGTCATCGACCCATGTCAAGAACATTTCATAAGGAGGGAGTTAAATACGACCAAAAGGAGTAGCAATGGCCACGAAGGCCGGGTTTGACTAACCTGAGGTATGTTTTTCATCGCAACTCAGCTGCACACAATTGTTTTTAGAAGCCTAGGTCAAAAAACGTCGACGCTAAGCGATAGTATTTTTTTTTTTAATCACAATATAAACATTTTACACATGTAAAGATCAATTATAAAGACGCACAATACACACTCACATTTCATTTCGTAAAAAACTAGATGCAATTAACGTTAAACATTTGTTACGCCACCTATTTGTCAGGCTGACGGCAACGAACTGTCACCGCGATTTCAGAACAATTTACAACGGTTATTTTAGATTTCGAAGTACCTACATTTTAGGGCAGGTGTAGCATTTAGTAAAACTTTAACTTTTTTATTTCGTAAGCTTAAAAAGTAACTTATGAAATTCTCGGAAACAGAATATTGTTCCGAGAAAGTTAAAAACGAACGGAAATACCGTTAAATAAACATAATATTTTAAAGTGAAAAATATAATTGACTCACCGCGACCGCTCCGTTCGAAGAACAAATCGCCAAATGAAGCAACTACCACTCCTAACCCTTGGAGTGGCTGCCTGGTGGAAGGGGTGGAAAGAGATGGGGATATATGATAGAAAGGGACAGGTATAGCTGCCGCCGACCGTTCACAAGATTAACAAGTTCGCCTCTCTCATATAAAGGTTGGGTTTAAATATTGAGCGTTCAATTTGTAAAATAATATGTTATAAAATCAATCAATATCTATAGTTGTGTATGCTGTATGACAGCTATGCAGACTGCTTTTCCAGTTTCGGTGGACATTCCCTCTACTGGTAATTTAGGTCCGTATTACCTAAATTACCAAGCTTGACATATACTTAAGTATTGATTGTCTCTTTCTTTCACTATCAAAATGACAAAGGCGACTGCTGCTTAAGTATAGATCAGTCTGAGTCGCGTTCTATATAATACGGACCTTAGATGCACATTGCATAAGTGCTCAGAGCATTTCAAGCAATTATAATACCCTCTTCGTATATGATAAATACTTCAATAAGACTACCTGTATGCTATTTTAGGTTACAAACATTTATTTATTCATAACTTAATTGAAAGTCCTAAATTTAATATCTTAGGTAATAAGCATAGCCAAATACAGATTACTCTGGATTAGCAAATATTCGTCTGTTTAAAGGTGTTTTTATCTATGGAACAAACATGATTATTTTATTCAGCTTACGTCTTTAGTAAGTAAGTAATTCAAATCAAAAAGTTGTATTTTTACAGCACCATTGTATTCTATGTATACCTTTCTGCAGCTTTCTATGTAATACCTATCAATGTCAAGTGTATAAGATCTCAACTTTTATTTGTTTAGTTAGGAATCATCAAAATGGCGATGAACTTTACAACACTGAGAAAGGATTTTTCTAAATTCTACCCCTAAGGGGATGAAATGAGGGTTCAAAGTTTGTATGGAGAAAACAATTTTTTGCACAATTTGACTCAAAACTTCGTCAAGATATACCTCGAACCAAATAAACGGACACGTGCTTCGCTATTTTTAAAAATCATCCCCTAAAGGGTCAAGAATGAAACGGGTGACTAAAAGAGTTCTTTGCGCGAGCGAAGCCGCGGGGAAAAGCTAGTATAAAATATAATTAAAACGTAATAAAATTTCAACACAAGACTACGAGCTGCGTAGGGACTTGCAGATCTTCGTGTTCGCCTCCCTGTAGCGTCGGAACACTATCCCCTCGGGCCAAAATCGTTTAACTATAATATAGCCCTATGGGAGTCCTAGCCCTTGTTGTATTGTTGGCCTAAAGCTGATTGTAAGTAACGTGAGTGTAATCGGCTAAATTAACTATAACATGAAGATAAACAAAATTTTTGCCACTTCATGCAACCTTAATGACCAGCAGATTCACCTTTTCATGGAAAGTAATTTTTTAGGTTCCTTAAGAAAGTTTGTTTAGTTTGTTGGGGAGAATCAGCCTCTAAAAGGTCACCACTTAAAGGGAAAAAGGGAAAAAGGGAAAAAATGTTTTTGTATTATTTTTAAAACGCTTACCCGCGTTTCTCTAAACATGTCCCTTAAAAAATTACTTATCGAATCCTGCCATAGCGTTGCATATGCATAACTGCAAGAACAGTTCCAGATCGAGGCGAACAGATCCACAGCAGAGCTCTAGCAGGCCAGCAGAAGGAGCCAGAATGTCTGGTGTGGGGCTCGTTGGCGCTGGTGCTCCACATCTGCCGCTGGTTCGGACTGGCTCCTCTTCGACTCACTCCTGCGCCGAACGGCTGGAAAGCTTCAGTGTCCAAGCCTTTCTTTCTTTACGGTTGCTGTCTTACTCTTGGGTTGCGTGAGTAATACCTCAAGTCATGACAACAGTGACCATTTTTAACCCTCGACAAAAAAGAGGGGTTTTATAAGTTTGATCTGTGTATATGTTTGTGTATTTGTGTGTCTGTCTATCTATAGCATTGTAGCTCCTAAAAGAAAGAGGAGAGTGTGCTCAGAGGCTACATTAGCTCATTCCGCCTTCCACTTTTTTCCATCGGACGTCCAGATGCACTGCGGGGTACCACCCTTATCTTGTCGAGATCCCTCGGATACGTACTGGGCGCTATTCTTCATCTTTTATATTGCGCACTGTCAGGGAGTGGAATTCCCTGCCGGCGTCTGTATTTCCGAGTTCATACAACCCAAATATCTTTAAAGTGCGAGTGAATAGGCTTCTTCGGGGTGAGCTCGCTACATCCTCGACCACATCTTTGCCCTAAGCTAGATTGTGGTCAAGAGCGAACCCATTTTTAATAAAAAAATAAATAAAAAAAGTACAGATTGCATTGCGATTTTTTTCGTTTGAAAGCCGACGTAATCAAGATGGTTCTTAGGTTTAATAAAAATTAGTTCAGCTGCTTAAAAGTTATAAGCAATCGAATGTCAGGGGTGATACAATTTTTTTAATTTTAGAGTTATACTTTGACAACGTTTTACTCTGTGAAAAAATTAACGATCCCTCGGTTCTTACCTCTAAATGTCCCTATACCAGTTCAAACATTTCTTTCAGATGCGGTCCTGATGACTGCTTTGTATTTCGACTGGACGGCTGAAGAAGACAACAAAGCCAGAATGAGGACAGAAACCAGTGTAGTGGCCGTCCTAATAGAGGTGGCGCTCATGTTTCTGATGATAACCCTCGCAGCTATTACCGCTCCTGGGAGGATGAGGGACATGATTGCGTATTTGAATTTAATTAATGAGGTATGAAACGTAGTGGAAAGATCACATTATATCGTCATTTGATTACATCATCATGTCAGCCGCAATACGTCCACTGCAGGACATAGGCCTACCCCAGGGTTCTCCAATTCTCCACCTCGATCGGTCCTGCGCCTCCCGCATCCAGCGGCTTCCCGCAATATTTACCAGATCGTCGGTCCACCTTGTGGGAGGTCTTCCTACGCTGCGCCTTCCGGTACGTGGTCGCCACTCGAGGACTTTTCTGCCCCAGCGGTCATCAGTCCTACGAGCAATGTGCCTCGCCCACTACCACTTAAGTTCAGCAATTCTTTCGATTTCGTCATTTAATTCCTAAACACAAATTATTTAGAGTCACGCAAACCATGTTGTCTTCTTTAATCTCTTTTGCAGTCATCGTCTCAACTATATCATCGTTACTTGCCCTAGTTTCTGCAATTTACAGAAATATTTGCCTCGAAATATTTCTGGGTATCGGACCCAGGATCCGTCCATCAACTACAAATCGATCAAACCATGTAACAGGTACACGTCAACCTAAGCAAAGGTCGGTACTGGCAGCCAGGCGAACGGAAGAAGATACACTCAGTTATACTCATAGTCGCCGCTGTCATCATTTTACATGCTGCCGAATGGTATGCTCACTACGAAGAAAGTATTGATGAGGGCAAAATAGGTAAGTATTACAATTACCTCCTCTTATTCTTCTACTTATCGTGTAGGTATAACCCTGGTCTCAGAGTTTTCAAACCACACAATGGCCTCTGACTTGGTCTGACTGTAGTCAATCGACAACAGCCGGGACCGACAGCTTAACGTGCCCTCCGAAGCAAAGAAACGCTCGTGATAAATTGCTACTTTGATCACCCATTAGGTTCTCTGCCTGCCCTCTTCAGGTTCAGCTTACCTCCTAAAGAGCTTGTTTGTCCTAGTCAATGGACAAGCTAGAGAGAAGACACCTTAAGGTAGTCAACATAAGTATTATCTTTTTAACCGATGAAAAAAAACGGAGGAGGTTCTCAAGTCGACGCGCACATTTTATTTAGAAAATTACAATTTTATTATAGTATAGATAGATAAAGAGCTCATCAAGCTATGCAAGTGACCATCAACCCACACACGTTACGGACTACTTTAAAGTTAAAATCTTTCTTAATCATACCTACTATATCATAACCAAAGTCTCCCGCTGCTTCTGTCTGTCTGTATGAACGCGATAAACTCAAAAACTACTGAACGGATTGTCATACGGTTTTCACTAATCTACGGAGTGATTCAAGAAGAAGATTTATGTGCATAAATAACTCATTCCTGAAATTGGGGCGGAAATCTAGTCTTCTACTATATAAAAATAAGTCGGGTTTTCCTTCCTGACGCTATAACTCCAGAACGCACGAACCGATTTCCACGGTTTTGCATTCGTTGGAAAGGTCTCGGGCTCCGTGAGGTTTATAGCAAAGAAAATTCAGGAAAAATTTCAACAGGAAAGCGGGAAAATCTTGAAAATCGATATAACCTGTAGTCCACGTGGGCGGAGCCGCGGGCGGAAAGCTAGTAGGGTATAAAAATGAAAATCCTGACCCAAAGGTTTGTAACGTAGGCAAGGAACAAAGACGGATTTTACTAAATTTCCACGGGAACGAAGTCCCAGGCATCCTCTACTTAATTAAATATGAGGTAAAATTACGATAAAAATTGGAATTTTAGTACGAAAGCCAGTCCAAAGGGCTTATCATTAAATATCCGGGGTTTATCATTAAATATCCGGTTCGAATTAATCGTGGGTCCAGGCCTAAGTCTTGCACTTCTTCTTATCATGTTGGTAGGTATAGTCAAGCATGTGGCGAACTTGGGTAACCCTTGCCTAAGTCTTGTATTGTCTTGCACGAAGATCCAGTAGCAACAGTCTCAATCTTGATTCTGTCTTCATCTTGATTCGATATATTATGATTCCAATTTCGTCTGTATCTCTGACTAATTCTCTCATTTTCTTTATCTGGCCAATGTTTAAATATAAAGTTCTTTTTAGGTGCAGATAGAATAATGTTCTGTTACATCGCATTTTACGTAGAGATTTTCGTGCAGTGCCTTATTGAGCTGCAATTTGTGTTCATCGGACTGCTCATAGAGTCCTGTTTCAAGTACATCAACCGCTCTATGAGGGACCTTATTTACGTCTACGACTTTGAAGGTAAGAACCAGGGCTCCGATTCTGTAACTTATTTTATGTGTCGATGGAATGGAGGTCATTTTATCTGTTTATGTGGCGAAATCGAGAACTCTTTAATGATCATATACTTGCTGACAACCACCCCGTCTAGCAGCGCCACCGCCAACCAAACGTACAGTTTCAAACTACCTAGCAACTGAACATTCAGTTGGTGGTGGCGCCACCAGTCAAAGCAGCCGTCTTAGATGTATGATATTTGGATAGATCTAAATTTCGCCACCTGAACGGATAAAATTCCATCGACACACAACTTAAGTTACAGAATCGGACCCAGGGCTATGTATTACAAAATCACAACATTTTGATGATGACGATGAAAAAATTACTTTAAAATGTAAATTAAAATAAGATATTCACGCTATAATCGAACACGTAAATAACACAGTTTCAGTAAAATTAGATCAGATATAATAATAATACATCACGTTATTGTTCTATAGGTTTATTTTATATTTTTGGTGTCGTAAACGTTCTCTAGGTGACGATTGCCAATATGATTTTACCGATACAATATCTCGGGTGTTCCGCTCGACAGTCACTGAAATTCGTGACTTAGGTGTGACTATAAACGTAGAGCTAACTTTTAATCCATACATAGTCAAGATGTGATAGCCCAGTTGATGATACGCGGTGATAGCCCAGTTGGTAATGAGCCAGACTTGTAATCCGAAGGTCGCGGGTTCAAATCCTGATGCGGGCCTGTACCACTAAATTCGTCTTTTCTGATTTATATACGGATTTCTAATTATCACTTGCTCAACGGTGAAGGAAAACATCGTGATGAAACCCGCCCGTCCAAGAAAATTCATTTTCGAAAGACGAGCGGTCCACCAACCCGCATTGGACCAGCGTGGTGGACTATGGCCTAAATCCCCTTCGTGTTTCGAAGGGAGGCCCGTGCCCCTCGGTGGGGACGTATATGGGCTGGTAAGAAGAAGATTGTCGCTAACTACACATTTTAACTTTCGAATGTTTGTAAAGTAATTAAATCTATTGGTAGAGCGTCAAATAGATTCACTGAGTGAGAGTGTATGTGTTTGTACTCTGAGTGTGTTAGTTACCACAAATAGAGCGCTATGTTTTCCAATGCCAGATGCTAAAATTTTTCCATCCTTTAAACATTTCTTATATCTTCTTCTGTACTGCTTACGTTACAGCTAGATCCAAGAAATATAAGTTGATATCAGGAATTTGTGAGACAACAGTACCCATTCCGGTAAAAACTGACAGTTGGAGAGTCGAGACAGAAAATGAAAAAAAAATTGACGGTAAGAAAGCTTAAAGTAAAATATGAAATATTGTTGATCGTGGATGCAGAATAGGTTTAATTGTGTGGTGTGGTTTGGCACAGTAGAAAAAGACCTCCCTCATTCTAAATTGTCGTACTAGGATGAACTAGCAACTAATATATGAAACACCTGCAATTTGATCGTTTTTCGGTGGTAGAATGAGGCTATGCCTGTTATCTTTTGTTAGGGCTCGACTGCTTAGCGACCATTCTCATCTTTAACAAACCTACGACAAACTTTCTCTGAACATTCTGAGTATTAGCATACTACACTTCTGCCTACATTTACCTTCATAAACCAAAATTCGTACTACATCCTTGTATTTCCACAGGAGCCTTGCACGAGCGCCAGCGTTCTGAGATGCGGGACACCATCAACTCCATGTGTTCCGCCTTCATCACCACGAGTGACGTGTTGAAACAAGTAAACTCGTCATTCGGCAAGATCCTACTTGTCATGCTAGGTTCCTTCATTCTGCATCTGGTGCTCACGCCGTATTATTATTTCTCTTTTTTGTGTAAGTTACTTTTGTCAGACGTCCAGATGCTCTGCGGGGTACCACCCTTATCTTGTTGAGATCCATCGGACGCGTACTGAGTGCTATTCTTCATTTTTTCTATTGCGCACTGCCAAGGAGTGGAATTCTCTGCCGGGTCTATATTTCCGAGCTCATACAACCCGAATATCTTTAAAGCACAAATAAATAGGCTTCTTTTGAGTAAGCTCGCTACATCCTCGACCGCACCTTTGCCTTAAGCTAGATTGTTGTCCTTTCAGAAAGCAATCTCGCCTGGCCATGGTGCAGCCTGCTGATCAACAAACATGACTTTAGTATAACGATTACCTTTCCATCTGCGACTTTGCTCGTTAATCTGGACTAACGTATGCTAATGCAAGAAGCATGTAGTTCCGTTAGAACATTAAGCCTTCGCGGGTCAAATGTACACCAGCAGCTCTAGCACGATAACGACAAACCCGCGCTCGGCTCACGCTGAAACTTCACTTTGCGCGAGGGTCCTGCGCAAAGTCTTGCTCGCCCTACGGTGTTGTCAATGTTGACATTTTGACATAGGACCGCGGTGTTGTCGCAGCGCTGTCACTATCGTACTCGGCCTGCTGGTGTACAAGATTACTATCGCAAGCGGCGTAAACAATCGTAAGACAAACAAACAGACTTTTGCATTTACAAAATTACTAAGGACGTGTGTTGTCTTAATACATTGCAAGATAAAAGTGATAACCTTACGCGTAAACTGAGGGAACAAGTGGGAATATACGCGTGTGTCAATAAGATTACTTCAAATGATTTAAATTTCCAGTGAGCCCAAAGCTCAAGATTCTAGGCCTGGCGACACAGAGTGCGTTCATGGTGTGGCACACCTTCATAACGGTGCTGGCAATGGAGCCGGGGCATCGAGTGGAAACACAGGCGAGTAGACCATTGGTCAAGTGAACTTTGAACCTTCACATAAAAAAAAATACTCATACCCAGATTTTTTAAGATTTTTTATTTTGAGATGGGTTAACTCTTGACCCCAATCTAGGTCATAGATGAGGTCGACGATGGAGCGAGTTAACCCAGAAAATGCCAATAATGGCACTGGTACTCCCACGCGATATGGCATCGGACTTCGGACGTCGGATTCTATTCTATTTATCTACATTTTTACCGGCCGGCATTTTTACATTTTTGACGGCCGGTTTGGTCGAGTGGTAGTGATGCTGCCTCTTGATCGGCGAGTCCTGGGTTCGATTCCCAGTCGAGGCAAACATTTGTGTAAAAAGCAGATGTTTTTTCTTGGGTCATGGGTGTTTGTGTCTGCCTTTGTGTGTTCCAAGGGACCCACGACACAAGGGAAAACCTTAGTATGGGCCTTTGAGTGTCAAACTTTTATTTATTATTATTATTATTACATTCATAATTTGTTAGTATATGTGGCGAGTTTAAATTATTTGTTCAGTTTCGTGGACTTACTCTTGATAATTACACAATATTAATTACATGCTCGTCGAGTTCTCGTCAATTGCAATATGCCCTTTCGCCACCGATGCTCATTCTTCCTAGATAAATATACAAATAAAAAAAAAAATATGAATACCTAAGTAATAATTTAAAAAAAACAAATCACTGCAACATTCCTCTTTCTATCTTTGTCTTTTTCTTTTATACCACATCGCTCTTAAATGTCCCGAAACTTTGGAAACTTAGCCGTGTGGTGATCGATTAAGAATAACACCACCCCATCTCTTTCCGCGGGTGTCGTAAGAGGGGTTTAGGAAATACAAATTAGACCTGCCTCCTAATAATCCATCCTAGGCAACAGCGCTCAATTCTTTTATTTATTTAGAATTTTAGATAGATAAACACTTTATTCATTACACAGAGCAACACAAACATTTTAACAAAATACAATACAGTACAGCACTTAATTATCTATTCGTTTTTGAGCTGAGGTGAATTTGAGGAGGCGTCATTATGTTCCCAGGCTCTGTAAAGGGCTGTCTGGCTCGCGACTACTCTCTTTCTGTAGTCCGACGCCAAACAGTATGCTGTGTTCCGTCGGTGCGTGGGAGTACCAGTGCCTTAATAGGCATTTTCTAAGTTAACTCGCTTCATTGTCGACCTCATCTATGACCTTGGTCAAGATTGAGGTCAAGAGTTAACCCTTCTCATAATACAAAAAAAACTTGCTTATGCTTAGATCAATCTACACCATAACGTGTTGTGCTATTTTGAACCTGATTTCAGACCCAAGAGACGCAGGTGCTTCTGGGACACCTCCTTCGACGCGTGGACGTTCAGGACCCATTGACTCTCGACCTTCAGAACATATACAAGGCAGTCACGATGTACCAGCCACCGTTTTCACCACTAAGCCTCACCGTGATGACACGACCCATTATCCTTTCGGTAAGTAAATAAACAAATATATTCCTTGCTTGTTTGATGGAAGTAGAATTTTGACAGTTTTTCACTTAATAAATAAGAGCTATAAACGGATAAAGATAATCAATTACTGAAGAGCGTGGTGATCGAAAATGCTGTTAAGTGCATGTGACTTATTTTTGTTCTTCAACATTAGTTGTACGTTAATCCGGCTTCTGTTATTGTATCAAAAAAATATTTTAAAATAAAAAAAATACTGCGCACCGCCACAGATAATATAATACTATAGTGCACCGCTAAGGAATGGAATTCTCTGCCTGCGTCTGTATTTCCGGGCTCATGTAACCCGAGTCTCTTTAAAGTTCGAGTGAATAGGCATCTTCTGGGTGAGCTTGCTACATCCTCGACCACATCTTCGCTCCTGGGCTAGATTGTGGTCAAGAGCAAACCCATTCGTTATAAAAAAAAACGATTTAAAAAAAAAAGTCAAAAAGTCAAAAGTGTTTATTTCATTGAACAATGATACTTGAACACGTCAATATTATGAATTACATTAGCACTTTTGACTTTGCGCCTATTCACAAAGGTGCAGTCTTCCTCAGGAGAAGAATAGGCAAGAAACTCCGAGGGTCGCTCTTTTTAAGTCAACCATATAAATTAATATCTGAATAACTCTGGAGCTGAGCAATTTATTCCCATGGTTGCTTGTCTAACAGATAATCCGAAATTCGATAATAGCCCTTTTTACAAAGTTTTTGTTTAATTATCGTCTTAAATTTTTCTAAAGGTAGGTTTTGAATACACATGGGAATCTTATTGTAGAAGTGTATACATTGACCCATAAAAGAGTTTGTTACTTTGTAGAGACGGCTGTCTAATATATCCATATCCAAGTTATGTTATGTCTAGTATTCAGGAATCTAGAACCACTTTACATCACTTTTTGGTTTATTAGATGAAACATACTGCGTTTTGATAGATTGTCAGCCTTTCACCTTTAGCTCAATTAAGCTTTACCCACTTAATTTTAAAAACAGAAAAATATAATCAAGTTTTATTAATTACATTAACCAACAACGACAGAAAATATACATATTTGGACAAAATATTTAGTTGGTACACTTGTACGTATGTAGTTATTAAAGAGCTCAATTCATTAAGCCTATTGACCTGTAACATAAAGATTCATTTAACAATGTTGTATTTAGAAAACAATCGACTGTTATAAGACGGTAATATACAATGGGCCTATCTCTTCGGATGTTTTTAGATGTTGGCACGTTTATTGTAGTCAATATTTAAATGAAGAAAAGTAAACATAAAGTAGTTTACCCTATTCTATCAAGTTAATCTCAACAAAGAGCTGCAGCAAAAGTCTCGACTACTGGACTTGTTTTTTTTCTTTTCAGTTTTTTGTATTTTTTAAATTAATTTATTTTATTTGATAATTTTATACATAGGTTTCACAGGAAAGTTGTTCAGTTTCACGGGGAGGGTCACCTCCTAAAGTTTCGCCAACCTTTAAGTCACCCCATAGGTATAGTATGTCAAAAAATATTCTAGAACCTTGGCTCATCCAAAGTGGTCAAGTTGTTGATCCAAAATACACACACGGTTAACTAAGGGAGAGGTAGTGCTCCTTTACTCTCTTCTTAAAAACGGGGAAAGATGGACTTTCGCGAATAGTGGGCGGAAGAGAGTTCCACAACCTATATCTTCTTTACTATAATAAATGCTAATACCTAAATTTCTTTTCCAGATATTTGGTGCCGTCACTACCTACATTGTCATACTTCTGCAGTTCCAGTCTCTGGACACGGTAGACTAAGTGTAACTTAGAGTAGTTGAAATTCACAAAAAATACGGTGTTTTTTTTTAATATGAGATGGGTTAACTCTTGACCCCAATCTTGACCAAAGTCATAGATGAGGTCGACGATGGAGCGAGTTAACCCAGAAAATGCCAATTAAGGCACTGGTACTCCCACGCACCGACGGAACACAGCAAGCTTTTTGGCATCGGACTTCGGTAGAAGTAGCCTACTACACAGCATGAGACCATAAGAAGTCACCTCAGATTGACAACAAACTGAGGTGTCGTTGCCTAAGATGGATTACTAGGAGGCAGGTCTCATTTTTGTTTCCTTAGACGCCTCCTACGACACCCACAGCAAGAGATGGGGTGGTGTTATTCTCAACCGATCACCACACGGCGGAAAATAACTCAACTATAAGCATGATTGTCGAAATAAAACGCTGCTTCGTTTTGTCATGAAAGAAATTACCAGATCCGTATTTAATCAACATCGCTTCCCCAATAAAAATAAGAATATAACTTAATTTTTGCCAAATGTGAAAATACAAATTACAGACTTTTAATTACAGATTAAAAAATGTTTTTTTTTCAAAAAAAGTGAAATTTAAAAAAAAATCTGATAAGATCAGATGGTTGCCAAATCTCAAACGAACAATATGATTCGTTTCACGCAATGTTTTAAACCAAAGAAAGTGCAAAAATTTCGCAATTTCCCTAGTAATTTACCTGAAATCTCAGGAAATTAGCACAGGTCTTTCGAAGCTGCAAACTTGAATATATGATACTGGTAGTGGTCTTAACAACATATAAAAAATACAGAACTAGCCGTTTATTTGTTAGATTAATAATCGATATGAATTCAGAACTCCTATCGAAGTCCGACGCCAAACAGCTTGCTGTGTTCCGTCGGTGCGTGAGAGTACCAGTGCCTTTATAGGCATTTTCTGGGTTAACTCGCTCCTTCGTCGACCTCATCTTTGACCTTATCGTCAAGATTGAGGTCAAGAGTTAACCCATTTTATAATAATTAAAAATAACTAGCCGTTTATTTGTTAGATTAATATTCGATATGACCGGCGTATTATGATACTCAGGAATACATACTTACTTCGGAATCAATTGGCTTAAATCTATTCTTAGTTTTCCTATTCCACGGCTGGGGAAAGGCCTCTCTTCTCTTAGTCCAACACTAGGGAGGGTCAGATAATGGAGTCTTATTTCTAAGAATGTTAAAATTTTAGAGGCAGGTTAAAAAAGCTGCAGTTCTCTCATGTAAAACACATTTTATTCATAACAGTCTAAATATAAAGTACATTTGTTGAAAATATGTAACTCATCCCGATTTTTCGTGAAATTACGAATATTTCAAGAATTATGTAGGTTACATTTTATGTACTTAAAAATTACACGTAAATCAGTCTGTCAAATCAATGTTCACAAAAAATATTTTAACACTGTTAGCCAAACGCTGAACAAGAAGTGCCACAAAATCCAAAGGAAAACCACTATAAGCCATTTAGTTGTAGTTCCTGATTTAAAGTTATGTGACGGTTTAAAGCCTCACGGGCTTTATGAATATTTCTTATTTCTTTATAAGACAAGTTTTTTAAATGCTCCCGCAAGGCTCCTACCCACCCGTCACAATTTTAAAATCACGTTAAGAATATACTGGGTGAAAAAGAACCTCCTAGCTATATTAAAAATCCTGAACCAGTATCACTCGAAGAACACATTTATGAAAAAAAACTTTATTTTTTAAAAATATTTTTTCAATGGGAATAGTTCATTTTTTGCCTTAACGTAGATATTACTCCTACATCAGGCATGCGAGGGGTGCGGGTAGCGCTCGGGGGGTGCGCCCGAGTGGTGTCTACGTTTAGGGAAAAAATCCCCCCCAAAAAAATAAAAAAAAATAAAAAAAGTATTCAGTAAATGATACTGGTTCAGGATTTTCAATGAAGCTAGGAGGTTCTTTTTCAACCTGTATAGAGGTAAGTTTTAGTAACATTAAAACTTATTTAAAAAATCTTCGTCGGTTTTTGACAAAAAATCCCATGAAAATCAGTCAAAACTTAACAATCTTAATAAAAATTGCTCTTGTTAAATGTAAAAACTATCAGATTAATTATATTTCTGTTCATTATCAAGTCTTGTTAATTACATCATGTTACATTTTTACCGTTACATCATGTTGTTATCTTCTCATTACCTTTAGCAGTTCACTGCTGGACTTAGGACTCTCCAAAACTGATTTTTTTACGTTGAGATTACATTTCGGTAGCCAGGAAGCTTGACAGGTAATAATCTAGTAACTGTTACTTTCCAGTCTTTTTTCTACATTCAATGTTTGTTCGGCAACGTCTTGAGCGTCAAGATAACTGTATCCATTAAATGAGTCTCCTTCAAACTGTTTCCAGTCATTGTAGTCGTCATAAGCATCGTCCTTCAAGTGATCAAGTTTTTTTTCTTTTCCCACTCTACTTTCTCTTCTCGATTTGATTCCGTCACTTATCTTCTTGTCAAGAATAATGAAATTGTTTCTTTCCAAAATCTCGGGTTTGCTCTGCAAAGCTTGTAAGACGAACTCGAAAAGTTTAGGAACGGTTTTGTAAATGTCCAAATATTCTCGTTTTGAGCTGCTTGGTTCATGTCTGCACTCTATAACAATGAATGAAAGTGAGCTAAAAAATAGATAAAAATGACATCCCTTTCAGCGTTCATGTTGTTATTTTTTTTATTCCCACAAAAAGATAAGTGGTAAATGTCCTTTACCACGTGAATAGTAAAAATGGAACAAATCTGCTAACAACAAGTCCTACAAAATATAAAAATTGCAGCCCTATTTATGCGTTTAATCAAAATCTATTTTACCTATGATTGAAGAAATTCAGTAATAATAAGTCGTAGTGGTCTACCAGCAAAACAGTAATTGGTAAGAATTGAAAAAAACCGACCAAGTGCGAGTCGGACTCACGCACGTAAGGTTCCGTACCATTATGTATAAAAACGAGCAAAAAAACACGTTTGTTGTATGGGAGCCCCCTTAAATATTTATTTTATTCTATTTTTTAGTATTCGTTGTTATAGCGGCAACATCTGTGTTATAGCGGCAACATCTTTCAATATCATCTGTAAAAATTCCAACTGTCTAACTATCACGGTTCATGAGATACAGCCTGGTCACAGATGGACGGACGGACAGAGAATTCATAATAATAGGGTCCCATTTTTACCCTTTGGGTACGGAACCCTAAAAACAAGACAAATGCCAGCTTAAATATAATTCAAGTACTCACCTAAGTTAAACACGAAAATGCTCAAGATTGTCAGAGTCAATTGAAACATGTTAAGTCCCATGACTTATTCTTTGAGACACGCACTTACACTATGCACAGCATGTGTAGGAATGAGCTATTTCTATACCTGAACAGGAAACATTTAACTACCTTGATCTATTTTGATAACAGTAAGCGTATCTTGAGCTAGTTCATTGTTCTGTTGTTAACACCTCGAGCGCTTATACAATGTTAGGTCAGAGAAACCTACGATATAGTCATGTGTTGTGTACCTTTTATAAATCAATAAATAAACATAAGTGAGAGATATTATGATATGTTTTTTATTTTCAATTTATTATACACAAATATGCATACATACGCTCACCTCACGCTTATAATCCCTAACGGCGTAGGCAGGGTACCAGTGGTTCTAGCGAACCACTTGATGCTACATTTGACACAAATAAATAAATAAATAAACGCTACACACTCAAGACCCACACTAAGGTTTTCCCTTGTAAACACTAGAAGCAAACATAACTTGGATATACTAAACAGCCGTCTCTACAAAGTAACAAACTCTTTTATGGGTCAATGTATACGCTTCTACAATAAGATTCCCATGTGTATTCAAAACCTACCTTTAGAAAAATTTAAGACGATTATTAAACAAAAACTTTGTAAAAAGGGCTATTATAGAATTTCGGATTATCTGTTAGACAAGCAACCATGGGAATAAATTGCTCAGCTCCAGAGTTATTCAGATATTAAGTCAATTAAAATTAAAAGTAAGAAAATTTATATGATTGACTTAAAAAGAGCGACCCTCGGAGTTTCTTGCCTATTCTTCTCCTGAGGAAGACTGCACCTTTGCGAATAGGCGCAAAGTCAAAAGTGCTAATGTAATTCATAATATTGACGTGTTCAAGTATCATTTTATATGTTCAATGAAATAAACACTTTTGACTTTTGACCTTGTGTCGTGGGTTCCTCGGAACACACATAAAGACAAACACAAACACCCATGACCCGAGAACAAACATCTGCTTTTCACACAAATGTTTGCCCCGACTGGGGATCGAACCCAGGACCCGCCGATCAAGAGGCAGCGTCACTACCACTCGACCAAACCGGCCGTCAAATTGTGAGGATTATTAGAGATTGTCAACCTTTCGCCCATGATGCAGCAAAACCCTCGCATCCCACTTACAGACTTTTATTACAGTATGCCTGGGAACAGTAGGCAGCAGCTGGCACAATAGGCACAGTTTATTTCTAGGTGAAATTTTCTTGCAGACCTAAAGCGATATTAAACAAAGCTCTACACAACCAATTATTCTATTTATAGGCTTAGTATTATAAAGGAAATCGCGCTCCACGTCTGTCAGATTATCCGCTAACTCCTAATAAAACACGCACCGGATTTTGAAATGATATTCACTATAATGCAGACATTTTTTACCGGAAGGTTTATATGTTTAGTATATCGTAATTGACCGTGCAAAACCGGGGCGGGTCGTTATTATTTGCAGAAAATATCAATCAATCCATACTAATATTATAAATGCGAAAGTAACTCTGTCTGTCTGTCTGTCCGTCTTTCACGCCTAAACTAAAGAACCGATTTTGATGAAATTTGGTACAGAGATAGATCAGAGCCTATGAAAGGACATAGGCTACATTTTATCCCACAGTTGGGCACGATATAATCTGTAGTCCACGCGGGCGGAGCCGCGGGCGGAAAGCTAGTCAAATATACTTTTTGAACTGTGCTCCGAATTTTATTAATGTCTCTCGGCAAATAATGTCTCATTCTTGTCTTTTTAAAATTAATTTACTTATTCGAAATACGAAATTTGCCGAACCACATTAAGAAAATAGAAGCACTGTAATATATCAAAGTCAAAGGCTAAAACGCTGAATCAAATCGCGTTGGAGGGGTTAACTGATTATGTAACCAATAGCCTCATCTCATGTTCACACGGTAAAATAATGCGGAGACCTATTAAAAATATATTGTCTATTTAAGAAAATTCGTTTTCAAAAGACGAGCGGTCCACTAACCCACATTGAGCCAGCGTGGTGGACTCGGTGGGGACGTATTTGGGCTGGGATTTTTTTTATTAAGATGTAGATCAGTGGTTCCGACCCTGGGGGTAATTACCCCCGCAGGGGTAAATTAGTTATTTGAAGGGGGTAACAAATAACCTAAGAATTAAGACCTTTTCTAATAAAATACATGAAAAAAGATAATCGCGCTTGTGATCGCAAAACAAAACCAACTACTATTAATTGTATGTTAAAATTGTAGGACTTGTATCCTATTAGTGATTAATAAAGACATATCAATATTTATTAGATATTTCCTTATATTGATAATATTTTAAGGTAGGGGTAAAATCAATTTTCCAAATAAGTCACAGGGGTAACTATATTAAAAAGGTTAGGAACCACTGATGTAGATCATAGATGACTTGTAAAACAAACAAAGGTAATCGTGAGTAGGTAATTATCGCCATTTTAAATCAACCAGCCTATGGTTCTCCCTTATCATATACGTGTAATTATGAGGCCAACTTTCCGACTAGAAATCGAATCCAGGGCTGTCGATATCCTACCAAGTGGCAATACATACCTACCCCAAAGACAAACAGATAAATTTGATTTAATTGTAAAATAAATACCAGTTGAAATAAATCATATTTTATTAAAGTCACAAACACCATTACCAAACAAAATGTTTCTAAAACATACGCGCAGCCATATTAATTATAATTAATAAAAATATAATTAACAATAAGTAAAATATTCAGGAGTTCATAACTCCGAATAAAATTTTAAATACCTAAACTACATCGATTATTTTATTCTTCTGAATCGTTAACATAATTGAAAAAGAAATTACAATTGTTGACCGCCTCTGTGTCACAATGATTTTTGTTATTAAAGTGTTTCAACTCACTCGACTCTAAGTATTTATTCACAATTGAAGAACATCTAAAATCCTCTGGAACTTTAGTCAAACTTGTTTCTAACTTTTCCAAAATCATATTAGAAAATCCATTGAAGGAACTCTTGTCTGACGCTGGTATTTTCCCTTTAATGATAATTATTTTTGAGCGTAGAGTTCGAGGCTTGTACACGACTTCACGCGCCATAATAATTCGTCCGTATACTTCATTTATAAGTGCTCTCACATATTGTTCTGAATGAGAGTGACGTCCATAGGCGCACCTCAAGAATTCTTCCACTTTACCCTTCCAGTTTCTGATACTCTTCACGTCTAGCAAATGATCATTTGGCGTCGAGTGAGTCAGCAATGGGAATATGTTTTCCAATAGTTGATTTTGCACATCTTCTACATTGTCGAACTCTGATTTGAAGTTGGAACACAATTCTTCTGGTGTACCTCCCAAGCAATAAACGGTGCCTGTCAAACCTGGAAAAAAATATTCAGTTGAGTGGTGAAGTGACGTAAACATTTCATTAAAGAATAGCTTCAAAAGAATTGTTTCTATTTCGATAAAAATTACTATTCCGGTCTACTTTCCGATACATAAAAATACCAACGTAATTAATGAGAAAAGAGCAAAAAATAACAGAATTCAAAGTCTTGCGTTTTAAAAATGGATAAAAGAATCCGCGTAGGTTTGTTTCCTATAAACTTAACTAATTCTTACAAAACTTTCCGCACACACACATTTAATTCCAGTGCTTATTATAATCAAAAATATATTCTAAGTACCTCTTTGTTCGAAAATTTCTGCCATTTCGAGAGCCACTAATACACCGAACTCATATCCTAGTAAATAAAAGTGATTTCCAATAACTAGCTTCCTTGTCATTATCTGTAACAGACAAAAAAAATAAGGAAAGAAGCGAATGGTTTTTTTTTTTATTATACATGTTCAATTATTCAGCTTCCTGGTAAGAATTTCTATGTTTATCATATGGCGAAATTTGCTAACCCTTGTATCGAATATTTCTTCTTCTTCCTAGCGCCTATTCCTGTTTCTCATTCGAATATGCTTGACCATGATCAAATATTTGGTAGGTAAAGTCATTTCAGTAAAGCATCTGCCATCTTACTTTTGTCACCCTATTAACAGGGGAACCTGAATGGATTGGATCATGGTTACACATTTAGTTTCTTGTATGTGCAGGTTCCAAATTTCTAAATAGCCTCTAACTTATTTAACGCCTGTAGTCAATCATAACGTGTCTACCGAAGCAGGAAAACTCTGATAAATTGCCACTGCAAACACCCCAACAAATTCAAGTTTTTCTTGGCCTTTTGATTTCATAAAAAAGTTTCGAGCGCTAAACTAAAATCAAAACTTACTTCAACGAAATATTTAGCCATGTCTCCAATGGTTTCGTATTTATTGTCAAGTCCTGGTTGGAGTACTAAAGCTGATATCTTGAGCCCTTCACATAATTTGTGAAATTTTCGATGATGCCCTTCTATTCCAGGAATCAAGCAGAGATGTGGCAGTTCATGCTCAAATTCGGCATCATGCTGTAAAAAAGTGAAAAACTTTAACCGTCTATTCATCAACGTAATCAAAAGTTAAGTGATAGTTGATAGATAGATAAATATAGTCGTAAATCAAAGCACACGATACAAAACAAACAATTTAAAAATTAAGAAAAACTAGTACAAAACAACGTTAAAATATTTTTTATTTCTTTCTAAGTAAATATGAGGTCTGTAGTCAAATAGGTTAGGTTGGCAGAAATAAATACACACTCACATATTCAGACGGATGCAACAATGTTCTCATCAAAACCAGATTGGAAGCAGCAAGGAGCTCATCGGAGTCAATGTAATTGAAATATGCAGCTATGCCAGATAATTCTTGGTTTGTACTCTTAAGATCTTCTTCCAATTTCTTCAGTCTGAAACATTTATAACAAAGTTTACTGTTAGTTTTCTGTTGAAAATAATCCTGAATTCTTACTAGGTATTAGTTAAGCTTACTCTGCAACAGTCACATTTATGATATTTTCTTTGGATATTCTGACATTTAGTTTTTCTTCAAACATTTCGCTTAGTTTTTGAGCCAGGTCTAGGTCTATGCCAATTTCTCTCAGATTAGCATCATCACTTATGTTCCCATTAACGGCAATACCTGCAACAATACAACATCTGTATCAATGTAAGTACATAGTGTAACACGTAAATGTCCACTATAGGTAGGTATATCAACTTTTTTGTTGATTATGTTTATGGCGGGTTCTTACCACCATTTTTTTAATGAGTTTCCGAATGATGTTTTTAAATAAAATTTAAATTAGCGTTTCAACTCGAAAATATGTATTAGGTAAAAAGTATTTACCAGTTACTTTAGCTATTTCTTGAAATAGCGATTGGAAACATAATGGCCGAGCATGGCCTGTTACTACAGGCTGGCTACTATGAAGTGCGCTTCCTAAGCAGTCCAAGGTATTTCTTTGTACCGACGAATTTTCATTTTCCAAGTTTCGCTGAAAGTGAAACGTATAATTTTACATTATTGTGCATTTTTTATAACAATAAAAATAATGAAATTTAAACATTGAGATATTTTATGCAATTACCTCTGATAAAGAAAGTTGTACAGGCAACGAAGGTAAGCCGCAAAGCGCTGGTTTTATGCTCTCATCCTGCCCAAGACTGTTTTCGTGATCGGAAATAACATCAAAATACCTAAAAAGTACAAAAAAGTTATCTTAGAACTTAAGTAACTTATGTTAATGCATTATTGTCAAATTATAATATGAGTTACCTTAACGTTATACGTAATTCTCGCGCTGCTGCATCTAAGTCTTTAAATAAATTATTGTTCTTTGTTATAGATTCACTGTCATACAATCCACTCTTCATGACGTAGATATCTTCAATGGGAGCCTCTAAAGAGCAATCCTCTATCAAACTAAGGATTTGTTGTTTGTTGCTTGTCGTTTTGTATGAAGTTCTTATTCGTACTCCTTGTCTCTCCCATGAACTAAGAAACAGGGAAGATTTGTTTTTTATTAGTTTAGGTACCTATTCATCTAACTATAAATACCTAACTACATATAAAAATAAGGAAGAGTTAAAAATTACGTTGTGGTATACAAAAAGTGTGGATAGAATCTTTACTTTTAATTTATTTATTTTAATTAACTATACGTATAAACGACGGTATCCTTACAGGGGTGTCCCCACAGAACACAACATAAAAATTAGGTATATTCACTTCAAAATGAAATTTACTCAAATTTAAAAATAAAATTTCATATCTAACTCCATGAATTTTACCAAAAAAATACAAAATAAACAAATTAGGGGTCTCAATTTGTTTTTTTTTTGAGTTCACCACGCCTTGACCGCTACAATCGCTTAGTTCGTATAGTTGGTCTGTAGATGAGAAAAAGCGTGGGTCCAAGAACCGAACCCTGTAGGACCCCTTTCTTTATAAGTTAAATCACATACATTTTTACTTTTTGTTTCTTTTTACTTAGATAACTCTTGCGAGTAACTCTAAAATAGTGATACAGCTTACCCTTCAATGCAAATACGAGTATTTAACTTTGAATTAGCTAGAGAAAAATTAGGAGGTGAATTAGACCACACTAAACTGAACAAATTTAAAATGAAATGGCAAAAAAAATTTACCTCCCCGTACAACTCGAGCTATCAACTGATTCCCTATAGTATGGAAAGTCGAAAAATGTTTTAAAAAAGGCGTGATGTTCTGTGAAGATATTTTTTTTTAGTTTCATAAGGAGGATTATCCCTAGAGTTTCGCTAACTAATTTAAATGCAACCCCATACATTGCAATTTCAATAATAAACCATACATTATTACGTAAGTATCTTTATAACCTTTTTTCTTGGTTGGTATACAACTGCTGCAAGATCTTGTGGAGAGCCGGGACATGTGTCCTGTAGTGGACAGAGAAAGCTGATAAAGAAGAAACTTACAGTTTTTTGTACTCCAAATATGACGACTTTTGAGAACTGATGAAGAGTTTTTTTGCGCCGTTTTGAATAAGCCGGTCAACGAACTGCAATCCCAAATCATCTTTGTCGTTAAATATGAGGCTCCAGGTAGTAGCAGAGCATTTAATCCTGAAAACATATTGCATTTAAAAACTAGGAAAATCATATCTTTAACTTTAAAGAGTTCTTTTAAAAGTTTCGACATTAGTGTAAAAATAATTCTTACTCTGGTTGGATTGCTGGCACAGAACGTAAGTCAACAAGCACTCGACCACGATGTTTACTTTCAGACAGCAGACGAAATGCACGCGATACGTCTTGTGGGGGGTATACTACTCGAGTAAGAGGACGAACATATCCACGAGAGATTCCTTCACTTAGCATCAGCTGCAGTGCCTGTTAATAATGTATGACCCTGTTAGTAATATATTACAACAAAATTTAATGTTTGTGGATGATATCATAACTACGACCATCGATGACCATGTGCATAACTTAATGCCAAACTTTTACTAGGTATTTTATTTCCTTGATTTCAACAGTTTTCAACTTGTTCTGCCAGGCATGACATATTGAGTAGTGTCAAATATTATGATGTGTGAACTAAATAGAATAAATTAATCAAAGTTGGACATGACAAAAAACTGACAAATATTAAATGATAGCAAAAAAATAAGTAATAAAATAATTTTACATTTAAACAAGTCTATGGTTTCTAAAACAAAAAAACGCCCAATAATAGCTCATACATTGTATTAGAACAATGCAAAGTCTAACCAGTGTGTGAGCCAAATTTTATCGGAGAAATAAAAGCTTTAAAGACGTGAACCTATTAAGTGTAGGTACAATATGTATGCTTCAAAATCTCACCTTCATATCTTCTGAATGTTTAAATATTGATGAAAAATCAATAGTTGCATAACTGGCTTCACGAATGAGGCTGGCCATGCCGAGACTGTAGTTCTCTTGAGTGAACAGTTGCTCAGTATCCATAACGATACCAGAATTTCCGCAGCAATCAAAAGTAGTCTGAAAGAATTTAAAAAAATTAATAACTAATCTTGATGATGATGACGGATTAATCCAAGTAGGGATAGTATATTTTTTATATTACGTTTTCCACTTTGATCAACCATCAGGTTCACTGTCTCTGTGTATGCTGCTTAATTTTGGTTGTCACATAGATGGTGTATGTTTTAATAACATCAGCTATGCTGATGACATGGTACTGTTGAGCCCTTCGATTAGTGCTTTACGAAGGCTTTTACGCATTTGTGAATCATATGCTGAGGCTCATGGGCTCAAGTACAATGCGAGGAAGAGTGAGTGTATGCTATTTAAAGCGGGTACTAAGAGTTACTCCATTGTACCCCCCATCACTCTCTGTGATGTTCCTCTGAACTGGGTCCACCAGTTCAAGTACTTGGGCCACTGGGTTACCGATGACCTCACTGATAACGTGGACATTGAGAGAGAGCGCAGGGCGCTGTCTGTCCGCTGTAATATGTTGGCTCGTAGGTTTGCACATTGTACAAGACCAGTCAAAATAACACTTTTCAAAGCTTACTGTCAGTCGTTTTACACGTGCAGCCTATGGGTTAATTATACGCAGCGGGCATACAGCGCCTTGCGCGTCCAGTACAACAATGGGTTTAGGATACTGTTGAGGCTGCCTCGGTTTTGCAGCGCGTCTTCAATGTTTGCTGAGGCGCACACTGATGACTTTTACGCAGTCATCAGGAAGCGGAGCGCCTCGCTTCTCTCGCGCTGGCGAGCCAGCTCGAACGGTCTCCTAGCTACATTGGCCGAGCGGTGGGACTCGACCATGTTACAAAACTGGATGCAACTCCATGCCAGTCAGTCTCCACTTATATTATAAAAAAAAAGAAAATATGTATTTAATGAATTATAATGTCAAGGATAATGTATTAAATTTGAAATTTTGTAATTTACTAACATTTAGTGCTTAAGACTACTTTTATTTTACTAACAATATAATGGATATGGATGTTATGTCTGAAATAAAATAAATATTATTAACCACAAAGCTAATTTTTTACTGACAGTTTACAGTCAATTTATCAGGAGAGTTTTCTTGGCTGTTTAACCCTAACGGTCTCGGCTGTTGTCGATTAATTACACAGTCGTTAAACCATGTCAGAAGTCATGTGGTGTTTCCAAAATTATGTTACCAAGGTTAATCAAGTTCGCACTAAGTTCACACTATGGGTCCCACGGATTTGCTCTGAGCGCTTTTCTTCGCCTAGTTGTAATGCAGCTAAGGAATAGATTTCTCTGCCAGTGATTTCCTTGTTCATATAACCTCAATCTTTCAATTGTTTGAAAGAATAGGCTTCTTTTGGATAAGTTTGCTACATCTTCGACCACATCTTGCCCTCGAGATAGTTTGTTTTCAAGAGTGAACTCATTTGTCATTAAAAAAGATTCTATCGTGCTGGAAACCTCTGTACGAAACGAAATTTGAAAGGTTTGGGTGTTGATTCGAGTAAGCCTGTGTTTGATGACTTTCCTATGCGATTGTGAAGATTGAAATTTTTATGAGATATACAATATGCGAAATAACAAAAATGCTTACTCCTTTAAGATCTGCAGATACAGTACTAATGATGTTTTTACATCTTCGTCCGTTTGTCTCTTTAAGCACCATGTATTTGAATGTTTCGTCTCGTGAGTTACCAATATGATCGGCTGAAGTATGAAAATATGAAAAATATACATTAGAATACTGTTTTTATATAAATATTTTTGAATAAAATGCTAATATATTAATTTTAAAATGTACCTGGCAAATTCGGGAAAAGTTCACGCAAAAATTGTTTCTTTCGGATATCACTAACTGTAGTGAAGACATTACATTCATTGGCCAGACAAATTGATATTGCAGCTTGGCCTAATGCACCCGCACCTCCATGTATGAGAACATTGGCACCCTTTTTCAAGAAGCTCTTTTCATGCTAAAATGAAAAACCTTATTTATTTGAATCCCATAACTAGGCTGCAGCAAGCAAGCAAGTAAGTTTTCTAATCTGTTTCGTCTATAAATGAGAAACACGGGACAAAACTATTTCAGAAAAAAATAATAAACAAGTATAGCAAATTGGAAGGCAAGGCAAGCCTATCTTGTCTAAGACTAAAAAGGATTTTTACCTACAACAGAGTCACATTAATTTACTTACCAAACAGTAAAACGCGAGACAATAAGGTAGTGGCACAGTAGCCGCATCCTCTAGCGTCCAGTGAGACGGTACTGGCCAGAGGAGATTTGTGTTAGCCTGTACTTTTTTGGTGACGCTACCGTTTTCAATCAAACCCATTACACGAATTCCGCTAAAATCATCATCAAATACGTTAAATTATTATTTTTGGAAACCTCATCATAAATCAGTAATCTAGTTTCAAATAATATGATCGGAGTGATAAGTCTGTTAGGAGAAATGCTTAGTGCTTTGCTTACCTATCTGTAACTCCACTGAAGTCCATTCCAAATCTTTTACCATCACTATTTTTGATAGGTATTACAGCTGCTGCTTGCCTTGCATCGTTGATATTTAAAGCAGCGTAGTGAACCTGAATAATGTTTTAAAAAACATAATTTATTGTACTACTCCTCAGAAGATTTTAAATAAATAATAAATAAATAAATAATAATAAACGCTACACACTCAAAGGCCCACACTAAGGTTTTCCCTTGTGTCGTGGGTCCCTTGGAACACACAAAGACAAACACAAACACCCATGACCCGAGAACAAACATCTGCTTTTTACACAAATGTTTGCCCCGACTGGGGATCGAACCCAGGACCCGCCGATCAAGAGGCAGCGTCACTACCACTCGACCAAACCAGCCGTTTTAAAGTTGAATTAAATCACTCAATCAATCATTTACATCTTGAAAGATAAGAAAGCAGAAACATAGAGCTTAAAATGACTACGTCATCAAATACATGCAAATTTTGAGCACCAATCGCCAAAAGAACAAATACAAATCAGCTTACACCCAGTTACAGAAACATCCAGTAAAGTGCATTAACTTTAATTATCATACTGTTACTCTCCGTCTTATTGACGTAAAAAAGGACGACATCATATTTAAAGAAGCTTTAACTTTGAGGAATGCTTCTGCAACTGAGTATAAGTTACAAAAAATTCACCACGCCAGACTTCTGTAGACAGAAAAACTATACAAATATTAAGTATCTTCATCTTGTGGGCCAAAGATAATAACAAACACGTGTGTCATGAGCATATGGAGCATGAGATAAAGTGGGTCATTAGAAACAATTAAAACAAGCCACCCGTCACATCCATACTTGCTCAAAATACTTGCGACATTCCAGTAAGTATACTAACGGTCACATTAGTTCCTGCGTCGTCAGGACGATCTGAAGATTCCACCCATTTTAAAGTATTCAAATCACCGAATTTCTCAATTGTAAGTCCGGTATTTTTTGAAGTGTAATTTTCTTCACGCAATGGACTGTCATTTTCACCAGCCCATGCTTTTTTTATAACAAAAGTTTGTCTCGGAACTGACGGCTTATCTTTGAATATAACATTTTTTATAACCAAACCTCCGCATCTGCAATCGCCAATATAATTAATATCTAGATATGATGACATAGTCGACATCAAAGTGGTCAGTGCAGTGGTGTTCATAATCCTACAGCAAAATATCCTTTAATAAAATGAACTGAATAAATATCTCTGCCGGATTGAAGCCAAAATTAAACAATTCCTAAAATTAATAGAAGTCATCGACATATCCCAAAGTAATAGTGAACTGAAAGTACTGTAAAATATTAGTAAATATTACAAGTACAGTATGTAACACAGTAGCTATGTAACATTAATTTGCTTTTTCTGTACTGATCGAGTAGCAAAATGGTCAACAATGACTTACCCTTTTGGGTTTTTAAGATATTTTATGTATAATTTGTAACAGTGAATGTAAACTGGATTAAAATAAATAAGTATATACTCTAACTCTCACCTAGTAATATTATACACTTCCGAAATTGTAACTTTAAGACTTTTCATTTGTTTTTCAGCTTGAATACAATTCTCATGCTCTTTTAAATCAATTGTTAAATCGTCAATGTATAATGGTTGGGAAATTCCTTTGTGATTACGTCGCAGTACATTCAATTGTAAGGCTCCATCAATAAAAGTTACCCAATTCTCTTTCCATTCTAATTCAGCTTTGGTAAAAGACATGTTTGCTTTTTGAATACTTTTGAAGTCATCCCTGAAACACAATTTAAATGTGCTGTAAATTATAAGTTTCTAGACTACAAAAATACTTGAACTTATCATTTTTATAGGTTTAAACATAAAAATGGTTTCCAAAACATAGTAAAAATTCTATTCTAAAAAAAAACTTGATTAGTCCTGGGTACCTACCACGATCGTTTAAAAGCATTTCTGTTTAGGATCCAACTTTGAACTGCTTCGCATTGGAATGTTTTTTTAAAATGGTACCATGATGGCGCTACTTTTGAACTGCTCGGTTGTCTATGGTCCATTTTAAATGTCTACATAAATTGTCGCTGGTCTGCCTTTGAATCGCAATAGCGCCAAAATTGAATCGCTTATAAGCCATCATGGTACGAATAAGCGTTGCAGACTTGTTTAGGTCCTAAATCGGATCGCGCTAAGCGATCATGGTAAGCCTCTTGGTCTAGCATCACAAAAGCACATTTAACTTTTCTTATTTCTTGTAATTTTTATCTCTTTTGTACTCCGCACATGTGACTAAGATAAACAGGTAGACAAAATAGCGGCCTGTTGCTGATACAAATGTCAAAAGTGCGATCCTGTTGCCGCAGCAGATATACATTCTCCGTGTGGTGATGGGTTGAGAATAACAACACCCCATCTTTTTCCCTGGGTGTCGTAAGAGGCGACTAAAGAAACGCAAATGAGACCTGCCTCCTAGTAATCCATCACAGGCAACGACACTTCATTTTTTTCTGAATCTGAGGTGTCGTTCAATGGTCTCATGCGGTGTGTTAGGCTCTCTAAAGGGCCGTCTGGTTCGCGACCAACCTCCTACCGAAGTCCGACGCCAAACAGCTTGCTGTGTTCCGTCGGTGCTTGGGAGTACCAGTGCCTTTATAGGCATTTTCTGAGTTAACTCGCTCCATTGTCGACCTCATCTTTGACCGTCATGGTCAAGATTGAGGTCAAGAGTTAACCCATCTTATAATAAAAACCGGCCAAGTGCGAGTCGGACTCGCGCACCGAGGGTTCCGTACAAACCTGCAAGGTTTACAAAGTTCGTTCATTACGACAATCGAGTCATAACTATGGTATTTTTATTGCAAAATGAAATTCATAACATTACAATGGGGAAAGATGGAGGAGCATAAATTTAAGACAAAGATCTCTTTATCGTTTAAGTAATCCTTTATTTTATAATAACACATATCATTTGCGAGTTTCAAAATATGCGGTATCAATGGTTGTACTTTTGCGTTTTGCGTTTTTGCGTTGACTTAGATTTTTTTTTTTCACGGGTTAAAGGCAATTAGATCTAAGTATTTGATATGAATTTCAACTTGATAGCTCTACGCGTTCATGAGGAAAAAAGTAATAAGTTTATATTTATTAAAAAATATATATTTTGTAATGTAACTAAAAATTTAAGGTTTTCGGAATTTTTCCTTTATGTGTGCTATAAAACGTTGCTTCATGCCAAATTTCAAGATTCTAGGTCGACTGGAAGTACCCTTTAGGTTTTGATTCCCTTGCGAGTACTTGCGAGTTTCAAAATATGCAGCTTAAATTGCTGTTTCTTTTGATTACGTTGACTTAGAAGTTTGATTTTGTTACAGCTTAAAGGTATTATAGACCTGAGTATTTGGTATGAATTTCAATTTAATACCTCTACGCGTTTATGAGGAAATGGGTAGTAAGTTTAAAATTATTAAATAAAAATATATTATGTGATGTAAATAAAAATTTATGATTTTCGTAATTTTTCCTTTATCTATGCTATAAGACGTTGCTTCGTACCAAATTTCAAGATTCTGAGTTCTCGGGAAGCACCCTGTAGGTTTTGATTCCCTTGCAAGTGTCGAAAATTTGCGGCATAAACGGCTGTATCTTTTGATTGCGTTGGCTTAGAAGTTTGATTTTTTCACAGCTTCAAGGGACAGTAGACCTGAGTAATTGATATAAATTTCAGCTTCATACTTCCACGCGTTCCTGAGAAAAAGGGTCTTGACAGACGGACGGACGGACGGACAGACGGACAACAAAGTGATCCTATAAGGGTTCCGTTTTTTCCTTTTGAGGTACGGAACCCTAAAAATAATAAAAACATACTTGTGTTGATAACCTCTTTCCAGCAAAACTTTATAAATGTCATCTTTCGTCATCGGTAAACTTTCTTCTTCCGTTTCGAGAGTCTGCTTACGTGTCTTTTTCACCATTTTACTTATAAATCCGTTGGCAACTACACCTTTTTCATATGTTACCTAAATTTAATGATCACCATAAGTTTTTACAAAATTTTTAGTTACAAATTCTTAATAAGATTTATTTTAGGGACAGCTTAGAATATATGGTATAGTGTTAACTAAGATCGGTCTCACTTTTGGGCTCCTCAATGTAGATACCATGATAATAAATGATTCTTTACCAGTTTTCCAGATAACTTTACTAATTTATTCAGAATTATGGTCAGAATTTAGGTTTATCGTCTTCGTTACGCCTTAAATCCTATATTTTTATATTGACAGAAGTATCAGTAACCCTTCTCCATCAAAATAGTACTTACTTCAAATCTCCCACATCCCTTCTGAATTGTTACAGTCAAGTGTAGAAAGCGATGCTCAGAGAGAAGTGGCTCAAAATGTACAGTAACATTTTGAAATTGAATGCTTACATCCTCTCGACGATAACCAAAATACATGGTGAATGTATCCCAAACTAATTTTAACACTCTGGCCAATGGGAGGGTAGTCATACCTACAATAAAACAAATAATCTTCAATCAAAACTTATCAAAGTGCAATCAGAAAGTCTATGATGTAATAATGCAAGACTAGACCTCTAAGTGGTAGCTCAGTTAGTAATGAGCCAGACTTGTGGTCTGGTTTACGGATTCAAATCCTAGTGCGGGCCTGTATCACAAAGTTCGTCTTTTCTTTATCACGTGCCAATAAAATTCGTTTTCGAAAGGCGCGCAGTCCACCAACCCGCATAAGGTCAGCGTGGTCTACTATGGCCTTAATCCCCTTCGTGTTTCGAAAGTGTATAGACTAATAAAATCTATCATCTAAATCAGTACTAGTTCTTTTCTAAATATAAAGTCTCCTTTGTTGCTACAATCACTTTCTCCAATCAATATTTCATCGAGTTGGCGGAAAAAGTTGTTGGAATGACAGTCAGTGGATAAATTGCTAAAGATTGAGTGAAGTGTGCTCGCATTCGAACAGCATTGTCGCTTTTTCGGCCAGCAATTTGTCTTTTAGACACAGAATGTTATCTTCTTACCAGCCCATATACGTCCCCACCGAGGGGCACGGGCCTCCCTTCGAAACACGAAGAGGATTTAGGCCATAGTCCACCACGCTGGTCCAATGCGGGTTGGTGGACCGCTCATCTTTCGAAAATGAATTTTCTTGGACTTCATCACGATGTTTTCCTTCGCCGTTGAGCAAGTGATAAGTAGAAATCCGTACATAAATCCGAAAAGACGAATTTAGTGGTACAGGCCCACACCAGGATTTGAACCCACGACCTTATCGGATTACAAGTCTGGCTCAACACCAACTGGGCTATCACCGCTTTTTATGATCTTCTTAAATTCAAATTGTTTTACCAACCATTTACAATATTCCCTTTCAAGTATTGATGTTCCTCGTCGTGTACCGAAATGATTGGATTGTAAACAGAATGAACTCCTTTGTTCACATTAATGTATTCACAAAGTTTCCTAAAAAAAAAATGTTTTCATCAAAACGTAGGCAACTGTAAGTTTTCGAAATAAAAGGGCTATAAAACGTAGAAAACCCTTATAATAAATATTCCTCTAGAACGAGCCTGCTTATAGTACATACGAGATTGGGTAGATCATGTAACTAGGATACCAGAAAAGCTATAAGCTGACCTTATAAGGTCCCCAATTCACACTCTAACTTGCAGAGCCAGATACATAATACATTTTTTCTCCACTAAGAACTGACATCAGATGAAACGTAGACTAAAAGAGCTCTGTAAAGATCATCATCATCATTATATCAGCCTATTGCAGTCCACTGCTGAACATAGGCCTCCCCCAAGGTGCGCCACTTTGCACGATCCTCCGCTGTTTTCATCCAGCCACTACCCGCTATCTTCTTTAGGTCATCTGACCATCTGGCTGGGGGGCGTCCTACACTACGTTTGCCAAGACGTGGTCTTCATTCGAGAACCTGTCTACTACAACGCTCGTTGGTTCTGCGACAGACATGGACAGCCCACTGCCACATCAGCTTGCTACACTTTTGGATAATATCCATCACTCAGAATTATGTTGTAATCTGTAAAGATTCTGTAAAGATTACAGTATAATTATTTTAGATAATCTAGACACATTTAAGTAAAAACCTTTTCTGATATATAATACTTAACGTACTTTATTGGGCCTTTTTATAATCCGAACGCCACGGCACGGCACTTCAAAATTTTAATTACCATTGCATCCTATGTTCTCTGCTTCTAGTATTACTATTAGATAGGAAGCAATGGTAATACAATTTTGCCGTACCGGTTCCGAATTATAAAAAGGTCCAGGGATAAAGTTGTTCAGTTGACATGAACTGACCCTATGCTTAGGGAGATTCAAGTTTTTTTTAATTTTTATAAAGGGACTAGATAAGATAAGATAAGATAAATTTATTTCATAACAAAGCATACAATGTCAAATTAAATTAATTAGTCAGTTCAGCTTAAGTTATAATCGTCACAAAAAAACAATAAAAATAATAAAACGTATTTAAAATAAAATAAATTAAATTAAATGTCAACAGTAAATGATAAAGCAATGTCAAAAGAAATAAATTAAAATATAAATTGTATACATAAGTACACTACCTCAACTACTGGGTTTGTTCTTGACCACAATCTAGCCCAAAGGCGAGGATGTGATCGAGAATGTAGCAAGCTCACCCAGAAGATGCCTATTCATTCACTTGAAATTTGAAGAAATACGGATTTTAAAGTTTCAAGATAATTTAAAAGAAATGTCACACCACAATTTTGTAACATTGCGGAAGCAGGCAACATTGCGGAAGTAAATATTAAAGCATGCTTCTTACATTTTGGTTGAGTACCATTCCACTAGATGTGAAAGATGTCTGGTCTCCGTTGAAACTGGAAATTCCACCTTTGGATACAGTGGACTTATATCAATGTTATAACCTTCCATGTAAAGCCTGAAATATTAAAAGGCTCATTATAATGAGTCTTCACGCTCACTTTTTCAGTCTTATATTAAGTACATACTATAATGAAATAAATGTACTTTCTTTCTTTTATTGTACTTAGTACTTTTGCGACTGAGCTGAAAAACCTTTTTAACATTTACCAAAAAATGCATGAATTTGCTTGGATATAAAAGTACGATAAATCGTCTTTTTGGCCCATACAATACAATACCATATACTTTATTTGCACACAAGGGTACACAAAGCCAATACCAACCTGTGAATTTCACCCAGATCAACCGATAACATTATTGTGTTTATAAATAGTATGTTACGTCGAGTGATTCTAAAACTACATGACGTTCTGCCTACTCCAAAAGGAATTGTAAGTGAATATATATTATGTGTATGCGTATGGGCTTTTTTATAATTCGAACGGCACAACACGGCACTTCAAAATTTGAATTACTATTGCCTCCTATGTTCTCAGCTTCTAGTGTTACTATTACATAGGAGACAATGGTAATACAATTTTGCTGTGCCGTTTTCGAATTATAAAAAGGTCCTATGGATAGTATAAAATAAAGAATGCCATATAAGCTTGTATATTTAATAGTATAGGATATACTAACTTGCCAATAGCCTCCAGTAAGAAAAGAATACCGTCAGGGTGACCTTTTTTGGTAAGCGGAACATTTTTGCAGGATTCTGGTAAGGAACGTTTCAGAATTGCTTGCAACAGTCCATGCGGTGCAACTTCAACCAAAACTGCATTATCCGGCACGTGCGACAAGATTTCTTCGAACAGCACTGGACTCTGTTGAAAAACATAGTTTGAGTTAAATAAATAAAACGCCATACACTCAAAGGCCCACATTAAGGTTTCCCTTGTGTCGTGGGTCCCTCGAAACACACATAATGACAGACACAAACATCCATGACCCGAGAACAAACATCTGTTTTTTACACAAATATTTGCCCCGACCGGGATTCGAACCCAGGACCCGTCGATCAAGAGTTAAATTAAATATGCGCCTATTTCTTTTCCAGATGAACATATTGACACATACTGGCTTGTATTTAAAATGAAAATGATCTCAGTAGCAAATTATGTATTTTTAATTTTTTGTTTCTCTTAAATTTTTTAAACTTTGAAAATTATTTGTATTAGTATCATTGTACCAGAAGATTATTTGTATGATACTCTGCAGAACTCCACTGTGCTGCTGATTCATTCCATTTGCTTTCTGGGACAGAAGTAGATAACCAGCGGTCACTGCGCAACTTTGGGGTCTCAACTATTTCTCGTAACTTCTTCCGCAGAGCTGGCCCTAGAAAGATGAAAAACTTAGTATGTCAACATATAAAAATAAAAAAAAGTTAACCTGTATTAAAATTTCAGATTCCTCTGTCGGCTGACCTAGATATCGCTGGCCTCGATAAACTTCGTGGTCAAAACTGGTGCGACAAAGTCTAAGAGAGAGACAGATGCCATGATCTAGTATCGAAGGCCCAAAACCGATTTTGAATATAAGATACAGAGATCATAGCTAACAGCATGCACTGCTGCAAGGAATTGGGTGAAATGGTCCCAAAATAAGCGGATGAATCGCTGCCTGTGTCTTCAGGGCATGGGGTGTTCCCTCTGTAGATACATAGAAGATAAACGCATGCAAAACACTTACCAGCTTCAGCTATGTACCGCGAGTGGTAAGCGATGTTGGAACAAGGTACTTCTTTAGCAAAGATACCTCGTTCTGTCAGGGTGGCGACAAATTGCTTCATTACATCGGCCGGCCCTGAGATTGTACTAGAACTGGGACCATTGTGGCAAGCAACTTCTATTTCAGGAGGTACCAGTCTCGAAATCTGTTTGGAACAAAGTTATGGTCCGCATCAGCTGTATCACATGGACTTAATTATCATTTACTGGCAGACTTGCTTTTAATATTTGTTTTTTTTTTATTATCTTTTAGGAACTAAAACTGAAAGGGAATCTTGTACCTGGTCAGCAAATTTAAATCAAATAAAACGGGCAAGTGCGAGTCGGACTCGCGCACGAAGGGTTTCGTACCATTACCTATAAAACCGGCCAATTGCGAGTCGGACTCCATAAAAACCCATTATCTCTATAAAAACGGCAAAAAAATCACGTTTTAGCCCACTTAAATATTTTTAAAGCAGCAACCGAAATACATCATCTGTGAAAATTTCAACTGTCTAACTATCACGGTTCATGAGATACAGCCTAGGACAGACTTATCTATAAAAACGAGCAAAAAAAATCACTTCTTTTGTATGGTAGCCCCCTTGAATATTTATTTTATTCCGGTTTTTAGTATTTTTTCTTATAGGACCAATATAAATAAATCATCTGTGAAAATTTCAACTATCTAACTGTCACGGTTCATGAGATACAGCCTCGGACAGACTTCCTGTAAAATCGAGCTAAAAAATCACGTTTTTTGAATGGGAGCCCCTTTAAATATTTATTGTATTCTGTATGGGAGCCCCCTTAAATATTTATTGTATGTAAATAAATACATCATCTGCGAAAATTTCAACTGTCTTACTATCACGGTTCATGAGATACAGCCTGATGACAGACGGACAGACGGACGGACAGCGGAGCCTTAGTAATAGGATCCCGTTTTTTCCCATTTGGGTACGGAACCCTAAAAAGAGCTTCAAAATATAATACATCAAGTAATATTTAAAACATACTTCTTCGTATCCGACGCCGACGGCAGCCATTGAGCCTCTGATGAATGGAGTTTGTATGGACACCAGCCCTCTACAATAGGCCATCATGATAGCTTCTTCTGCTGTATGACAATCATCTCCATAGCCACAACTAAGCTCTCCTGTGCTGTGACCTGCAATATAGTCGAAAATATTATCCTCAAAACTTTAAAATTTTGCGATTTGAACACTTTTATAACGTCGTGCACAAAGTTAAAACATTATATACTTATACGCGAAAATAGATCTGTTTTAATTTTAAATTATGATCCTTTATCTACTAAAGAATATGAGATTTTTGAGGAAAATTGTACCAGTGAGTATACCACTCGATTTTAACTATCAACTAACCAAGTCAGAGGCCTTTTGGCGGTTTGGCCGTTTGGCCAAGTTCGCCACATACTTGACTATACCTACATGATAAGAAGAAGAACTATCAGAAAAGCTTTTTGCTTTGTGACTGATGATATTTTGACGAATACATATGCCTAAATAAACGCAGAACTCACCAATTATTTTATCTGGAAATAGCCCGATTGCTTTCAAAACGTCGGTCAGACCAATTTGTATAGCAGCGATCCCAACAAATGAATTTAAGATATTATTGAATATAGTTTGATCGGGTGAAGTAATGATGTCGATAATATTGACTCCCTTAGGTTTAAGAACGGTGTCACATCTGTAAAAAAAATTCAGCTTACTACTAGTGGCTTGATATGATGCATATTTGTCTAAAATTTCAACCCTTCAGATGGCTGCTTATCGACCACACATATTAAAAGACAGATGACTTCGCCTAATCTTATGAGTCAAGGAAATGCTTCCCAGCTTTTAATCCTTAAGGATCAGTGAGACTCTCATTGGGATTTCGTCACTTACAAGGCACATATCAATCAAAATTTTGTGAAAACACTAGAACAATTGAAAGTAATATACTTATGGATTGCGGCAGCGAAAATAGGAATCTTCATGAAATGAGCACCCATCCCGGCCCACTGCGAACCCATTCCACTGTACACGAACCACAACGGCTTTTTTGAGCCATCGTAATAATCAACTTTTTCGGTTAACGCCACTGTTGCTTGTTCTTCGTTTGACGCTGAAACAAAAAGTAAAATAAAATCTACGAGTCTTAACCAATGGTATTTCAGCCTTTATAAATCAGAAGCATTTTGCAACAGGAACAAAATAGTTAGGCACATACGTTTAGATTAACGTCACGTACTAAGAGACATACATATGTATATCGTGGGCTCTAATGACATAAAATCAAGTTATGCAGAGAAAAACAATTATTTTTGTGATCAGATTTTTTTCAAATATTTTTTTAGCTATTTTCGAAACCTGAACAATGCTTTATTAGCTATCATCAATAAAATACTCACAACATATAGCGTAACCTCTGGCCAAATGATTAGAGATTCGCATCCGGTGTATGTTCCAGAGCAGAGCGATTTCTTCAGGGTCAAGAGGACGACTTTTAATATCATCCAATATCTTCTGCACTGAAGCCTCTTGGCGTCCTGATATCATGACCAGATGTGGATAGCTGGATCGATATTTTGAGAGATCCTGTCCATAAGTTGATACATAATAAACAAAAATTTCTCTAGCTAACATTGGGCAGCAGTCTCAGTTGTGTGAAATTTGCTTCTGCACTCAGCACCCATTTTCCCAGAGTTCTGAGCATGAGAAAGGAGACCTATATCCAGCACTAGATTCTTAAATATTTTAAAATGACGATTGCAAATAATTAAAGTAGGTATGGGCTTTTTTATCTGAGTAGATAAACAAACAAAAATTGATTTTTATCCATAAAAAATGTTAACGTAAACACAAATCTTCGAAAACAAGAGGGGAAAAATTTTGAGACATCCTGACCCAACACGCTGATTTCATAAATAATAAATAAACGCTAAATAAACGCTACACACTCAAAGGCCCACACTAAGGTTTTCCCTTGTGTCGTGGGTCCCTTGGAACACACATAAAGACAAACACAAACACCCATGACCCGAGAACAAACATCTGCTTTTTACACAAATGTTTGCCCCGACTGGGGATCGAACCCAGGACCCGCCGATCAAGAGGCAGTGTTACTACCACTCGACCAAACCGGCCGTCTAATAAAAATCATACAGGTCCGTAAAAATATCATACAGGGAAAAATTGAGGGAGAGCGAGGAAGAGGTCTAACTAATGAACCCTACTCAACCAAGTGGCTACGTTCTTGACCACAACGTTATAAATTATTTTGATTTGATTAAAGCAGAAGTTATTTCGATCAAGTCAAGAAGGTTGAAATCAAATCATACTGGAATGTAAAATCATTGACAGAAGATAGAAATGAATAGCGTATACTCTCCACCGACGTCAGCTCGTAAGTTAAGAAAATAGCGAGATATTATTTTAAAAATCTAAGTTGCAATTTAACCATACGATCTGGGATTCAAAACCATCTAGTTATTTAGATCATGAGGATCAGATCTGCTAAGTTCATTACCACGCAATAAAAGGAAGAAAAAATTACCTTGGGTTTATAATGCCCTTCCAATAACACGTGAGCATTTACTCCAGTAATTGAGAAGTTGTTAATAGCTGCAAGAGTCCGCCTGAATTCGGCGTGTTCAGTCAGAATACGAAGACAATCATCAGCAGCCACATTTTGAGGAGTGGTCAGATTGATGTTAGCTGCTATTGATCCTTTCTGATATGCTAGAATTAACTGTGAATGCAATAAGATGTTGTTAGCATAATATATGTTATGGAAGTATATTTTTGTGACCATTAAGGAAGGCGCATGAGTTGAAAGGCAGAATATAAGGTGGACCAACGATCTGACAATGAGGGAAGGTGCTGAATCCTGGTCGCACAGGACCGATCGATCTGGAAATCCTTGAGGGAGACTTTTGTCCAGCAGTGGAGTTGATATAATGATGATTTGTGACTATTATTACTGGTAAACAGATCATAACATAAAACTCTTCAATGAACTAAGCGACAGTACCTTAACGATCCCACTTAAACATGACACAGCATCTGTAGACCCAATATTAGACACGACACTACCAACCAACAGGGGCTCAGGTCGATTTTTGCAAAATACTTTGTCCAACGCAATCAGTTCTGATTTATCTGCTTCCGGAATAGCTGAAAAAATATGTTTCAATTTAAAACAGTTTTATGGCCTAAATCCCCTTTGTGTTTTGAAGAGAGGGCCGTGCTTCTCGGTGGGAATATATATGGGCAGATGATTTTTTTTAATGCCTGCATGAACATAATTAGCTCACTTATAATTTGTAAAATCTTACCTATTCCACATCCTTCTACATATTCAACTTGAGAAGGAGAAACATCAGCATTTTCATAGAATTCCTGATAGAACTTTGATAAACGTGTAGGATCTCGATAGAACTGAAAGATCTGGTCTTCTGCGTCTTTGGTTGATCCTTCAAATCCAAGGCTGATATGTTTTATTGAGACATAAACCCTGAAATATATCGTATGAAATATATGAATATCTTTCATACGATTGTATGAAATAAATAAGTCGACTTTAAATTAGTTAACGAAACATATTAGCGGGTGATTCTCCTCATAAAAAAGAAATTCTAAACATTTTCGACTATTCATATTAAGGTATCGCTCAAGTTCTAGAGGCGAAAATTTCTCCTATGTTTCTTGGGGAGAGTTGTTTTCAGTTGCAGAAAAGTTAAGTAAAGAAAATACTTCTTTAAATGTAACGCGGCCGACGAAGGGTAACAGTATTATTTTTAAAGTAGCATGAACATTAAAGGATGTCTCAGAAAATGAGTAAAAAAAGCGCTCGTAGCCCAGTGGCGCTCGCTGATCTCAACCGATCAGTGAGGTTAAGCAACGTGTAAAGAGGTTGGGAACCAGATGGGTGACCAAAGCGGCAATTTACTACAGGCGTTTCCGTGCTTCGGAGGGCACCTTAAACTGGCGGTCACGGCTGTTGTCCATTGACTACAGTCATTAAACATTGTGCGAGAACATTGTCAGAGAACATTGTGCAGTTTTAAAACTCTGACACCAGGGTTAGCCAAGTTCGCCACATACTTGACTATACCTGCACGATAAGAACAAGTAAAAAAAAGTATTAAAAATTGTATACCCTCCCTCTTCCACATACTCTGTTGCGACACTTACCTTTTCGCGTGCTTTTGTTTTTGCAGAAAAATGACAACCACTCCTTCAGAGGTCGTGTGTCCGTCTGCGTTTATATCGTAACTTTTGACGTTACCATCACGACACAAAGGTATCAGTCTAAAAGAAAACAAAGCATCATAGACTTGGTCAGTTTTTTTGCCATTATAACACCTTCAGTTAAATTTTGTAATAAATAAAAATTGACTTGGTGATGAATGAATCTGCATGAACCATTTTTGAGTGATTTTATTTAAGTCCTGTTAAATAAATGACTAACGATCTGATGGCTGATGGAGGTCAATGTAGTTTAACGCAAGTTATATTTTTTTTTTATTTCGTCGATACTACACAACAAACTGAATCGTCTTTTAACCCAAATTCAAAAAAATTACTCAATTCAACTGCTTGTCTTTTTTTTAAATTTTTGTATGTTTTTTATACGATAACTCCGTCAATTGCCGGCAGATTTTAAAAATTCTCTTTTTGTTTAAAAGGTTTTATCGAAATTATTTCAGTTTTTTTCGAAAAACTCAACAAAAACATAAAACACGTACTCATTATATTCAGACGACATCTCAGTTATTGGCTATCTGCTGATAGGTATTTTTGGGATCAAAGTTAGTTGATTTCTAAGTTTTTAACGCTTACAATTATTTTACAGCCCATTCGACATCTATCCACTTTACGTGGTCGTTTGTGATAGTGACCAGTTGCAGTTGTATCCATGCAGATCTTTTCGGTAGTAGACACTGCATCAGCGCTCTACAGGTAAAACTATAGCGTTATGCTGAGCTAGCACCGATTTCGTCTGTGCAACACAGGCTGCACAGCGCAGCACTTTGTTTTTATGTTTAGTAAGTGTTTTTGTAATCGTATCTTTACCTATTTTTGTTTTTTTGTTTTGTGTGTCTGTAAAGTGTCTTCTGTTTTTCTATACTTTGATGTCTATGTTGTAGCGAAACAAAGTATGTTCTATTCTATTCTAAGTACTTACTTGTGGTAATGCAGCGCGGTTTGGGGATGCAGTAATGCTTTGGCTCCTGCAACTATGGCGGCTTCACACTGGCCCCCCCTGATGGCTTCATACGCCCTGTTCAGCGCTACGGCTGACCCGGCCTCCAAACCTTCCACCGTCATTGAGGGTCCTTTCAAGTTCAGGTAATAGGACACTCGATTGGCAGCCATTGCTCGGTTGGATCTACAAATGTTTGTAGGTATATGTAATACTAGCTTTCCGCCCGGGACTTCGTTCCCGTGGGAATTTGGCAAAATTATGTAACCTATGTGTTAATGTGTTAATCCAGGGTGTCAGCTACCTCCATACCAATTTTGGTGAAGCCGTTCTCGAGTTATAAGTGTTCCAACAAACCCGACTTTGTTTTTATATATTAAGAAGATGTATAAATGATTTTATGAAATCTTTGACAGTAAAGTGAGAAGAGGGCAATGGTGTTTTACCCACACACAATGTTTCATAAATACCCAATGAAAAGAAAATCCAAAATAAAATTCAAAAATAAAATAGTCATCACTGGCCTTAGAAGTCTATAACAGACTATTTAAACAGTTGCTTGAATAGAAGTCTAATTATTGCTTGAGTATGGTGTAACAAATATCTCACAACTAAAACAAAGATGGTCGTAAAGTGATAGATGGTCGTGTATCAGGCATGTTTCTTCAGTATACTCTTGTATGGAGCTGAGACGTGGACTACATATGCGAGGCAAGAACGTCGACTCAACAGCTTCCATATACGTGGTTTTATTTTTACAAATTCCATGGCTTGGTGCTTTCCATTTTAAATACTGTAATAACATACTTACGCCACAATACCGAGGTGATTTTGACTTAGGAAGCAAGCTTTTTCAGATTCGCAGAGTCCAGTAGCAACGAACACTCCAATCGATTTTCCTGACAGCTCCGTCGAGCATATTCCTGAGGGAAGTTATTAAAGGTTTTTGGTTTCATCAGTTGAATTCTCTGTCGATTCTGAATAACTTCCAGTAAATAGAAAAATTAATAAAACATTTTTATATTTCTAGCTAGGACAGTATTTTTCAAACTGTAAGTCGCGACTCCCTGGGGGTCGTGAAACCAAACTCGGTGGGTCGCAGGCAAAAGAAAAACAATTATTTGTAGAAATTAGGTTGTAATAAGTGTACTACAATAAGTAACTACAATTTCAGTAAAATAGCTGTGCATGTATAATATAACAATACTTCCTCCTTTCTTCCGCGCAAACCCGCGACAAACTCTTTATACTGGGTGAAAAAAAACCTCCTAGCTTTATTCAAAATCCTGAACTAGTATCACTTACAGAACACTTTTTTTTTGTTTTTTTTTCGGTGGGATTTTTTTTCCTGAACGTAGACACCACCCGGGTGCACCCCCTGAGCACTACCAGCACCCCTCGCGTGCCTGGTGTAGGAGTAATGTCTACGTTTAGGCAAAAAATGAACTATTCCCATTGAAAAAATATTTTTCATTAGTTATGCTCAGAAAGTAGGTCTCAGTTGCCTACGGAGCGACTGAGACCTACTTGAAAGTAATACTTTTCAAGCCTAGGGGGTCGAATCGCTTTCAACTGACACCTATCAAATTAAGTATTAAAAAAACTTGTTCCAACTTCCTATACAGCCAATCTATTACAGCGCGATTTAAAATTGAAACAAAATTGTTTTTTTCAATTATGAAAATGAAAAATAATGGCTAAATGCTGGCCAGCCACAGAAAAAAAAAACATATAGGCGGGAAAGTGGCATTCCGATCTTTATTTGTTTTATAGAGTTGTCGAGTTTTGTAACTTTCGCATAGCAGCAATGAGTTCAGCTTATTGATGTTTTTATTTTTACTTTCTTTGTATTCGTAATAAAGCACAAAGACTTATGTAGTCCCTCGAACTATTAGCTCCCTCGCTCCGCTCGGTCGCCAAACCCCGTCTCGGGACTTAAACAAGTTGCTTTCACCCCTAAAGTAACAATGTACTATTTTTTTTTTCATAAATGTGTTCTTTGAGTGATACTGGTGTTCAGGATTTTGAATATAGCTAAGAGGTTTTTTACCACCGTGTATTACGTTTTTATTTATATTAGCCTAGGTCTTAGGGGGTCGTCAGAACTTTTTAACTTCCAAAGGGATCGCGAATTTAAAAAGATTGAAAAACACTGCTCTAGGACAACGAATTTTTTAAATACTGTCGGCTCACCTGCGTCAAAGATGGCTTGATAAGAATGCTCCAGAATCTTCCTCGTCATAGCATCCATTGTTTGGCTAAGGGAATGGAAGACGCTAAAGAACTGAGGGTCAAACCGATCCAAATGCGGTATGAACCCGTTGTACTTTGGCAGCTCTGGTGACCAGGTTTTAAATCGAGAACTACCGGATTTCACTAGATTTACCTGAAATATAATAATAATTTAATACACCCTGCGTTTATTCTTTTCTTTAATTTCTGTACCGAAAATAATGCTCTTGAAAACCAAACTAAATCTCGAGCTGCTAACGGATATAATTTTCCACGTTATAAAAAAGTATGAGTCACTGACTTCAATCCCAACAATAATTCGAAAATGACACTCATTTATTTAGATGACGTTCTGGTTTGCAGTATTTTTTGTTTTTGTTAATTTTTTGGAGCCACCTCTGGAGTATACTCTTTCGAACAAAAAAAGAATTTTGAAAATCGGTCCATAATTGGCGGAGAAATCGGTGAACATACATAAAAAAAATACATACAGTCGAACATAGTCCCTCCTCCTTTTTTGAAGTCGGTAAAAATAGCGACCATTATCATTCACCCTATTGAGACGCAATTAATTAACGGAATAATAGGATGATCGCTCAAATTGTGTAGAGAGGTGAAACACTCATGCGGTGTGGTAGGCTCTGTAAAGGGCCGTCTGGTTCGCGACCACCCTCCTACCGAATTCCGACGCAAAACAACTTGCTATGTTCCGTCGGTGCGTGGGAATACTAGTGCCTTAATTGGCATTTTCTGGGTTAACTCGCTCCAGCGTCGACCTCATCTATGACCTTGGTCTAGATTGGGGTCAAGTGTTAACCCATCTCATATTTTTAAAAAAAATCGACCCATTTTCTTAGGTCCATATTACAGAACGCGACTCAGACTCTGATCTATAACTCGAGTAGCAGTCGTCTTTGTCATTTTGAGAGTGAGAGAAAGAGACAACCAATACTTAAGTATAGATAAAGAATCGAGTCTCCTTCTGTGAAACGGGTCTTAGTTTTTGCTAACAAAAAAGGTATCCCCATATGCAGTCTTCTTCTTCTTATCGTGTAGGTATAGTCAAGTATGTGGCGAACTTGGCTAACCCTGGTGTCAGAGTTTTCAAACCGCACAATGGCCTTACAATAACAATAAAATCACTTACTTTATCGTAGAGCTTGTCAGCGAATTCCATAATATTATGGCACCCTGGCATGACGCTGGACACTCCAGATATTACCACGGCATCTCCGTCCACACTTGGTTTACCGGAGTCTGCACCGTCCACATTGACAGTCATTTGCAAAGGTGCCATCCTTGGAGCCTGTTTTAGTTTTTAAATATAAAGTTTATTATAGGACTAGCTTTTCGCCCGGGACTTCGTTCCCGTGGGAATTTTTTCATCAATTTTCCAATGTTTTTAATAGTTATTCTGCTATTCGGGGCGGAGACAAATACAACAAATCAAAAACCATGAAAATCGGTAAAGCCGTTCTGGAGTTATAAGTGTTCGAACAAACCCGACTTTGTTTTATATATTAAACTAGCTTTTTCCCGCGGTTTCGCTTGTACAAAGAACTATTTTAGTCACCCATTTCCTTCTTGACCCTTAGGCGATGATTTTTGAAAAATCGCGAAACGCGTGTCCGTTTATTAGCTTTTAGGTATTATGTCTTGACGAAATTTCGAGTTAGTGTCCAAAAAAATTTTTTTCTTCATACAAAATTTGAACCCCCATTTAACCCCTTAAGGGGTGAAATTTTGAAAAATCCTTTCTTAGTGTTTGCCTACGTCATAAAATACACCTTTTTACCAAATGTCAGTTTTCTAGGTCTAAGGGTTTGAGCTGGGCGTTGATGAGTCAGTGAATCAGGCCCTACAATTTTATATAAAAGAAGAAGATAAGATAAGAACATAGACTAGTGAACCCGCCCCGGCTTCACACGGGTGTAATGAAGCTATCCCTAGATGATAGGGAAAACGTATTAAAATCCGTTGGAGCAGGCAAATCATGCGATCATGTTTTGTACTGTGTATTAAAATTATTTTTTCTTCTTTTTTTTAAAACTTGGAATTTAAAAATTAAAACTGATAATGATGATGAATCTAACAAATGAATTTAATAAGAATGACCATACATTGTCTAAGAACCGGCTAAAAATTTAACAGAAAGTGCACTTGACATTGACAAAAAAATAAAATGAAAATATAATTACTTACCAAAAGAATGAGTTAGTTCTGAACTCTAAAAAAATTCAGCGCCACTGAAGCAATTTCCAAATTACTTTCACTTATATACTCAACTTGGTGTATTTAGGCAGACTGAATCTATTTAGTATTTCCAACATGTTAAAAAACGGACAAGTGCGAGTCGGATTTGCGTGGCGAGGATACGTATTTGATAAATATGAAAAATAGTATTTTTTTTTTAATCTGACCCGTTGTTGAAAATTTCTTCCACGCTGGGCTGGGAGTGAAAAAAATATCTAGAATGAGCCAGCTAACAACTCTTCCCAGGCATACTGTAAGAGTCAGTAAAGGGATGTGAGGTTATTGTTGTAATGTAGGCGAAAGGCTGACAACTTATCGTCATTTCTATAATCATGTGCCATTAAATAGTTTTTACAAAATATGTATGTCAAAAGTGGCGACAAGTGGTTTAAGAACCGTGTGCTCTTCCTACCCTGACAGGGATGTAAGGCGTGAGTGTATGTACGTTTGCTTGTTTGAAAATATTAAGTACAATTGAGTGCACATAAAGAGTGCACTTTGGACACTGTCATTCATATTATTCACTTACATCGCTAATAAGATTTATTAATTTCTAATTTGATCAGCTCTTAAGTGTACAATTCAACTCAACATGTCTATGAAAATGGCCGCAAATTCAAAAAAAAATTTTTACGTAATATGTTTTTTGGGTGACATCAAAATTCATAATTTTTCTTTAAATAGTCCAGTAGGTTTGGAGCTGATCTGATAGACGGACGGACTTATTACTCGAAAGAACTGAACCCTAAAAAAATTCGCGAGCAGTTTCTGGGATTTGTTACTAACGCTAGCCACTGTCAGGTTAAGAACCTCTAGAATTAAAATAATCTAAGTCCATCGCCGCGTCGTTCGCGTCGTTGCATTTATGTATTTTTTTGAAATTTCTAATTTTTTTTATTTGCATAGAATGATTCAGTCACTAAGCCAAATGTTAATTACAAACAATTCACTTAATTTTGGGATACTTTTTTTTTTATCAGCCCATATTCGTCCCCACCTCAGGGCACGGGCCTCCCTTCGAAACACGAAGGGGATTTAGGCCGTAGTCCATCACGTTGGCCCAATGCGGGTTGGTGGGCCACTCGTATTTCGAAAATTTTCTTGGACGGTTGGGTTTCATCACGATGTTTTCCTTCACCGTTTAGCAAGTGATAATTAGAAATCCGTACATAAATCCGAAAAGACGAATTTAGTGGTACAGGCCCGCGCCAGGATTTGAACCCACGACCTTCGGAATACAAGTCTGGCTCATTACCAACTGGGCTATCACCGCTCCACAGGACTCCGGACGCGTGTCACAGGACTCCGAAGACATTTTATTTTATTTATTTTATTTTATTTTAACAAATTGGGAAACATACAGCATTAATCTATTTGTGAAAAAAAAATTTTATGTTTTCGTTTTATCTGAGGTCATCATATGTTAAATGTCTCACTTGCGATTTTTTAAATTCTATTTTGCCTTACAATTTTAACTGTAAAAAAGGCTGAGCATCGTTGAAGGCAGCCAGCATTTGGAAACTTTTGAGTTGGATGGGGGCTTGTCAAATTAAGTTTTATTTAGGTTTATTATTACTCGTATTATTTATTGATTTTTTAGTTTTTGACATGGTTCATAAATTATATTATCATGTATTTCATCCTTAGGGATAAGAGCTGTGACCTCCGCTCTGGGTCATACTTTAGTTCAAAGGTTATCCATTGCCATTCAACGTGGTAATGCCGCAAGTATTTATGGCCACCCTTTGCCAACCTTTGCACGAATGATGGCAATGGGCGGGTTATTTGACTGATTTAATTTGGCATAAAAAATGAAAAAAAAAATGTTATCCTTGCTAACAATTTGAAATGTGAAAGTATGTTTGTTGATTGTTTCGTTGTCCTTCCTTCATATCACAACAGAGCAACGAATACTGCATAGCTACTAGTATATTAGCACGGCCCGCGACAAACACGCGTGTCACAGGACTCCGAAGACATTAAAACTTCACTTTGATTGCGGCCGGTTTGGTCGAGTGGTAGTGACGCTGCCTCTTGATCGGCTGGTCCTGGGTTCGATCCCCAGTCGGGGCAAACATTTGTGCAAAAAGCAGATGTTTGTTCTCGGGTCATGGGTGTTAGTGTTTGTCTTTATGTGTGTTCCAAGGGACCCATGACACAAGGGAAAACCTTAGTGTGGGCCTTTGAGTGTGTAGCGTTTATTTATTTATTTATTTATTGCGCGAGGGCACCGCGGAAAGGCTTTGCTTGCTCTGGCGACATTGACCGCGTTATTTTAACGTTGTGCTTAGGTCTAAATTCGCCATATGTACTCTGTTAATAGTCTAGTCAAGAAGTGAGTTTTCTGCGAAAAATAGTTCCAAGTCTCTTAAAAATATAGCGTTTGTTGCATTGGATTCAGAATTAAATTCTGAGAAAGAAGTTTTTTTTCATCTGATATTAAAAATTGTTAATTAACAATTGAATATTTTTAACAAAAATCAACTATTTTTTTAACGGGGTAGTATTCTTTCAAGTGTCTTGATGACTCTATAATTTATTTAGATTTTTTAATTAATATTTAATGTTATAAAAAAGATTTTGAGTCGCACACTTTGTGTGCACCTGCGCGGAACCGTATTTTTAACTTAACATTAAAATTACAAATAATGGAGCTACAACTCCGGGAGTACGAAGTGATATTGGCTCCCATTTTCCGCATGTAGGCTCTTAAGTGGCCCATTATGCGTGTGGGTCAGTGGCTATTCCAGCCACTTCAGCTCCGTCCAGAAGCTCAGAATCCTCCTGGGGATTTCGCAGGCTTCGCGGGCGACCTAATGTCTGCAAGGATTTTTGCCCGGTGTTCTGCCACTTCCATGCAATCCAGGATTAAAAGGAGTACGAACTTATTATTATGAAATTTTTTCTTTGAAATGAAAGCTATCTCTAATTATTTCATAGTTATCGCTAAAAAACGGAGACACCCTATTTTCTCTTCGTTTTTAATTCCAGGAAAAAAAAACTTCTTTCTCAGAATTTAATTCTGAATCCAATGCAACAAACGCCATATTTTTAAGAGACCTGGAACTATTTTTCGCAGAAATTTCACTTTTCGACTGGATTATAATTAATTAGTTGATCTACGTTTAAATAGTTAATCAGACAAAACTTCAAAAAACGTGTATGAAAATGACATTGTCAAATCTCGGAGTATAGTATAATTTGATCATAAGGGACCATCCATAAATTAAGTCACACGTTAAGGGGGGGAGGGGGTCGACAAAGTGTGACACTGTGTGACAAGGGGGTGGGAGGGGTCATAAGTTTCGTGATGTCACATTTCAAAATGTGTTATGAGTATCAAAACGCGTTAACTATTAACGGCAAACTTAACGTCCTCAGTCCCAAGCACTCTTTTAACGTTCTTACTTTGGTTGAGACAATCAATTTTGAGGTCCCAAAACAATAACAACTCTATTAAGTACTGCTTTTATTGGAAAATTCCAAAAAATGGAAAATATGCAAAATATGTGTCGTCACGCTAGGGAGGGGGGAGTCTTACAAATGTGACCAGCTGTGACAAGGAGGGGGGAGGAGTCAAAAAATTATGAAATTCGTGTGACGTAATTTATGGATGGCCCCTAAGCTCAATGTGTTGCACAGAGATAGTTGGGGGCCTCGAGAGTGACCTATGATTTTTCCACGCGAACAGAATCGCGGGCAGAAATCTATATTTATATCTATATATATAAAAGAAAGTCGTGTTTGTTACAACACTTATAACTCGAGAACGGCTGGACCGATTTCCATGGTTTTTGATTTGTTGTATTTCTCTCCGTCCCGAATAGCAGAATAACTATTAAAAACATTGGAAAATTGACGGAAACGAAGTCCCGGGCGAAAAGCTAGTTTCTAATAAATGAAAGGCTATCCTTGCTCACAAAGTGAAATGCCGTATCGAAACTTCAAACCTTATATTACTAAACCAAATTCCTATTCCTTTACAGCAACTATGTATCCGAAAATTACCAACACATTAAATTACCAATAGCAATTACTTGTAAAATTGCAATTTTCGTTTCAGTAATAGCTTTGCGTGTCTTTTATCTGTTTCAGTTAGTTACATGTGTTTTCTTCTGTAATTAACTAATTAGATAGTTAAAATAATATGTTGTCTTGAGTTCTAGAGCTATAAAATGAGGGTACGGAGACAGTTTGACTTCAAAAATCAACATGATGTCTGTACGCGTTACTCTGGTCTTCATTGTCCTGGCAGTGGGTGAGTACTTTTTTTTACGTAGAGTTCTGCCACTCTAGTGTTAGTTTTTTCAGCACACAGAAGGAGATTGTCTCAATCGTTTAGGGTCGTACCAGAACCATACAAAAACCTTAAAGCTATAGAAAAATTACCTTTTCAAATTCTTAACATACTCATAATGATAAATCTTCACCATGCAAACACAAAGAATAATGTGGAATTTTTCGATTTAACATCGTCATCACATAAACAGTTCTTAACGTACCACAGCTGGGAAAGGCGTCTTCCGAATAAGTCGAGAGAATTATAAGTCATGATTGCTACGCCTATAATAGATTTGTTATGACTTTAAAAAAATGGCTCATTGTAAATAATTTTTATTCAATTTCGGACTTATTAGATTAGTTGTATAAAATTATGACATAAATGCTGTATTAAGTTGTAACTTTGCATGCCAAAATTTGGTTAAATGTGTTGACCTTGTATTCAATAACACCTCGACTGTGTGCACTACCACATTTAATGCAAATGAAAAATATTCTATTCTATTCTATACGCTCGCAATTAGTGAAACACCAAAAACACGATATCGCCTGTCTTATATTCCCTTAGTGAAATTTTACGACAGCCGAGAGAAGAGAAGTGGGGTTGTGTGTGTAATTATGCCTTAATAAGTATGTGGCATGGCAATTTAATAGCCCTTAGATTGCAGTGCCCTCACAGGACAACACTTCTACTTTTTTGTCTTATAATTTAATGTGATTTAAATCAACATCTGAATCTGACACTACACGGTACGACCTAAGGTTCAATCTACCAATCTACGAACTTACTTAAACAAGTTCAATCTACGAACTTACTTAAACGTTTAAAACTTCACAGCATCAACCACAAGTCACCGCATTGCCAGATCCCCTGCCAAAATGGAAGCTGATCTGCCCAACTATTCCACTGAAGCTCCTGACCAGGATAGGATGAACGACGAGGGGGAATACTGGCAGGGAGAGGGGAATAGGACCCAGGCCAAGCATGAAGAGAATCAAGAGAACAGGTCAGCTCTTCTCGTTTTATGGGAGCCTGGTATAACTGCACCGAGATAAAAAAAAATCGAGAAGTTCAAAATTAGAAGTCAATAGCCGTTGAGTAAATAATACATCTTATTGGGAAGAACTAAAACTAAAGCACAAGTAAAATCATTTTTAAGTTTATTAATTGTCGCCAAATTACGGCATAGAACCGTCTGGTTCTTTTCTTTAAAAAGACATACATTTATCCAAACTTTTCGGCGTGGGTCAGTCTTAATTTTTTCCAAAAGTCGTAAAAGTTAACTCAGGTTATTTTACGATCGATAATCTGCCTGAAAATTGTAGCCTGTCCATGGCCAAAATAAAATAACATCAATCCCTTTACAGGAATAAAACAGCACAACAAAACCAAGAAGACATGAACAAAGAACAAGAATACCGTGACGGCCAGCAGGACTCCTTCAACAAAGAAATGGAGCAAAACTACGAAAACGACAGAGAAAAGATGGAAAATCAACAGAATGAACAAAATGATCATTATAACAATGAACACAAAGACGATAATAATGAAAACATGGAAGACAGAGGGACTGCAGCTAATGACAATTTAGATCAAGAAACAGGAGAGAAACAAGAAAGATACCAAGAGAAAGGACAAGAAGATATGAGTGATAGACAAGATAAAATGGAAAATAGAGATCCCAGTGAAGACAGCCCATCCTTTAGCTACACTAGAGACTAATTTTGAAAAAGTCCTACTTTTGATTTAAATTTTGTTCGAATAGAATCTGTATCACAACTGAGAATGAGGTCGAAGCACTTAAAGTTTTGGCCGCTTTCATCGCACATATCAAAGGTCCAAAATACCTTCAGAATAAAATAAATTATAAGCACTTTATGAAATAACTGCGCCGTTTAATTAACATTAACACCTCAAACATTAAGATAAAGCTTGGTACAGCAATATCCATTACCTATATGAAAGGTCATAAAGGCAGACGCCATTATACTTGCATACTTTAAAGGATCAGTGACCCGAAGTGAATCTTGGCCTTCGACATGGCAGACACAATAGGCAAACAAAATACCTACTACGACGGCTAGACATTTTAATGACGTTTTCGTCAAGTTACTTGTTGCCTGCTTACACCGAAATGGAAAGAACTTATGCGAGCCAATGAACTTATAGACGGAGATCCCAGGGCCACCAGACCTTACTTATTTTCTCATTAACCAAATTGTGGAAAATAGAGCTAGTACGTCCTAGTAAAGTATGAATACTAGCTAACCTGGGCCGACGGCCAATTTTTAGCTACCAGGTTCTGAAGGTACTTCCAAAAATTACTCACTTGTCTTGAAATCTGGCTGCTGCTAACTTATAGAATATAATTCATTAAATATAAAAATGTATGATCGAAACCGCCAGATACTCTCCGTCAGCTGTAAGTTCTGCCAGACACTTTATAATTCGCAAGTACAGTCAGTTACTCGAGAACGTACGTGCTATAACTTCAAAATTAGGGGTCGGGGGTAGCGGGGGGTGTCATTTTTGAGATCAGGAGACACAACTCCATCATGCATCGATGTTAACTCCTAACCCGTTATGCTCGACCCATTAGAGTGCAGTAACTGCTGCACAAGCTGCATCGTGACGGCTATGCCTGCACGTCGGTCCGATGCACATTCAGTGAACATGCAGCCTGCTAGAGCGCCGATCGTGACCTTAGCTCATACGTGAGTTGGGATACGCGCTACTAGACGCGGTGTCGCGTCAGCTTATTCTATGTTAATGATACCAACAAGTATTGCTCAATATAATTTTTATTTAGAAAAGTACAATAGAAAAAGAAAGCATTCCAATAAGCAAAATTATAAACCGCCCGGTTTACAGATCAAACACAACCGACATCTTAAACAGTGTCCAATTTGTTCATGGATTCGAGTTTAAAAGTTCCAGTATGTGTTCAGGTCTGGGCCACTGCCAAATCCAATTCGGGTCCCCAAGACCCGGGGTTTCTTGTCGACGTGGTGTTCACCTTCCCGTAGTCCGAATCGGCAGCGAGATCTGGTGGGATCGGTGAACTGTGAATAGAAAAATTGACATTAATTTCGTTGCAGCTTTTACAAGACGTTCCGGAGGGTTGGGTCACACGATAAACTCTTTGCTCAGAAGTTGCAACACTATAAAGAAACTTGGACGTTGATACGAGTTTGTAGAAATGATATACTCACGTCTTGCGGGCGACAGGGCAACTTCGGCATAGATTCTGGCCTCGCGTCCGCCATCAGGACCAAAGTCATCAAGACCAGCAAACTGTGCATTCTGGAGAGCTTTGGGAGTCAGGATGGCGTAACTGTAAATGAAAAGAAATGAAATATTAAAGTCAGACGTTAAAAAGGTCCGCCATCCCTGAAAGGAATGCGCAGGAGTTCATAAAAATGCATAAAGTAATTAAAATAAATACTTGAAACTTACATAAAAAGTCGAGGTTGATATCGGCGGTACTTGCTTTGAAGGAGCTTGGTCACAGTGTTTCTGGACGGACGTCTTCACGGAGCGGCTGTCGATGAGCTTATGAAAATCAGGAGCGACCTAAGAGCGTTATATAGTGGCCCGCTGATACGAGTTACAGCAACTTCGGCACTGAAGTTTAATAAACCCATGACGCAATTTGAGGAAAAATTAAAAAAGAATAATCCTGGAATAAATTTAATCAATAATGGGGAAATTGCGATCGGTTATTATTTATGCGTCATGTGTTAGAAATAATGGTGTAATTATTATTGAAATGCGCAATAACTATTTTTGTAAATTCCGCGGTCAACGCGAGTCATACATTTTTACGACATAATTAAATTAATAACAACATGCTGTTTGCAAACTGGAGTAGAATTTGTGCCTAAGGTGGCCAATACATTCGTAGAGTACAAAGTTCATACGTCTTGACATGCTAATTTTTTCAAACTCTTTACAAGCAGAACTTGCACGCCTATCAGGCGCTCCGCGTCTACTTGGCCGCACCATCGAGTTACCGATAAGACCGCGTCGCACGTGACTCTCCAACGCCGCATAGAGCTCGTGGTCACACAATAGAATGAGGTGCGGCGACTGTGCTATATCTTTGAAGAAAAAACCACGTATTTCTGCTCAGGCGTATCAACAGCGGCTTGAGCCCATCAGAGACCACGTCCGCAACATAGAAAAAGTTCAGGTCGCAACGGATATTGTTCAACTTTTTATAATACGTGCCTGAAAGTTTTGCCCTGATGGGTTTCGAAGCTGCGCATAACAACGTGCATGTAACGATGCTTTTTAATTAACCACACATGGCGCACACTCGCTGAAATTCCAGTAAATTCCCAATGACATAATTGCGGTAAACCGCAGTAACATTAATTAATGGCGATACATGGTAACGGGACTGTTACAATTACGTTATCTAGCTAAGAGGTAAATTAGACTGGAATTCACGCAGCAACTAGCCCTGGTAGTTATTGTAAATCCCGTGATAAGGTGTTTGGTTGCCATGGTCACAGAATAAGAGAAGTGACAAAGGTTTTCACCAACGTGTCGCTTGCTGCCTTATTCTCGCCGTGCGAGCCGGACGGTGACCCGGCCGACAAAGCTTGCATAATGTTTATCCTTCACATAACATTGATGCGTCTCAGGCATCGCGGCACATTACTGCATACGGAGAATGCATCGGACGTTCACCCCGTGTTCGGTCATCTTGACCCACACTCGTGTACGTATACGGCACATGAACACACGCACACATACGCATACAAGGAAAACGTCTTATGAGCTGAGTAGACGTCACAGACGTTTTAAGATGAAGTAATATTTTTAGCCGAGGTCTGAGAGCAGGTAAGCCTTGCTCAGGTACCGTAGATTGTTATGTAGACGCTGACATTAGCCTTAAGATCGACGTTACGTTACTAGGTTTCGCGCCAAGAGGCTCGTTAGCTCTGCAGCGTTTATCTTCTTACCTTTCTGCAACACCTGAGAGTCTTTTGTAGAGATTCATGCCTAGACCTTATCTAGAAGCATGACACAAGGCTAGTGACCATCGTTTGTGGTGAAAAAATTCGACTGCATTCTGAAGCAAATGCATCCAAATGCATTGGGTTGACACTGCAATTTTGAAATTCCTACTATCACCTGATGGTGCATCTAGGAATTATGGCCTGTACGTTCTCGTGTTCACTACTGTAAATTATGCGATTATACCTACAATCTGAGCCGTGATTTTTTAATATGATGTTCGGGGAACTATAACAATACTTTTTATAGCACCCAGACTTCAAGACAAGAGAGCAATTTTTGGAAGTACCTTCAGAACCTGGTAGCTGAAAATTGGCCGTCGGCCCAGGCTAGCTGGTATTCATATGTTAATAGTATATATTAGCAGCACTCTTTCCCGTACTTTTGGTTAATGAGAAAATAAGTAAGGTCTGGCGGCCCTGGGATCTTTGTCTATTATGCCAGCCAATGTTTTTACATAAACGTTATGTCTCTAGCTGGCATAGGAATTAGGAACGGAAAATATGACCCTATTTTCTTGGATCAATACAAACACCACGTGAAAATCCTTAGTTCTATACTAATCTATACTAATATTATATAGAGGAAAGATTTGTATTTTTGTATGTTTGTATTTTTGTATTAACGAATAGGCTCCGAAACTACTACACCGATTTCAAAAATTCTTTCACCATTAGGATGCTACGTTATCCCTGAGTAACATAAACTACATAATTTTCCCGAATTCCCACGGGAACGAAGTCCCGAGCGGTATGCTAGTATATTATAAACGCGAAAGTTTGTAAGGATATATGGATATATGTATAGATGTTTGTTACTCTTTCACGCTCAAACGGCTGGACCAATTTTGATAAAATTTGGTATGGAGGTAGCTGACACCCTGAAAACATAGGCTACATAATTTTAACATTAAATTTCTACGAGAACAAAGTCCCGTGTGCAAAGCTAGTACAGAATAACTAACCCTTTACTTCACAGTCCACTTTGAGGTTTCCGCTGACTTTAAATTATCTAACGAAATTTGGGGGGGTGATCCTCCCCACGAAACTTAACAACTTTCCCGAATACGAAATTTTCAAAAAAAAAACGAATTCCCATACGAAAGCAAATTAGCTGATTGAACAAGTTGTATGGAGGTGATTTTTTTTTAATATATCAACCTATATTCCTTGGGGAAAGTAATTGAGCCTTTTTATAATTCGAACAATTCCCAGTCGGGGCAAATATTTGTGTAAAAAGCAAATGTTTGTTCTCGGGTCATGGGTGTTCGTGTCTTTCTTTTTGTGTGTTCCAAGGGACGCACGACACTAGGGGAAACCTAAGTGTGAGCCTTTGAGTGTGTATAGCGTTTATTATTGTTTCTAATTTCTTGTAGTGTCACAGCAATCACCGATTTATCGAATGCACACAAACAAACTGTCTACGAACTATTACGAGTACATTTATCGCCCACAATAATGTTTATTCAGAACTACGTACTTTACCGATGTTTCGTTTTGATTTTAAATCTATTATGTATGTATTAAAGTCGTCTGCTGTAATTTAAATTTTAAATTAATTACGTACGTCATTGTTGTTTGTTTATGATTCCGGAAAAACGAAGTTATTCCAGAGACGGTAACAAAGTAGTAACACTGTATGTTTTTTTAAAACTACTTACTTCCACTTTCTAAAAACGGGACAAAGTGGACACAGAGTTATATTCTGTAAGTTCTACTCGTATTACATTCGAAAAGCAACAATACCACAGGTACAGCAGCTCTAGCACGATAACGACAAACTCGCCCTCGGCTCAAGCTGAAACTTCACTTTGATTGCGCGAGGGTCCCGCGCAAAGGCACGCCCTATGGCGTTGTCAATGTTGACATTTTGACATAGGACCGTGGTGTTTTTCGCGGCGCTGTCACTATCGTACTCGGCCTGCTGTTACTGTTATCTGTACAGTTGGCCAAAAATGTGGTCTACCACCCTAAGGTTGGTCGTTGCCCAGTGGCACTCGCTGATCCTAACCGATCAGTGAGGTTAACCAACATACACACAGGCAGGGAACCTGATGGGTGACCAAAGTGGTAATTTATGACGAGCGTTTCGTGCTTCGTTGGGCACGTTAAGCTGTCGGTCCCGGCTGTTGTCGATTGACTACAGTGGTTAAAACCAAGTCAGAGGCCATTATTCGGTTTGAAAACTCTAACACCAGTGTTAGCCAAGTTCGCCACACACTATATACACGATAAGAAGAAGAAAGTTGAAAACAGCAAGGTTGATTTCCCCTTGCAATATTGTCATATGTCATATCATTATAACATCTATCTCTTTCTTTGTTAAATTGTGAACCTTAGCGATATTTTTGTTATACGGGAAGTTCAGTGAAAACTGATAAACCACTTTCTTGGCCGACACTACGTCAATTAAACTAATATTCACAATCAGTAAAGGAGATTGCTTGACTAACAATTTTGTTCAAGGCGCTTTTTATCTTGAATAAACAAATAAATCGTATTGATTCAAGCTTCAATAAAATAGCTTGAATTGCAAGGTGATAACGTTCAAACCGCCATTTAATTGTTATGTTTTACATAAATTTCGTTTACAATGGCGCAATTTTGAATTGATTCACTAAAATTTATTCCGATATTCAGTTATTTTGGTCTTCTTCCAAATGTTTTGGCTTCTTTAAGAGACTGCTGACTCATGTTGGGTCAGATTAAACCGGTCAACCCTGCATATCCTACTAATATTACGTAAATATGCGAAAGTTTTTGAGGATGGATGTTTGTTACTTCTTCATGCAAAAACTACAAGACGGATGTAGATAAAACTTAGCTTAGACATTAGAATAACACATATGCTAGGTACATCATTTTCTCAAATTGCCAATACCAATACCAACACAAGTCCTGGGCGGAAAGTAGTCGGGAAATAAAGCGCTGCGAGGTTGACATGGAAATATTAATAATTTTCCACGTTAAAAACGTATGAGTCACCGACTTCAATCCCAACAACAGTTCACACAAACTAGTATTTTTTGCAAACTACAAAATGCCTGTTAGCAGATAACCACAAACGAAAATGTCACTCATTTATTTAGATGATGTTCTGGTTTGTAGTATTTTTTGCTGTTGTTGATTTTTATAAAAGCGCTGAATCATTTTCAATAAAATTTATATGGGACCACGTCTGGAGTATTCTCTTTCGAACAAAAAAGAATGTTGAAAATCGGTCCTTAATTGGCGGAGAAATTTGTGAACATACATAAAAAAATACATACAGTCAAACATAGAACCTCCTCTTTTTTTGAAGTCGGTTAAAAATCACCCTCTTGATAAGTTTACCGCAAGAAAGGCTTATCCGTACTAAATTTACTAATACCTACAATAAATCCAAAAATTTGTTTGTATGTCGATTCTTCACAAGGTAACCGATTGATCAAATTTTTGCAAAGGATAAGTAGTTGGACTACAGGCAATTTTTCCAACTGAACAAACACTTGCTTTTAATGATCATTTTGCCTTTTTAACCGACTTCAAAAAAGGAGGAGGTTCTCAATTCGACTGTTTTTTTTTTGTATATTTGTTACGCGATTACTCCGGCAATTATAAACCGATTTGAATAATTCTTTTTTTATTTGGTAGGTCATACGTCAGAGGTGGTCCCATTGTCACCAGGTCAGGATCTGATGATGGGATCCTGGGGAAATCGAGGGAAACCCTCAAATTTTGTAGGCATATACACTGTTTATCAGAAATTATCTTAATCTATGTAGATTTTTGCATCTAATGGTCACCATCTGATGTTGCTGAGCTGATGATGAAGCTGATGATGAATGGTTTAGGAGTATGGGATCTCTGTAACAAAATTATGTAATACCATCGAATTTGAATGTGTTTGAGTCTAATTAATAAGGACTCCGATCCTATGTGATATTCAGGGTCTGATGATGGAGACGGTAAATAGCCATGGGAACTCTGTAATAAAATAAAGCAATTCCGCCGTGTTTGTGCTCATTTGATTCGTCTCGACTAGGAGCTTCATGCTAGTCGATTTTTAACCGACTTCAAAAAAAGGAGGAGGTTCTCAATTCGACTGTATTTTCAAAATTATTTTTTTGTTCGAAAGAGGTTGTCCCATATAAATTTTATCGAAAATGATTCGCGCTTTTAAAAAAATCAACAAAAACAAAAAGATACTACAAACCAGAACATCATCAAAATAAATGAGTGATATTTGCGAACTGTTGTTGGGATTGAAGTCGGTGACTCATACGTTTTTATAACGTGGAAAATTATTATTATAATTCGAACGGTAATACGGCACGGCACTTCAAAATTGGAATTACCATTGCTCCCTATGTTCTCAGCAATGATATTATATGTTACTTATCGCTTACTGGTTCTCAGCTTCTAGTATTGCTATCACATAGGAGGCAATGATAATACAATTTTGCCGTGCCGTTTTCTCTTCTCTACATATTATAAAGAGGAAAGATTTGATTGTTTGTTTGTTTGTTTGAATTGAATAGGCTCCGAAACTACTAGACCGATTTGAAAAATTCTTTCACCATTAGAATCCTACATTATCTGGGATGGACAAAGGGTACATGATTTTCCCAAATTCCCACGGGAACGAAGTCCCGAGTGGAAAGCTAGTCGAACTATAAAAAGGCCCATTAGCCACGATAAGACAGAGGAGAATTTTTAAAGATTTCCTTTAATTTTATTACTATGTTTTATTTTTACAAATAGGTAGTTGTTTCACGACTGTTCGTCTTCTGTCCGTTTTTGAATACACAAATGTTTTATTTAGAATTTTTATGAATATGTCACCGGAAAATAATAAGAATCGTAAGTTGATCAACTTTCGAGGTAGTTTATCAACTATCGGAAAATCATACACGGCAGTTGAAATGTATTATTTAACGTATACATTTCCGGTAATTGATCAATTTACGGCGTCTCGCGGTAAAATGATCCGACGAACGCGATGTGTACGCTGATTGTTTGAAAACTCGAGTTGTTCGCTGATTGGTTGAACGTCTCACTTAGAACTGCGACAATTAGGTTTGTTAGTAGGTTAGAACTGCGACCCTCAACGCACGAGCCGAGCGAGCGCAGCGAGCGTGCCGCGGCAGCGGCCGGCGAAGTGCCAGAAACGACTCGACTGTGGTTGCCTCTTAGGTTGTCGCATCGACCAATCAGAGAACAGTGTATTATATTACGGATGTCAGTTTAACGTAAAAATGTACACTGAACAGCGATTGGTCCATTCGTGTATGATTTGACGTGTGGCAAAATCGTTAGTTGATAAACTTACCGCTAGGCATCGTAAGTTGATCAATTAGCTAAACTTTATTGCGTTAAATAATACATTTCAACTGCCGTGTATAATTTGCCGAAAGTTGATAAACTACCTCGAAACCTTGATCAACTTACGATTCTTATTAATTTCCGGCGACAAATACAAACTGTATTCCGTAAGAGTAGGTACAGCATATACAGGTGTCCCACGGCTGTGCCACATGAAGGGAAAGCACCTTAATTATTATAGATGGGACATTTTACTGAAAGAAGACTTCATTTTAATTTTAAAAACAATTTAAAATGCAGTTAAACATTTTAAAACATTGCCTGGTTGAACCGGGAATCGAACCCGGTACACGAGAAAACAGATCAGCCTGTAGTTTTATGATACCGATCAGAAGGTTTCATCATAAGGATTATTTTCTGCTAAATAACATAGAATCAGAAATAAAAGGAAGATCATGAATTTAAACATTTTTAATTCCAAATTATCTAGTTTTACCAAAATGCTCAAAATGAGTCAGCTTCTAATATTTTCTGAACGTTATTTAAGATAAGATAAATCTTTATTAATAGACACATTAATTTGACATTAAATGTTAAAATTCATGGTCTTCTTTTTATTTCTGATGCTATGTTATTTAGCAAAAAATAATCCTTATGATGAAGCGATCGGTAAGATAAAACTACAGGGTTTTTTTTCTTGTGTACCGGGTTCGATTCCCGGTTCAACCAGGCATTATTTAAAAATGTATGAATGTAGTTTAAATGGTTTTTAAAATTTCAATGAAGTCTTCTTTCAGTAAAATGTCCCATCCATAATAATTAAGGTACTTTCCCTCCATGTGGCATAGCCGTGGGACGCCCTGTATACTATTATTAGTAATAGCAGCTATTGTACAAATAACAGATAATTAGATGCAAATTTATCAATTGACAATGACATTGACATTGACTCTGGATCACACGATGAAATGACCGTATTTACACAGCTCACTCATTATGACAATAACTCGAATTTCTATAATTTTACTAAAGTAGATTCGCCAGAGATTGAAAACATTTGCTGTTGTTTGTGTCCTAATTCTAGTGGGAATTTTTTTTACCATAGCAATCATCCGCTCTTTTTTTATTTCTTTATTATAAGATGGGATAACTCTTGACCTCAATCTTAACTAAGGTCGACGATGGAGCGAGTTAACACAGAAAATGCCTTAAAGCACTGGTACTCCTGCGCACCGCCGGAACACAGCAAACTGTTTTGCGTCGGACTTCGGTAGCAGGGTGGTCGCGAACCAGACGGCCCTTTACAGAGCCTACCACACCGCATGAGACCATAGGACGCCCCCTCAGATTCAGAACGAATTGAGGTGTTGTTGCCTGGGGTGGATTAATAGGAGGCAGGTCTCATTTGTGTTTCCTTAGTCGCCTCTTACGACTCCCACGGAAAGAAATGGGGTGGTGTTATTCTCAACCGATCACCACACGGCAGATAAACATTATGATTGCAGTTAAATAATGTTTTTACGACTTATATTTATATATTTATCAGTCCATATACGTCCCCACCGAGGGGCACGGGCCGACCTTCGAAACACGAAGAGGATTAAAGCCACAGTGAACCACGCTGGTTTTCATTACGATGTTTTCTCGATGAGCAAAGACGAATTTGAACCCGCAACCTTCCGGTTACAGTCTGGTTCGTTACCAACTGGGCTATCATTAAATTGACAAATTCAATACATATTATCACCAGATATAATATTATCACCTAAATTATCGCTAACAGACGAAATGAATTAATTGGCAGTGATGTTTTAATTTTTGCGTCAGCACGATGCAACAATTGTCACAAGGAAACTTACAACCTCTGTGTTCGTGTTATTACAAAATTTCAAGAGTGTTGACTATTTGTGATTACAGTCATTAGATGGTGATTGCTTGTAAAAGAGTTTAGGTAAAATAAACATGAAAAATTAATTAAATAACCATTATTTTATCAATAAAAATGTTTCAACCTCCTGCTCCGACTACCTGTGCATCTATACATAAAACCGCGCGCAAAAAACACCATCATTCAATGATTGAAGCACTAGGGTAACATAAAAATGTGGAAGCTCATCACAGTATTCACATTCGTTCTTCTTACATTTTCCGTCGCAAAGTCAGCGAAATCCAATGACGAAAGTTCGAGTACCATGAGAAATGACAATAAAGGAACCGGAATGGGTGATGGAAATATGAAGATGATGCAGAAAGCAATGGATGATATAAACGTCATTGAGATCATGGCTGTATGTAATGATAGCTTCAGGATTGAAATGGGTGAGTGAATGAGCTTCTGATTTTTTTTTGCACTGAAGTAGACTGGTCAGTGTTAAGTACATAAAACAAACAGACCAAACTAAAAATAGGTAGTTCTTTAAACCTTATTGATAGATAACACATAAACACAAAATGATGCACAATTGAACAAACATTAACAACAATCAACAAAACGTAAAAAAAAGGCTGAAACAGTATGATGCAGTAAACGAAGTCTACAGCGCTGATCTCCTGTCATGTAATAGTACATTATGCTACAAGTGTGCTAAGTTGGATATTACATTCGGCTCAGGCTCAATGGAGCCGGGAATGTAATATCCAATGCACACGCGTGTCATACGACGTTTTTCAACACATTTGCGAGGAAAGAAAGAAATAAAAACTTTCCTTTGATGTTGACGGCAACAAGCTATCACTTGCATGTTACGCCTCGGAAAGTATTTCTGGCGGTGTACCCACGTAGGTTTCCTGTTCTGCACTTGAAGAAGACATTTTTTGTGTTGTATTTCTGACAATAATAACAATCTGATGAATACAAATACCGTTTGTTAAAAGCAAGTGAAAACATCTGAAAAGAGGCGCGATTATTTTTTTTCTTTTTTCGCTCGCAAAATGAGATTCATATCGACAAGTATGCCATACAATCACAAATAATAAAAAAATACTTAACTATATATTTTCACGTTTTAGCATAAATAAATGATAATTTTCTGTTAAATTTCAATGATTTAGTGGAATTAGGTATATTTTTATTTACAAATAGTTTAATATTTACACTTAATTTTAAATATAAAATAAGATCTGATCTCTTTGCTGAAATTTAGAAAAAAAAAGCCATTACGTACTAGTGCTTTATTTTTATTACTCACGGGCTGGGTAATACATATCATTATGAACCTTAAAACAATGAAATAAGACCCACTTTATGAGCATATGTGTTGAAAAATATTTTATTCATTTCTACTTTTTTTCTTTTTTCGTGTCGGTGAACACTTAGATCAGACCGGCCCATTAAATGGCAATTCTACAGTTCGTTATCTGTGATTTCTAATATTTTCTGATCTATTTTCCTTGGTATGAGGTATGTCTTCTTTTTGTTTCAGCTTTCTTACAAGCTTTAAATGACAGTGGCAGTTTTCCCGATGAAATTGACAAGACACCGAAAGTAAGAATCTCTTTCTTCTGAATCTTTGTTTTAAAAAAAGCTTGCAATATCATATAGCCCAATTGGTAATGAGCCAGACATGTAATCCGAAGGTCGCGGGTTCAAATCCTGGTGCGGGCCTGTATACCACTAAATTCGTCTTTCGGATTTATGTACGGAATTCTAATTATCACTTGCTCAACGGTGAAGGAAAACATCGTGATGAAACCCGCCCGTCCAAGAAAATTCAGTTTCGAAAGACGAGCGCGGTCCACCAACCCGTATTAGGCCAGCGTGGTGGACTATGGCCTAAATCCCCTTCGTGTTTCGAAGGGAGGCCCGTGCCCCTCGGTGGGGACGTATATGGGCTGGTATATATATATATATATATATATATATATATATATATATATATATATATATATATATATAATGTACACATAAACCCCTTATTCATTAACGTGATTTAAGGTTATTGACAGTTAAGAGCCCGTTTAAAAAAATCTTTGTAAGTGAGACATGTTTTTAAACGCTGGAGCGAGTTTTAAAACTCTCGTAATTTTAAATCACGTTTATATGAAAAAGGGGGTTAGACAGTAACTAGGCAATTCCTTTTGATATTTTAGTCTCTGGTCAAACAACAATAAGACATTCCACCATTTAGTAAGTCATGTTTATGGCATCTGCATTTCGTTATAAGACTGTACGTTTTTTTTATCAGTGCTACCTCCGCTGCTACCTTCAGAAGACCAAGGTAATGACGGACAACGGCGAGTTTAACCCGGCGCAGGCGGCCATGATCCTCGCGGGGGAAAGAGAAGGGGTGACGATGGATGACATCGAAGATATAGCCGCTATGTGTGCTAGAAGAGGTAAGCGCTACTAACGTTTTATCCCTTTTCAGATTCAATAAGGCTGCGTTTTTCTGTTTTTAACCCCCGACACAAAAAGAGGGGTGTTATAAGATTGACTTGTGTATCTGTGTGTCTGTCTGTGGCATCGTAGGTCTTAAGGCGACTACAGCACCTAAATTACGATTTTATGATGCATAGATAAGCATGACGCACTGCATTAAATCGAAGAAAAAAAATACTAAGGTAATATTCGGGACATAAACTAGATAAGTAGTTTGCTGAAAACATGATTCAGTACTTTTGGTTCGATAGAAAAAGCTCACAAAGTCACCTCTAAATACCAATATTGTGTATCTTTTAAGCTGTTAAAACGATAGTAAAATGCACACAGGAATTTGCTATCAAAATGTTCGTGATTGAACACGCTCGATAAGTAGTTAACGCATTTTTCAATTTAAGCTGTTACCTTTCCATAAATCTCATTTTTCTAACTTACGAACATGTTTTAACGCACGCACGCTTTCATAGTCCGTAAACTTCGTGTATCGACACTGTTCGCACTGCCGGCCCAGGCCTGTTGAGAGACGGAGATGGCACTATTCCTATGTGTGCTGCCTTTATCGGGTGCTGTAGTCGCCTTAAATGGACCGATTTCGATGTGTTTTTTTTTTAAAGCTGACGTAATTGCAGTGATTCTTAGCTTTATTTGATCACAATTAGTTCAAACGTCTAAGGGCAACTTGCACCAAAACCTTCATCATCATATCAGCCTATTGCAGTACACTGCTGAACATAGGCCTCCCCCAAGGTGCGCCACTTTGCACGATCCTCCGCTGTTTTCATCCAGCCACCACCCGCTATCTTCTTTAGGTCATCTGACCATCTGGCTGGGGGGCGTCCTACACTACGTTTGCCAAGACGTGGTCTCCATTCGAGAACCTGTTTACTCCAACGCTCGTCGGTTCTGCGACAGACATGGCCAGCCCACTGCCACTTCAGCTTGCTACACTTTTGGATAATATCCATCACTCCGGTTTTCTGTCGGATGACCTCGTTTCGGATTCTATCCCTTAGCGAGATCCCGAGCATGGAGCGCTCCATTGCTCGCTGAGCGACGTGCAATCGGTGGGCCAACCTCACTGTCATGTTCCACGTTTCGGCTCCGTAGGTCATGACTGGTAGGACGCATTGATTAAAGACCTTGGTCTTTAGACACTGCGGGAGTGGCGACGAAAAGATATGACGCAGCTTCCCAAACGCTGCCCAGCCAAGCTGCACTCTTCTGGTGATTTCCCGCTTGAAGTTGTCTCTACCTACCAAAACCTTAAATACATTTAATAGCTTAAACACATTTAACTCGGTTGTCAAAGCAACAAAATCTGTCAAATTAATCAAAATTAGTCTTGCTAAGGCCTGTGTTCACCAAAAATATAACCAACGGTTAAACCGCGGTTAGAAGCTAATCAGACAAAATGTCAAAAAAAAATTATGAAAATTACATTGTCAAATCTCTGGTTAGCTGCTAATCGTTGGTTAAATTTTTGGTGAACACTGGCCTAAATATGTTTAGCAGTTTGGTGCAAGTCGCCCTAAAGAGTTTGAACTCATATTCATATTTCTTTATTTGCCTTCAAATGGTACAATAAGTTCTTAAGCTAATTATCAAGTTCATCATTTAAAATCTTGTGCAAGGTACAGCAAACTTAAAGTCATTTAAAAAATACGATATTTTCTCTTTATTATTATTTTTATATATAATCATCTATGTCAGTTTTTTTTCTAAGTCTAAGTCAATGTGGTAGATTCTAATAAATTCAAGGTATGTTAATATAATCATAGTAATAATATTCAATACGAAATTCAATGACAAATTAAATTATATTCTAATATTTTAAATGACAATTAAATAAATTAATTAATTACCGTCAATGTGATAATTACAATTAAAAAAGTACCTTGTCATAATTAGTGAAATTAATTAGTAAAAATTTCGTAATGTTTCTTTTTGGAGAGGTAATTCAATCATTTTAGATACTCGTCAATTTTATAATAACATTTTTCAATTAATTAATTTTGATAAGCGTTTAAGAAATAATTATTTTACCACAAAAAATTAAACAAGTCATAGACAATGTCTAAACTGACTTATGTCATTTGACATAAGATTAAACATTGTCTATGACTTGTTTAATTTTATGTGGTAGGTAGGTAAGGCCCTAAATGTAGAGGGTTATAATTTTAACGTTTTATCTTACTTGTTGTATCTGTCCCTTGAGCAAATAAAGATCATTTTATTGTATCGTATTTATGGCACGACAGCACGTTGAACCGTGCACCAGGATTTGACAGATCAAACTATTACAGCGTACCTACTGCCATCCGATTTCCATGACCCTGCTGACGGAGGATGTTTGTTTGGAAAGTTTGTGAGGAAGTACGGATGTTTTTTACTCTTTCACGCTCAAACGGCTGGACCAATTTAAATAAATTTGGTGTGGAGGTAACTGACACCCTGGATTAACACATAGGGTACATAATTTTCCCAAATTTCCACGCGAACGAAGTCCCTGGCGGAAAGCTAGTAAAAATTATAATTTTAATTTTTCAGATGAGTCATGCCAATGTGAAAGAGCATATCAATTTATGAAATGTGTGATGGAAAAGGAAATTGAAAAGTATGAAAAAGCTTAAATCTTTAACACAAAACGCTTTGAAATATGGATATGATGGACACTGAAACTTATACTAAAACTTTAAATATGTAGCTAAGCAGTTGAAGCATCTTTCTGAATATCAAATAAATTTTGTAATCGGAATTTTCTTTTATTATGTCATCCACATACACTGGGCGTCAAAAATAAGTAGTACACTTTTCAAATTGCAATTACTCCTAAACTATAGTAGTTACACTTATGAAATAAAAAGCAGTTTATAGTAAACTTAACGAAGTTTATTAAAGTTATATTTTATTTGGCATGAATAAAGTTTCAAACTTAAAATTAAGATAAATACTAAAAAGTATCAATTTTTAACGATATGTCAACCACTTAATTTTCACGTTTTGGAACTTTTTCACAATTTAATAACTTGTGTTGCCGCCTCGGGCTCTAATTACAGCTTGGATCCGGTTTGGCATGCTGAACACTAAGTTTCGGAGGCGGTGTTGGGGAATATTTTCCCATTCTTCTATCAGCGCATGTTTTAGAGCCCTGAGTGTGGCAGGAGGTGGACTGCGCCTTCTGACTAGCCTCCCAAGCTCATCCCAGGCGTGTTCAATCGGGTTGAGATCTGGGCTTCTCGATGGCCAAGCCATCAAGTTGATGCCAACCTCCTGAATGTACTCTTGTACGTGGTGAGCAGTGTGTGGCCGGGCGTTATCATGCATTAGGATGGCTCCATCACCCATATTTATTAAATATGGCCCTGCATACTCGTTGAGGATCTCCGAGGCATATCTTTCACCAGTCAAAGTCCCATTTTCTATTACCACAAGCTCTGTGCGACTCTCTGAAGAGATACCAGCCCATACGTGTACAGAGCCCCCGCCATATTGGACTCTTTCCGAGATACAAGCTTGAATGTATCGCTCACCGGGTCGTCTGTAGACTCTCCGCCGTCCATCTGAAGTGTATAAAGAGAATCGAGACTCATCTGTGAATAAAACTCTAGCCCATTCTTCTTCGCCCCATTGTACGTGTTGACGGGCGTAGCGTAGTCTTGCTACGCGATGCTCTGTCTCAAGTTTGGGGCCATTTGCTGGTCTTAGAGGCTTCAGGTTAGCTTCAGCAAGTCTTCTTCTCACTGTACTCTCACTGATGTAGTCTGTTCGGGTCCGAAGAAGCTGTTGCTGAACCTCAACTGCATTAAGGTGTCGATTTCTTAACACAGTGGAAACAATAAAGCGATCTTCTCGGGTACTTGTGCACCTGGGTCTGCCATTACCTCGTCTCCTTAGATGGTTTCCAGTCTCTTCGTACCTTTGCTTTACTCGCTGAACCGTTCTTAAAGTTACACCCACCCTCCTTGCAGTACGACGCATACTGATGCCCACTTCGAGAAAAGCTAAGATTCTTGCACATTCTTCTGGTGAAAGAGGCATGATTAGTCAAATTTACTCTCTGAAGATACCTATGCTTTTCAATTACAATTGCTTTATCAGCAGCGAATGTGTCAAACACAAAAATCCTAAGTAAGACAACACCTTTCAACAGTTTAAAAAAAGTGTTTTTATTTATTAGTTTTTTTTAAAGTCAAGCATTATAAGTTCTTATAATGCATGAAGTTTTTATTGAATAAGATTAAATTTTCTTTTTAACCTTTTTTGTTTCAAAGGTCTAAGTTTTATAGTTTGGGAGAAATCGCAATTTTAAAACTGTACTACTTATTTTTGACGCCCAGTGTATTATTATGTATCTTTAATGTTCGGGATGATTCTACTAATCAGTATAATCAATGACTTTTTGCACACTAACATAATAGACCAAGGTACATAAGTTCTCGATGAACGAATAAAATGATTACTATAGAATGCGATTGAAAAGTTATTGAATAGAATAATCGCCGTCCTGATCCTCGTAGTGAGATACATAATCATATTTTTTTTTTACTAATAAAATAAAGAAACAAAAAGTTCAAGTCAAAATCCGGCCTGAGATCATGAATTAATTAACTCTACATCACTTTTGTTTCCGAAGGGTCTTGTTTTATTTCACTAATACACATCCTTTTGCAAACGGCCACTATTTTTGCAACTACATACCCGTTCAAATTTTTAAACCATTCTAGAATCTAAGAATAGATCAAATTTAATGGAAGAGTCCAAATTTAGAAAATCTGCAGTTTTTTCATATCTTTTCTCCCTAAGCAGGTGAACTTGCACTTGCGTAGTTTTGTACTTAGTCACCTCGGACTACTCTTTGGAAAGATGGTGGTTTGATCAAGAGGAAAACCTGTTTTTTTTCATTCACGTTTACTCTAAATCATTACAATAAAAAATATAGAAAGACTAGCACACTTATAGTTAAACAGATCTTTGGATATGGTTACGAAATAAATCTATGTATATCAAATCAATTCTTCTATTGGCCGAAGAAGCTGTCCCAGATAGCACCAACCCAACCACCCTGGGGCTCTCTGAAATAAATTAAACAGAAGTAAGTAATTAATAATTCCATAATAGAATCGCTCTACAGGGCTTTAGGTAAATCTCTTTTAACCTCCCGGGTGGTTAATCAGTCCATGAAACTGAACAACTTTCCCAAGGAAAATATGTCAAAATATGAAAAAAAAAAATTGAGTTCCCATACAAACTTCATCAGTATAATAGCGCATTTTGTATGGGAGATCAAAATTTTTTTTCGTATTTTGACGTATGTTCCTTGGGAAAGTTGTTCAGTTTCGTGAACTGATTAACCACCCGAGAGGTTAAAAGAGAGTTGCCTAAAACCCTGTATATCTTCTTCCAATAGGTGGTGTAAGTTGACACCAGAAAATCGGAGGCAGGATTTTTTTTTAAATCCAACAAACTGCCTGCCAACATTGGCGTATCTAGGGTCATTTTCTAGGGGGGGCCTGGCGAAAATTAAATGAATTATAGCTTAATACGCTGTGTATTCAAAAGTAACTAATACTGTATTATATTATGTAATAATAAGTAAGTATGTAAATTTCTCAGCTGTAGATAGCACTTAATTTTTTTTAATGATTTTTGTGTGAAGTTATCAGTATTTTGGCATCAATTATATAATTTCGAATTGGTAGCCCAATATTCTGGGGTGGGCCCTAGACCATACTGGGGTGGGCACGGCCCACCCGGCCCCCCCCCTATATACGCCTATGCCTGCCAAACTGCAATATCCAGCCGTTTGATCCACATATGATGACAAAATTAAATCCTTGCAAACACAATAAATACTTCATAAAAACAACCGCACGAGAAAATAAATTTACTAATACTATTTTAAACGCGAAAGTTTGTAAGTATAGATGTATGGATGTTTGTTACTCTTTCACGCTCAAACAGCTAGACCAATTTTGATAGAATTTGATGTGGAGGTAGCTGACACCCTGGATTAACACATAGTCTACATAATTTTCCCAAATTCCCACGGAAACGAAGTCCCAGGCGGAAAGCTAGTAAATTATAAAGAAAATTATGATTTTCTAAACACGATAAGAGAAAAACGGTGTGAAAATGTTTAAAATATACATGTTAGTGAATTCATGTGTCTCATACACGTGTTGGAACAATTGTTACACATTTACATACTCGCGGAAAAGTGTGATGACAGTCAAAATAAAGTGTACCAAGTGTCTAACTTACTATGATATGATGATGATTATTATGTCTCTGGTGCCCACCAACATCTTTTAAGAAAACGTTAAATCAGTGTAAGTATCAACAAAATTAATAAAATGGTCCAAAAATAACCACAAAAATGTGCAGCTTGGTCCACAACTTTAAGGGCAACAAACTTTTTAATAAAAATAAGGACTTACGTTATAGGGACTTACTCTTTTTTACAGTTGTACATGTTGTTGACTTTCCTCACATCGCCTCTGCTGAGACCTTCCCTTTGGCCTAGCTTCACGCCACCAATCTATGAAGAAAAGTTATCATTAGCTTGTGTTATCCAGCCTGCTTCGGCCCTTTTTTTCGTTTCTTCCCTTTGGCACAACTGCTTGGCACAACCAGTAGTGCCATGGGAAATTTTTTTTCCTGTGACTTTACTGGTAGTGTCAGGGGTAAAACAGCATTTCCAGTGACACTATCGAGTCCCAGTAGTTTCACGGGAAATATTATTTCCTGTGGCACGAGGAAGCTATCTTATCTTCATCGTTGCTGCAATCGTAAAGTAGTACCTTCTGGGATCTTATTTCAAGTACTTGAGATGAAGTTTTTCCAACCGTGTTTTGGAGGGTTGGCACTCTCAAATTAATAAAATGGTGACGAAAGGTTCAGTCACACAACCGCGATTGTTGAAACTCCTGAGGGAGTTCCAAAACACAATGTTAGAAAAACAACAAAGATTGAGGTCAAGAGTTAACCCATCTTATAATAAATATTGAGGTCAAGAGTTAACCCATCTTATAATAAAAAAAAAAAATAAAAAAAATAAACAAAGGGTCGAAATGGACTAAAATTTCGATCGACAATGACGATTACATAAATAACATAATTCTTCAATTTATCAGCGGAGAATTATCGGTTGGTGTCGCGTTGGAGAAATTGCGATAATTATAGTATGTTTTAAACCTTTGTGTTTTTTAAAATCTTTGTATATCTGGTTCGCGACCCTCCTACCGAAGCCCGACGCCAAACAGCTTGCTGTGTTCCGTCGGTGCGTAAGAGTACCAGTGCCTTAATAGGTATTTTCTGGGTTAACTTGGTCTATTGTCGACCTCACCTTGGTCAAGATTGAGGACAAGAGTTAACCCTTCTCATAATAAAAAATAAATAAAAAATAATCTAATAATAGAGTGCCAATCTTCAAAAACATAATGATTATATATAAATAAAAATTTATAGCTATATAAGTACATGGTGTTTTTCTAATCATTTACATCCCTTAAAGGGGTGAATGTACTCATGAATACGAACAACTTTATGAATGAGACTCAGAATACAGATGAGACCACCTTCCTACTCGAAAAATAGAGGTTGTGCCATGGGTAATTAGGTTGATCACGGGTAATTTTGCTGTATGTGTCCAATGAGCCAATCAGAAAATAGTGTCACAGGAAAATAAAATTTCCCTTGACACTACTGGTTGTGCCAAGCAGTTGTGCCAAAGGGAAGAAACGCTTTTTTTTGTGCCTGATAAGTCATTTCCCAAGTATATTTAAGTATATTTTATAACTATATTTATGCGTGGTCATACTAAGGTAATCTATTCACAAAGGAATAATGCTCCTACTTACTTCTAAGTAAAAGCCACGTTTATTCTCATATTAGTAAGTTTGAAAATGCCTACTATGGCCAATCACACCGTCAGGGTTCCTGGCGCAGACGTACACTGATCAAGTCACAGGGCTACAGACACTTCTAAAAAGTACTAAGAGCACATAACGAAGCTGTAGAATATTAGCGCCTGTACTTTTAGTGCTAGCGTTATATCCTCATTTTTCCTGCGCTGTAGAAAATAGTATTTAATTTCTTGTTGTTTTTTTTTTGTTTGTTAATTATGTTTTTCTTAGCTCTATATCGTGTAGTGTACTAGATAGATAGATAGATAGATAACAGCTTTATTTACTCCAATAACACACATCAAAACACATAAACAAAGCAATAAGAAAAAGTTAAAAAATAAAAACAAAATTAAAAATACTAAGAATCAGTCGACACTGAGTGTCACAGGAGTGAAGAGGCGCTGACTCAGCATTATGCTGCAGACAAAGACTACAGCGCTGATCTTCCGTCAGGACCTTGATATAGTTTTAGCAAGACTGGCAGTGAAGGTGAAAGTTTGAAATAGAAGAGAGGTGATGTAGAGTAAGTAGGTATGTTGTATAAGAATGATATTATAATATTTAATGGGTAAAAAGGTAAAAAGGTACATACTACAGTATGGGCTTTTTTATAATTCGAAAACGGCACGGCAAAATTGTATTATCATTGCCTCCTACACACTAGGAATTTTTGTAGTGGAACATAAGGGGCAATGACAATTCAAATTTTGCCTTGCCGTGCCGTGCCGTTCGTATTACAAAAAGCCCTATGGGAAAAATCATCGTATTTTCTTTCTTTACGGTGGAAGCTCACCTTAGGCTCGATGGTCTTCTGGTTGTTCCTGGAGAATGCGTACTCGGAGTAGTGCATCACACTGTTGTAGTCATAAGTCACTCCGAAGTCGTCCGTGTGCTCGGGCGTGGACTTCTTGAAGTTATTTTCAGAGCCTAGAGAAAAGATTAGTCGTAGATATTTTAAATCTTCTTCCACGCTGGACTGGGAGTGAAAGAAAAACTTAGAATGTGCCAGCTACCTACTCTTCCCAGGTATACAGTAAAAGTCTTGTAAGAGGAATGCGAGGATTTTGCTGTATGATGGGGGAATGGTTGACCACCTCTCACCATTATACAACTCGTTCCATCTGATAACCCTCACAATTCGTGTCAAACGTGGCATCTAGTGGTTCTAGAACCACCGATGCTCTGCCTACCCCGTTAGGGATTATAGGCGTAAGCGTATGTTTGTATGTATTTTGAAAACACATGAGCATAAATTAGTAAAGAGGACTAATTATTATAAATGTGGAAGTGTTTGTTTGTTAGGACGTCTTTAACGTCATAGCGGACTAATGTTGAGAGATAGTTGGAGGGCTAGAGAGAGACATAGCTTCCACGAAGATGAAATTGAGGGACGAAAGCGAGTAGTATAGATATTTTGCAAACATCTGCTGATGCTTAACAGCAAAACTTTTTTCTTTCTTTTTGCATTCTCATCATAGCGCCAGAAGAAGTGTTTTTGAATTTTGTACCAGACAAAAAGGTTAAGTACGTTAATCTGTTAAATAAGTACTTTTCTTAAATCTACTTATACCTACAATAAGTAAACAAGTATTTTTTTTATTTTATTTTTTATTATAAGATGGGTTAACTCTTGACCTCAATCTTGACCATAAGGTCAAAGATGAGGTCGACGATGGAGCGAGTTAACCCAGAAAATGCCTATAAAGGCACTGGTACTCCCACGCACCGACGGAACACATCAGCAGGCTGTTTGGCGTCGGACTTCGGTAGGAGGGTGGTCACGAACCAGACGGCCCTTTACAGAGCCTACCACACCGCATGAGACCATAGGACGACACCTCAGATTCAGAAAAAAATGAAGTGTCGTTGCCTGGGATGGATTACTAGGAGGCAGGTCTCATTTGTGTTTCCTTAGTCGCCTCTTACGACACCCACGGAAAGAGATGGGGTGGTGTTATTCTCAACCGATCACCACACGGGTACCTAACAAACTTGACTAAACAAGGTGTCAGAGTTTTCAAATCGCCAAATGACTATGACTCTGACTTCAATTTGTCACTTGATAACAGACGGAACCGACTTTTCTTAAGTGTGGATTCAAAAATGCATTGTTCTATTACAACACAACTTAAGGCTTAGCCGAAGGAATGCTCACCAGGTTTGATGTTCTGGTAGCGGATATCGACGAAGTCGTCTCTCTCGGGCCTGCTCTGCTCATGCATGAAGCCGATAGCGTGAAGAAGCTCGTGGAGAACCGTCCCTTTCTTCGACACACAGCCCGGGATCTGCAGGTTCACTTCCTGACGCCCACCTGGAAGAAAGATGACGGCATTTTTTTCTGAAATGAGGTACTTACTAAAAGAGAATTTGTCGAAGTGGAGATAGAGATAGATTCTTAGATATACTTAGGTACATATGTCTTGACACAATTCCGCCAATTTTACGTTGCGCAGAAAATACACGACGGGAGTTTCAATGACTGGACGCATAACAGATTTGACAAGGTACCTATTCGATTCAGGATAAAATTAAAAAGAATTGGATAGACCGAACGATGTAGTAACTGTAGTATTCAGCCACAGACTTCGTCGAATCAAAAGATGATTCTAGCAAAGGAGTAGATTACCCTTTAATGTCGTGGCAAATTGTAACAGCACATCGCTTTTAATGTTCTTAAAGACATTATGCAATTTAGTCTTCAAATACTGGACACATGCCTCCTTTATACTTTTAAATAGTTAGCCACACTCACCAAGTTTGCTTGGTTGACGAGTCGGAAGAGTTCCCTTAAACATCTCGGTAAGTCCCACAAAAGAAGCCTCCTCGAGTGCCGTACAAGTTTAAATATTGGCGCACCCTAGGAAATTCGTTAATTCTTCTCGATCGGTGGAACAATTTTCTTTAGTGAAATCTTCCTGCTTACTGACCAATCCTTTCACAGAGGAGATCTTGGTTGCCAGGTAACTTGGGACATAAAGATACAAGGAGCTCACCCATCCTACCAACGCTGGACCAGCAGCCAGTGTTGCCACTCCGGATGGTGATGTAGTCCTGCTGCCCATTGTACGGCACGAAGCGGAGACAGGTGAGGCGATGGTAGTCGGCGATCGCCTGCATTATTAAGTCCCGCTGCTGTTGGTCTGTAGAAAGAGGTTTCGTCTGTTTAAGCATATTAGTGGAAATTTTGAGTTAGTTTCAACTAAAAGCAACCGCGTAAAACTTAATCTACCCTCAACCTAGTCGTAGTCTTACTGCCGTACTCAGAGACGTCAATTAAAGTTAAGTACTGTTAAACTCTGATGTTGTCTCTTTCACTCTTGTTGATATAAACAAGGATAGCATGACATTTAATTTCTTCTTAATTTTAATTGACGTCTCTGAGTACGGCAGTTAATGCCACATTTTGCATGTAAACAATTATTTCTTAGAAAAAGTTTTGACAGCTGCTAAAAGCTGCTTTCACATAGTTGTTTATACCAATACAACGCTAACTCTAAAAGCTATTATTACAAAGCTTTACTACTCTTTAATTCACAACGGAAGCAAAACAAAAAAATAAACTCAAACACTAAAAGACGATTCCTCAGCATACAGAACAAGGTATATTCAAAACACGAGAGTTTTGCTGTGTTTTTAGCAACAAGCTAAAAAACTAGCCACCACTCTACATATCATCTACTAACTCTCATAATGGCCTCAAAGGGTTCTAACACTCTTAAAGCTTCAAGGTAAGTATACAAGGTAAGTAGACTTACTATAATATCCCTCAATGGTGTAAGGGATGATCCCCTTAGGCCACCTGGTCGTCTCCCCTCGGATGCCATTCCTGGTCCTCACGCTGGGCATCAGGATGTCACCTTCAGCGTACTCCCCCATCTCCTCAGGGTTCATTAGGGATGATTCAGACCAGGCTGATAATGCTTCTCCTGTAGAAATTTTGTGATTTACTGTATTATGTCAAATAAACGTTTTGAATCTTTGAATCTATTAACAAGTTGCTGAAAAATCTGTTAAATAAGGAAATGTTGACAGATCTTCGATTGTGAAATATATTTTCTCCTCTAAAAAAAATTTCGCCTCTTGTGCTGATATTTGCCGGAAGTCGCACTTTTTTTTTAAAGAAATTCCATTTATGTTCCTCGGAGAAAGTTGTTCGAAGTTTAATGATGATTCTACCTCCTAAAGTTTCGTTAACTTTAAAATCATCCCATATTCACGATAGAATTTACATGATGACTGAGCTAGGTGTTACGATGACTTTTCATGATTAAAAGATTCGGATTGTGACATTTTTTTCATTGCATCCTATAGCTCCGACGATGTTAAGATGACATTTTGCAGTACTATTATTTATTCTGTGAATTTGCCTATTATTTTTTCTGTGATTTTGCTTCAAAAGCGAAGTCGAATAATTTGTTTGACCTCTCTTACTCTGTTAAACGGTTTTTAATTATCATGTCTAACTGTAAATCTGTCTTTAACCGACTTCAAAAAACAACAATAAAGACCATCTCGGCCAAAGAGGAGGATCTCAATTCCCAAGTGTGTATGATTATTTTTAGGATTACTGATTCAGCTTCACCTTAGTAATAGGTTTCTTTTCTACCTTTTGCACCTTAGACCATGCACTTTAGAGATACAATTTCATTTAAAAACAAAAAAAGCAAATTTTCTACAACTACAAGGAAAAACTTATCAAATACATGAGGCACTTTAACAGTAATGACAACTGGATGCATTAGGGTGTCATAAAATGGAGGAAATGGGCTGTCATCGCCAGGATCTTGAAGGCGTTTTTAAAACATTTTATCGTGTCTCTTGTGACACTCTACATGCTTCGTTTCAAGTATTGATACCAAGAATACTAATTGATAACAAAGCTAGGTAGGTCTTTACTCAATACCAGTATTGCCTATTGATTGACAGGTCCTGGGTTCGATTCTCGATCGGGGCAAATATTTGTGTAAGCAAATGTTTGATCTCGGGTCATGGGTGTTTTGTGTCTGTGTTGATATATGTTCGACACAAGCGAAACCTTTGAGATTGTAGTGATTATTATTTTATATATTTTTTTGGATAGTGGAAAAAAAGATCGTCTAGGTACATGTACCATAACTTTGTAGCTATAAAAGTCAAAAGGCATTTCTAGCATAATTTAGTTGCATGAAGAAGCGATCATCATTACGATTTTAAATAAAACAAGCGTGTTTAAAAATTAATTAACAAATCCAAAAATTTCATTTAAAAGGATTATCTTGACAAGCGAGTAACAACCCGCGGCGACCCATCAACTCTTCCGTAGTAATTTTTTCGAAAGATTGTTTGTCCTAAGATAGCCAATTTGAACTTACCGCTTTCATTTTTCGGTGTCCCATAAGCCTCTGGACCCAAATGCGAAATGTCAATTAAATCTTCATCATTATCAATGTAATTAAACTCTGCAGCGTCGATGACAACTGAATCTGGATCATCCACTGGTTTGCTTGAAGCAAAGCCAACAAATAACACGACAAGTAATTTTGTAAAAATCATTTTTTAAAGAAATTTTTGAAGGTGTTTAAAAATTATACCAGGCGAGCAGGAGTTGCGAGAATGTATTGCGTCGAAAAACGCCATGCGTGTTTTTATATGTGGTGTGAAGACCTGTCATAGGGTAAACAGACCAAACACGACAAGGTTCAATACACCTACTTCCTGATAAAGGATATCGCTGTAAAAATATGTAAAGTAATCGATAAGAGGGACCTTGGCTTTCATGTTTCCTCCATTATTCGAGGATTATGATTTACCTACTCATTGTTTGTGAAATACTTGCATTTTGGGGAATCCGGATTTGTTTTTTGTTTTATTTTGTAAACTCTTCGAGTTTTCCCTATAAAATAAAATCATCATCATCATCAGCCCATAACGTCCCCACTGCTGGGGCACGGGCCTCCCTCAATAACATGAGGGGTAAATGCCATATTCACCACGCTTGGCAGACGGGTTGGCGAGGGTTTTGATATAATTGCAGAGTTTTCCTTCTCTGTGTGCAGATGAACTTGCTTGCATATTTACCTTAGTCTCCTTGTACGACACCTCGATAAGAAAGAGGGTGGTCCTATTCTACTCTGCCGAGGACTCACACGGCCAATGTGAGAATAAAATAAAATATTCCCTATAAAAGCTTTGTCTATCATTCTTAGGAAATATACATTGCTGTTACATTTCCATTGGTTGTGTGCAACTGACTCAGAGAACGAGTCATAATTAAATGGCGGCGCGCGATGGGGATCGAACTCGGTACCTCTCGCCTATCCGTCCGACCCGCTAGCCGTTATACCATCGACGCTTTTCTTTTAATATTCTTTTCAAAAGGAACATAATAAAGACAGCACACATACATTTTAAAAAAGTTCAAATTAATATAAGTAGTGACCCTCGCTCTAGGACGTACCGTGTTCAAAAGATTTCGCTGACCATACAACGCGGTAACGCGGTAACGTGGCTAGTATAATGGGAACCTTTGAGCGGGGCGGACTTGGTGGGGCTTATTGGACAGGGTTTAATTATGTATTTTTTTAGGATATTGAATCGGGATTGACGAAGCATGTTGCTAATTACTTTTGTCTTAGTTTTTATTTAAACGCTACACACTTCTTCTTATCGTGGAGGTATAGTCAAGTGTGTGGCGAACTTAGGTACCTAACCCTGGTTTCAGAGTTTTCAAACCGCCAAATGGCCTCTGACTTGGTTTTAAAGACTGTAGTCAATCGACAACAGCCGGGACCGACAGCTTAACGTGCCCTCACGGGAAGGCCTCGTTGAGATCAGCGAGTGCCACTGGGCTACGAGCGCTACACACTCAAAGGCCCACACTAAGGTTTTTCGTTATCTCGAGAGTCCGGAAGGAAACAAACACCCATGACCCAAAAACAAACATCTGCTTTTTACACAAACGTTTGCCCCGACTGGGAATCGAACCAAGAACACGTCGTTCAAGAGGCAGCGCCACTACCACTCGACCATACCGGCCGGCCTTATGACGAAGGCTGTTACGGATGCATTTTTGTACATTTTCTTTTTTATACTATAATAATTTCACTATTTTTTACACAGTGAGTCAGTATACTTAGTGACGAATGAGGTACTTAGGTAGCAAAAGGTCAAACAACAAGGGTAACAGTTTGACACTATCTAAACGGACAAACAAACAGACACACAGACGAGGTTGGCATTGTTCCGGCCGAGATAGCAAGTCTTGCATTTCATAATGTTAGGTAAATCCCTTATTACGCACATGTACTCGTAACATGACATGAACATGCAGAGTGCTTCGTGCTGTCTCATTGAATTGTATTTGTTTTGTTACACAAATTCTTCTTCTTATCGTGAAGGTATATGTGGCGAACTTGGCTAACCTTGGTGTCAGAGTTTTCAAGCCGCACAATGGCCTCTGACTTGGTTTTAACGACTGTACCTAGTCAATCGACAACAGCCGGGACCGACAGCTTAACGTGCCCTCCGGAGCACAGAAACGTTCGTGATAAATTGCCAGTTTGGTCACCCATCAGGTTCCCTGCCTCTGTGTACGTTGCTTAACCTCACTGATCTGTTGAGATCAGCGAGAGTCACTGGGCTCCTAGCGCTTCCTTATGATCAACCGTAAACAAGATTGTAATGGTGTAACAACCCTTGATTGTCCGAAGTCAATAAAACAATTACCTACGTTGCAACTAAAAATGGCTTTCAGACTCCGTTGCGGTCATTATGCAACGAAAAAATTTGCCTATCTCATGAGAAAATCTTCTTCTCCAAATTGTGATGTGTGTGGGAAAGAGGACGAAGTTGTGCATCTCCTTACGGAGTGCACAGAAAATAAAGTTGAAAGAGAAATATTGATTGGCAAATTTAATTTAAATAAGAATCATGTAGGTGTATTTCAAACTGTATTAAGTAGACCTTGGTCCGAAGTAGCCATACAAATGTATGACATGGTGGCTGCATCACACCATTAATTTTATTGTTAGACTAGTGTGTATATTGTATTTAGATTAAGACTGACGGGATTGACATGTCTTTATAGAAAAAAATCCCTAAAATAAATAAAAAATAAAAAATAAATAAAAAAACAACCCTTGGTAGTCAAAAGTCAATAAAACAATTACCTACGTAGCAATAAGGCCACCTTGTTGTACACTATGTTCTCCCACTATATAAGTTACTCTATTCACTATGTTTTATGTTCTGTTAATTGTACTGTATGTCTCTGTGTGCAAATAAAGTATATCGTATTGTATCGTAGTGAAACAATATTTTACTCTTACTATTAAAAAAAATATCGATTGCTTAAGGCTTATAACTTTTCAACGGCTGAACCAATTTTGATCAAATATTAGCTAACCACCTCGATTACGTCAACTTTCAAACAAAATAAACCGCATCGAAATCGGTCCATTCGTTTAGGAGCTACGTTGCCACAGATAAACTCATCAAACTCATAACACCTCTTTTTTTGTCGGGGTAAAAAGAGCATAACAAGCTTGAGACATTTTGTATTTTGTACCGTTGGTTGCTGTCCTTGATGTCTAGGTTTTTTCTTCCTTGTGAGTAGCGTTGCCATCCGTCCGGATAAAGCCGGACACTGTTAGGCTTTCTGACCTCTTGTGCGGCCAAATTTGACTGCGTCCGGCCCGACCGGCTTTTGTTAGGCTTTTTATACTAACGTTCAATTCAATCCGACCAAGACGAGATTCGCTGACTCGTACGCAACTGAACTGAACTGAACGTAAGTTCAACATAAGTACCAACTATAGCGGCACGCCTTTACCCAAAAATCTCTTTTTTTTAGCGTCCGGCTTTGGAATTCAAGTCCCGCTTTTAAATAATTCGATATTTTTGTCAATTTTCTTTAATTTCCGTAATACCCGGCTTTGGGACCCAAAAGTCCGGCTTTTTTGACGGTAAGTCCGGGTTTTTGATTTTTAGAGATGGGAACGGTACTTGTGAGGATGGATGGATAGATTTTGATGGGTGACCAAAGTGGCAATTGATCACGAGCGTTTACGTGCTTCGGAGAACACGTTTAGTCGGTCTTATCTCAGCTGTTGTCGATTGTCTTTAAACCAGGTCAGAGGAATAACTATGATAGGTACCAAGGTAGTCAAGTTCGCCACGTATGTAAAGTCAACAGCACAAAACTGTCAAATTTCTTCAATCGATTTTCAATTTTATCTCCGATCAATTAGAGTTTACTATCCATTGGGTAAATTCGACAGTTTGTGTAACCTGATGTGCTGTTGACTGTACTTGATTATACCTACCTACAGGTCTGAAATGTCTGAATATCTTTCCTCAAGGAACCGCAGTTTGATTGTTTTCGATACTCTCTGCCAGTTTCATAAGTGACATAGCGTGAAGATTACTCTTTGCTAGCGACAAGAGGGTCAATCAACCCAAAACTTAGTGGTCGTAACATTAAATGAGGGTCCCCTATTGTCAAATATATTAAGCAAGTAATTAAATAGAAAATTAATATCTAGGCAAGAAAAGTTGTTACACCGACTTAGAAACTAGATAATAGGTAAGTAGGTACCTACTACATACAGGGAGATAAGGACAGCTTAGCAAATTTTGTTGCAACCAATAGTAAAAAGTATCGAAATATTATCGTAACCTTGAAAAACAGTAAGAAAATAATATCAGAACATAATATCGATAGGGCTCGATACTATCGATAGCCCATAGTTTGCGATACTATTGATGACAGACCAAACTATCGATAGTATTGATTCAAAACTATCAATAGTATTAGAAAATACTATCGATACTATTGAATTCTAATACTATCGATAGTATTGATAGTTTTGAATCAATACTATTGAGAGTCATAACAATATTTTTACTGTTTTCCAAGGTCAACAGTATAGCAAATTATTCAAGTTATGCAACACTAATAGAGCAAATCCTTAAAAAATGGGATCTACCCAAAAGTATGATCAGCTACGAGAAATTTTATTTTTGGAAACGTTTTCGTTATTTAAAACTAGCATTCCGCCCGGGACTTCGTTCCCGTGGAAATTCGGGAAAAATATGTAGCCTATGTTACTCAGGGATAATGTAGCATTCAAAATTTATCAAATCGGTCCAGTTCGGAGCCTATTCAATGCAAACAAACAATCAAATCTTTCCTCTTTATAATATTAGTATAGATGACTATACTATGACTATACAGATGACTATACAGATGCGTCTTTGCGCCAGGAATGACCCGGAGCGCGGGGTCCAACCCCTGTGTCGTCCAACCAGCCGGACCATAGAAAAGTTTCTTCCGTCCGTTTTATATTATAATAAAAATCCGCTGCTAACGAGTGTTAAATTCCAGTGGAAATTCTTTCAGGAAAATTTGCAATATTTTTGTTTTTTAATATTTTCAGCTTTAAAGTGTTATTATTATTTATAGCCCGGGCCCTAAGGGTCCTGACTATTCCCCTTTGTGAGTATTTTATGAAACTTTGCACAGATGATCATTAGGTAAAACCAAGTTGTTTTAGCCCGGTTACCCTCCGGTACCGCCCCCCTAGTGGGAGGGGGGGTTGCTCGAAGAGCGTTGGAAAATAAAATCTACAAAATCCAAATAAGCTACTATGGCAATATTAGTATCGTTTTCGTATAAATCAATAACGAGAAATTCATTTCTGGTATTTATTTTACACATATGTGCAATGTTTTTTTTTTAAATAATCGCAAAAATATAAAATTGTAATCACAAAAAAAAAACTTTCGCAGCCTATATTTTTTTATTTAAGAGACATATAAGTGTTAAAAAAATACCCAAATGTAGCCTGTTTTATGTAAATTTATAAAAATATAACTTAAGTTGGGGTTTTCATATAGAATTACTAGCTGATGCCCGCAACTTCGTCTGCGTGTTGTATGTATTTTTATAGACCGAGTTTGTACTTTGACACAACTACAGATACATGAATTGCCGTTTTTTATTGAAGCAACTATTTCGTTCATATTTTCTTTATATGAACGAATAGCAACTGTTTCGTTCATATAAGGAAAAGCAATTTCTAAAAATATTTTTTATTTGAAAACTTGGCTAACTATGTCATATAAGGTTGATACTTTATACATTACTTTGGATCTGAAAACAAAGGTCAAACATAGTTGTTTCCTCTATCGCTTATATTTTCTATACCCATTGTTACTGCTTTTGATAGATTAAGGTCCTTATTATAGAACGCGACTCAGACTCTGATCTATACTTAAGTAGCAGTCGTTTTTGATTTTTTGATACTGAGAGAGATAGACAATCAACACTTAACATGAGTCAGTGGTGCCTCTAAAACATCTTGTTGTCTTAACAATCCCACAAAAAGTGGTTAATTAATATTGTATTTCGCGTTTTTGTGAAAAACGTAAGGATTTTGTACTTATAAAAAATCTATTTTGATAAAATAAAAATATGTATGTGGAGTAAAAAATTTAAGAAAATTATATGTTGAAAGACCTATTACTTGGGTAAGTACAATAAATGGCACACGAATTCCTTAGTGCTAATTACGGACTTATTTTTGATTTTCAGTGGAATAGAAGTTTCTGAAACAGGTCACCTATGTCAGTATCTAAGACAACCCCCGTGCATTTGAGATTTCAGCTAGCACGCTGCTTTTATTGTGCTTTGCGATAATTGTGTAAAAATGATTCAATAAAAAATTAAATTTAAGATAGAAATGACTAAGCTTTTCCCTTCAATGGACATTTGTAGAAATAAGCAAAGGTGTCAGTGCTTGATCCAAACTAAGAAACTTATTAGAATAGTAATATTATAATATTTATCCATGGCTTATATACGCAATGCTACGCTTGATGTAAACTAAAATCAATGAATAGCCCTTACTTCATGTCAGAACATCAAAGCCATAGATCAAACCTATATAGACCATATTCATAGTGGTTTTAATAAAACAAATGTCAATTGTCAGTTTCTATTGAGTTTCCCGGCTTTAAAAATAAGAAATGCATTGAAAACACCGGCTGTACGGCAAAAAATAAAAATAGATTCCTTTGCTTAAAAATAAAAATAAGCCGTTTTATTGTTTTCAAAAAGTGATATCCTGAAGATTGAATAATGTCATTTAGTTAGGGCCGAATTAAGATTTGAAGACTAAATACTTAATCAACTTCGTTCTTATTAACACTGTATTAAGTATTTAGTTTTGGTTCGTTAAAAAAGTGCAGAATAGCCGAACTATTAATGGGGAAGCTGACAAAAGTTTCGATATTTTAGATATTATACGCCTATAATCCTCGTTGGGGTAACATAAGTCACATAACTTTACATGTCATGAAAATTTAAAAAATGGCAAATTGTTTATGAGTATATAATACGTTGTCTAAATTTTGCAATGCACGGACGGCCCCAACTCAGGTTACCACACGCGTGCACTCTGTGCTGTTGTGATAAGAGCGGTTTTGCAATGAAAATGGAGTAACCTGATGCGCTGGCCTCTGTACCAACAATGCAATGTATTTGGTTGGCAGCTGGCACATTCCAAATTTTTTGTTCAGTGCCAGTTCAGCACAGAAGTTTTTGTTTTATTTTTGGATATTTGTGGGTCAGTTACAATAATTTTAATTTCTTCCGACTCACTTATATTCGACGATAGCTCTTAAAAATAACATCTATCTATTTATAGAGCAGCACCCTCAGATTTTCTTTATAAAGTACTTTTTTAAAGGTGAATTTATGAAGTTAGAAAAAGGTTATTATTACCTACAAAGAAAACTTAATAAGTAGCATCATGGCAGAATACCAGCGCTGCAGTCTGGTACTGCAGCAATATGCTGAGTCAGCGCCAATTTGATTGGCATGATACAGATAACACGGTGTAAAATAGTTTTATAAAATTATTTGTTTCTGTTTCTTACTCTGTTTACTTCATTGTTTGCTTGCTGATTCATGTGTACTTGTATGTTTGTTATTTGTCTATTACTGTGTTGTGCTGTTTTATGTCAATTGAATAAAGTGTCAATCTATCTATCTATCATAAAATCAATTAATTAGCACTTCACACTGTAACTTTCTGCACTAAAGTTTCCCTCGTATGGTTTGTTTGCCCAAACCGGAAATCGAACCCAGAAACCGTCGATTCACAGGCTGTGTAACTCTACTACTCAACCAAACTTCCGACAAAAAATTAAGAAAGGATCTTTTATACAAAATATCTCATAAATCTCAATCCGGTCCTTTTATCAAATGCTACGTACTCATAGACATAGAAAAAATAAGTTAAATATCAACACTGTCTAAGGATATTGCTTAATTTTTCATACAAAAAGGTGTGTTTGAGAAGCTATAAAAGCATACTCGAGACACATGGAGGGATATAATTTTAAGATGAGCAAGTGTTAAACCTGAATTTTCAATTCTCGTCAATGAATTTTGTTTAAATTGTTTTTTTTAAACGTGACGTAAACGAAAACAAAAATGCACTTTTTTCTGCTTTTTGTATGAAAATAGTGGAATTAGCGCAATTTTTTTTCATTTTAGTCACGTTTTCACAAATTTCAAAAAAAATTAAATTCATTGATAAAAATTGAAAATTCATGTTTAGCACTTGCTCATCAGAAAATTATATCACTCCGTGTATCTCGAGTATGGTATTATAGCTTCTCAAACAGACCTCTTTTGTATGAAAAATCATGCAATATCCCTAGACAGTGTTGATGTGTACATTTTTCTATGTTTGGCGTAAATAATAGAAAGAACTTGAGAAACATTGTAAGTGCCTATTCCATTCAAGGGTTGCCCTCGATTTTGATGGGATTCCATCAGATCCTGACTTGGTGACAATAAGACTACTTCTGGAGTATACTCTTTCGAACAAAAAAAAGAATTTTGAAAATCGGTCCAAATGGCGGAGAAATCGGTGAACATACATAAAATAAAGATATACAATGGTTTAAGATTTCGTAGTCTTCCTTTCATTTAATTTACCAAGTTTGTTAGAAAGATTTCATCCTTATAATTGACCCTAACGATCGACGCAATAAAAGTACAGGGTATTCTTACAGATTAAAGTCGGTTCGATTCCCGGTTGGGGCAAGCGAATTTTCGAAAATTCTTGAATGCAGTTTTCTTTCTTTTCAAAAATAAAGGAATGTTTTCTTTGAGTACAATTTTCTATCTACAGTATTAAGAGTACTTTCCCTTCAGGTGGCATTACAAAATTCCACCCTGTATACAGTCGAACATAAAACCTCCTCCTTTTTGGAAGTCGGTTAAAAAGTAATTCAAGTGATACAGTGTATCTGCTCCGATCCAGCGGCAGTGCTTCTCGCCGCCATAGTTCTTCGTAAACAAAACACTATCGGCTTACGGAGAATGAGAGAAGTAAGAAATATAAATTGAAGACATAGCTAAGAAATACATATATTGAAGACCTGGCTGTATGGATGCAGATTCCTTTGCCTTTCTCGAAAGAGATAAATTTAAAAAACAACATGTCCTTGCTTTTAGCCCATGTATATGTCAAAAATACGTTGATCTCTATGGTATGAGTAAAATGTTCTGAAAAACACCTAGCTTTTAATTTTTTCAGGGGTTTTTGTTGTTGGTTTTATATTTACTGGCTATATTTCGAGATTTTATGTAGCCTAAATGTTGACCGGGGATATAAGGTACCCCTATGCAAAATTTCATTTAAATCGGTCCAACAGTTACGGAGATTAGCCCGTGCAAACAGACAAACAGACAAACAGACAAACAGACAAACAGACAAACAGAGAAACAAAAAAATCTAAAAAAATCGGGATTTGTTTTATTTCTCTTCTTACATCCCCCTGACTCGGTTTTTAGCATTTTTTTTCTATGTACAGAAATTCGACCTCTACAGTTTTATTATATGTATAGATGACACAAAAAAATGTGAGATCCGACGCGGCGGATGGATTATTTGAGAGAAGTAACCTTTTTTCATTTGAATCATATAATAATTTTATAATCTGGTCCTTTTTATGATATCGAAGCGTTTCCTTGCTTTCTAAACTATTTATTAATTTTATTTTTTTGGGTTTTTCTAATGCCAAAGACCAGCAGTGGAGTTCCATAGGACCAAAAAGTGTCAAAGCCTCGGAACCCGGTTCTTTCCACTGAAAGGGTTTTCGTGAAACATTTTTGATTACTTACATTGTTGGAGGTAATAAAAAAGTTTAACCCACTAATTTTGCCGATCTGATTTTTATCTGGTATTGAGGAATTCCCATACAAAAGAAGATTTTTTCGGTAAGTAAAAATATCCGATTTTCAAAGATTTCCATACAAAATCTAAACTATTGATGCTGTAAGTTTGAAATTTTGCATAAATGATTTTCAGATAATGTGAAAACTTACCTAAATGAGGTTACACGGAGTTCCTATGGGAACGAATTGTAGGGCGTCCGCTAGTTGATATTGCAGCATTTCTGCTTGCGATCTTTTTTATGTTCTCTAATTCTTTCCGGTCTAGTTTTATTTTTAATTCAATAGATTTCAAAATTTTAGAACTTGCTCCATTTTTGCATTTTGTTTGAGATTGAAGTTGTCATTTTCATTCGACAAAAAATTTTTGGTAAAAGTGGACGAGTTTCCTGGTAATTTTTGGTAAAAGTGGACACTAGTCCACTAGTCCAATGGACACTAGTCCATTTGCCCAGCCAGCCCAAAAGCTCTAGAGCGATTTCACCTATGCCATCATTCAGAGCATAAATTGCGCCTTCCATGAGCAAAATATAATTTTATGTGCAATCGTACTATCGCCACTACGACGGTTTGTTTGCGCGTGGCTGGAGAAATTTCGCTAGCAAGCAAATGCTGTATAATAAAAACTATAACACATACAGAGTTTTATTTTATGCAGAACTTTAGAGTCAAAAGTGTGCAATCCACCTGTGAAATCTCAGTTTGATATCCCTAGTCGTTTTAACGTGAGAGCGCAACAACACTGTGCTTGCTGTACAAAATTTGCCCAGCCAGCACAGCTCAAAACCATTAAAGGAACCCATTAAGGTTCAAAGTAAGTTTACCTAGGTTTAGGGTCTATAATAAGCATACAGACACAAAAGATTCAAAGCATTTGGACAAGTGATTACTGAGTTATAGGCTTTTGAAGTTTGGGCTGGCTGGAGAAATTTGCCTAGCCAGCCCATTGTGATCTCAATAACTACAATACATAGAACTAAAATCCTTGCACGAAAAATTTACTTAGAATTTGCGCAATAGGCACAGAAAAAATTGGAATCCTAACTCATGTAGTTTCGGAGAAATCTTAACTTTTCTGTTTTCCCGCGAAAAATTCAAATTTTAATCATTCATGATGACAGAATGCGACGTTGCCGTTCTGAATTTTACCAAATAACCTATAAAACTTGCCGTCGCGTCGAACGACTTTCTCCGTTATGGCATTGTAATAAAGACTGTGGGACTCGCACTTGTATTCCCATGTCTTGTGGAATTATAGTCCAAGAGCTGAATGTTATTTTGTGTGTGTCAGAATGCAACAAAAAGGCCATAGCTCAGCATAAGCTTTGTCCAAAGTTGAGTGCGTATCGTTATTATTATTTATTCCTTACCTTACATGTAAGTCTTGGTAATTATTCGACGCTAACAAAAGCATAAGCGAAGTTAGTTTCTAAAACTTCCAAATAATAACCTACAATTTTTAGGAGTATTTTGATATGTTTTTTATTTGTATTTGACATGGAGTTAATTTGAATTTAAGATACTAGAATATAAGTATACCTACTAATAAGTTAAAAAAAAAAGAATTACAAGAACAATTATCAATACAATACCTATGCATTGCTAAGACAGCGCCAAGCCAATTGTTCAGCCTGGTAATTTTATTGTGACTTGGTTTTTTATTTTATTCTAAAATATTTCAAAATAATGACCAAGCGATAGATACAAATTAAAGATTGTTTGTGGAAAAAATAAACAAGACAAAATTATTAAAAAGTTATTATTTATTAAAACTTCTAGCTTAAAATTAAAATCATAGATTGATATCTACCTAATTTTGCTCCCACGGTCCTCATGATTTTTGATTTTATTTTTTTTCATTACCTAAATTCCTTAGCAAACCTAGACAAAGTCTTATCATGTGGCGTGTATATTTTTTCATACAACACAGTTACAATAAATAACTTCTATCTTATACAGGGCTTTAGGTATCTCTCTATCAACCTCTCGGGTGGTTAATCAGTCCATGAAACTAAACAACTTCCTCAAGGAACATAGGTCTAAATACGAAAAAAAAATTTGATCTCCCATTAATTTTAATAGGCACATTAATTTTAAATCACAGATTAATTTAACTTTGTACATAATAATCCCGTGGGAATTAGATAAAATTATGTAGCCTATGTTACTCAGGGATAAGGGTAGACTAAGGGACTCGCATTTGTATTCCCATGTCTTGTGGAATTGTAGTCCAAGAGCTGAATGTTATTTGAGTGCGTATCGTTATTATTATTATTTATTCCTTACCTTACTTGTAAATTTTACGTTAAGTCTTGGTAACAAAATCATAAGCGAAGTTAGTTTCTGAAACTTCCAAATAATAACACTAGTTTACAAAAAAATATTTTTTTTTGTTCATGAAATGAAACACATTATTTATGTAGGCTATGGACGGTAATTAAAAAATATTTTTTTTTTTTTCGTAGCACGTCACAATTCTGAGATATAGATGTCTTTGTTTTTTTATCTACCCGCAAGTGTTTAAATACGTTTATCGTTCTAACCTGTAAACAACTGTGCGATTCAGAAGTCTTATTTTTATATAAAATGTCGTCTAGAGTGTGTAAAGTAAATCCAAATCGATTTTGTTATGTTTGTGGGAAAATTGTTCAGTTAAATCGTGGTTTCTCTATATCAAAACCATTGCAAGAAGCCTATTTACATTATTTTGGATTTCCGGTATCAAATCAAGATAAAAATTGGGTTCCTCATGTGATTTGCACTAATTGCAGAGTGGTCCTCAGCTCCTGGTATTCAGGTAAAAATAGATTACTGAAATTTGGTAAACCGATGATATGGAGGGAGCCAACTAACCACATAATCGATTGTTTCTTTTGTTTAACAAAAACTTTTGGTTTTAACTCAGAAAATAAAGATAGTATAAAATATGCAGACGTTCCATCAGTGACTAAGCCGTTCCTTCATTCAGAGGATTTACCAGTTCCTTTTAACCGAGGTAGAAAAAGCAGCCTGGAATTCTTTCAAAAGTGTGGTCAAAAATTTTTTAGGCAATAAAAAAAGTGAAAATTACAAAGAGATTGTTGAAAATCTATTGCAAAATTATGAGCGTATGGGTGTAAATATGTCACTAAAAATTCATTTTTTGCATTCCCATTTAGATTTTTTTCCAGTAAATCTTGGTAGTGTGAGTGACGAACACGGTGAGCGATTCCACCAAGATTTAAAATCATTTGAGCAAAATTATCAAGGTTTTTGGGACCAAAATATGCTAGGTGACTATTGTTGGTCTGTTGTGAGGGATACAGATGAAAATATTTATAAAAAAAGAGCAAAAATTACCCATTTTTAACTGTCTGTTGTTTATTTAGATGTAGTTTTTTGTAAAAATCTTCTTAATAAATATTTCAAAAAACTGACGTGCTGGATTTTTTTAAATATTTTTTCCGAGATGTAGATACCTAAAGTAACGTATCCGTATATATTCCATTTCATGTACAAAAGTCATGTAAACTAGTGTAACCTATGCTTTACAATTTTTAGGAGTATTTTGATAGATTATCTTTAGTCTTCTATGACTTAGTTTTGTAAGTATCTTTTTACCTACTATGACTTAGTATGTTTTGCAAATCAAGAAAAATGGAAACAAGAAATTAATGCAAGCCTCCGTTACAATTATTTGTTAGAAAAGTTAATTTTAGTTAGGTAATTTGATTTAATAATTATATTATTTGAAGTAGCCTACATATTATAAACTCCGCACATGTGATATTCAACTATAGACAAAATGGCAACCGGCTAGACTAAAAACGCTGAGGCTGAGTGACTTGAAGCTAATGGGCGTAAAGGAATGCGGTCATTGTGGGGTGTGAGGAAGTGATTCGCGCGCGGGGTCTTTCCTGGTCCAAAGACTCCATCGCGATGCAACGCAGTAACCTTTGCCCCGGGTGAGACTCGCGCTGAATCTTGACGAAAACTTTTTTTGTTTAAAAATTTTATTTTATTAATATACTGTTAATGTGTGAAATGTTTTTTATTTGTATTTGACATGGAATTTATTTGAATTTAAGATACTTACTAGTATGTAAGTATACTAAAAAGTTTCAAAACAATAATTAAAAGAACAATAAAGAATACAATAAATACACATTGCTAAGCCAGCGCCAAGCCAATTGTTCAGCCTGGTAGTTTTTATTGTGACTTTTGTCATTTTAATTTAAAATATTTCATAGGTAATAATGTCCAAGCTATTGATTCAAATTAAAGATTTTTTATGGAAAAAATAAACAAGACAAAATTATCAAAAAATTATTGTTTATTAGAACTTCCAGCTTAAAATTGAAATCACAGATTGATGTCTACTTACTTTTACTTCCACAGTCCTCTTTATTTTTGATTTGATTATATGATTATATGTATGTGGGTACTCCGCGATGTGAGAGAAGATAGAATATCCATAGACGAGGCTTTTTTTACAAAGCCGCGTCCACGTCTGTTCTAGAAGCTCGATAGGCGTGGTTTCTCACGCTCTCTCAGTGTTGCCAATTTAGCATTTTTTATGCTAAACTTGGCAGATTTTATTTCCGTTTAACAGAATATTTTTTCAACAAACATTAAAATAAACATTATAACATTCTATTTGAAATAAATATGACACGAATCTTTAAGTTTAATAAAATGTTAACATGAAACAAACAACCACGTCTGTTCCGAGACTTCTAGGGAATTTCACCTCCATAATTGTTTATTTTTGAATATGTAGATACCAGACAAACGAGATTATGTCTCTCCCTCTTCCCAGTAGGAATTTCAGCGATTTAAATTTAAAATAGAGATCGCCGAAACACACAAAAAATAAAGAAGACGAGATTTTTTAAAAAGAATGAAAGAATTTAATTAAACAAAAAAATTACAAAAATTCGACGTAGACCCAGAAAAATAATGATTAAAGAAATTGAACATTTAAATTAAATTTTAAGGTGTAACATACAGGATAACCTAAAACGCAAAACAATTTTCAACGTATGGATATTTTGTTTGGAAATGAAGTGTAGGTTAACTTTGAACAGTTACAATTCCATACATAAATTTAACACCTACATAAATTTAAACACATGGCCAAAACAATAAATTTTATCTGCTGCAAATAGGTAAAATATATTCAGCGCCGAATAAATACCCCACTTACTTGATAGATAAAACTAAAACTGTTACAATTGGCACATTCTGACAAAAATAAATTAAGAGTATTTAAAGGAATGGATAAAAAACTTAGCTACTGGTCTTCCAGAGGCCGCTGGTCGAACCGCTGTGGAATGGTGGCAGGATCTGGTGGATTAGGTTGCCCAAATTGGGTACACGTCTGTCAGAATTCCCAGCGGTAAATTGTTGTCCAAACTTTTAATGTCGTATATTAAACACACTGAAAATTTTGATGTCCGTTATTAACCAATGTTCATGAATAATAAATATACATTAGTATTTAATTTAACCTTCAGGTAATAGAAAATACTCTTCAACCTCACGTTACGTGTTTAATTTAGCAAAATACTTAAATAAAAAATAGGAATTTTTAATTCGAGATGACGTCCGTCTTTATGACGTCCAGTTCACTACCAAAAACGAACAAAAAGCCAAAAATGGAGCAAGTTCTAAAATTTTGAAATCTATAGACTTAAAAAGAAAACTAGACCGGAAAGAATAAGAAAACATAAAAAAGATCGCAAGCAGAAATGCTGCAACACCCCCTTTCTACAAAAAAATAAATAAAAAAAATTTGAACACCCTGTATACCCAAAAAAAAATTTTTTTGCCAACCCTACAAGGAAAAACTAAATTTAGTTTAAGTTAAGTTAAGTTTAAGTTAAAGTAAATTTAAATTTTAAGTTGAAGTTAAATTTAAGTTTAAGTTAAGTTTAAGTTTAAGTTAAGTAAAAGTTTAAGTTTAATTAAATCCAGTTAAATAAGAAGAGGTCGATATTAAATAAAGAAACTTAAATAATTCCAACAACAAATAATCGCGCATTAACAAAAATAGAACAAAAACATTAATTGAAACTACTTATACGCGATGACAACAAAGTTTACTGACTCGAATAGAAAATCCCGAAATTTACAAAAAGTGCAATGTCACAAAACATCACAACGAACAAATTAACCTAAAAGGAGAGTAACTGGGAACAACATCCAAAGCTATTTTTAAAGTACCAACTAAGAACAACACGTGAGCAATACCTAGAAATTACAAGAGAAATAATCACAGCCGGGAATCCCAAACGACACGTCTCAACATTAAAACCTAGCCCTAAATAACTAACACTAAGAGATATCAACAATAGAAACAAAAAAAATCAAAAAAATTTACGTAAAAGTTTCCTAAAACTTTCAAAATGTCAACAACTGACGACAAATAGCAAACACCACAGACCTAGACTTCAAAGAAAATAATAGACTGTCAGTCAACTCGGACTTGACAGTCAAAAATAATGGTTGCCATCTTCTATGTCTATGTTGCCACCATAATGGCCATGCAAAACCATACCATAAATATAGTTCAACTATGACGTCCACAAATGTAAGACCACAAAGCAAAAAAATTGCCAAAGCAAAAAAAGATAAAATGTCTTTGGAAAAGAACACTGACCTCAAAGACAAAAATCGAACAAATCAAACATGACAGGCAACAATGGCTGTACAGCCCTTCGGGCGCCAGATCTTCAGCGATTTAAATTTAAAATAGAGATCGCCGAAACACACAAAAAATAAAGAAGACGAGATTTTTTAAAAAGAATGAAAGAATTTAATTAAACAAAAAAATTACAAAAATTCGACGTAGACCCAGAAAAATAATGAAAAATAATAAAAAAATAAAAATAAAATAAGAAATTGAACATTTAAATTAAATTTTAAGGTGTAACATACAGGATAACCTAACACGCAAAACAATTTTCAACGTATGGATATTTTGTTTGGAAATGAAGTGTAGGTTAACTTTGAACAGTTACAATTCCATACATAAATTTAACACCTACATAAATTTAAACACATGGCCAAAACAATAAATTTTATCTGCTGCAAATAGGTAAAATATATTCAGCGCCGAATAAATACCCCACTTACTTGATAGATTAAACTAAAACTGTTACAATTGGCACATTCTGACAAAAATAAATTAAGAGTATTTAAATGAATGGATAAAAAACTTAGCTACTGGTCTTCCAGAGGCCGCTGGTCGAACCGCTGTGGAATGGTGGCAGGATCTGGTGGATTAGGTTGCCCGAATTGGGTACACGTCTGTCAGAATTCCCAGCGGTAAATTGTTGTCCAAACTTTTAATGTCGTATATTAAACACACTGAAAATTTTGATGTCCGTTATTAACCAATGTTCATGAATAATAAATATACATTAATATTTAATTTAACCTTCAGGTAATAGAAAAATAATTTAGCAAAATACTTAAATAAAAAATAGGAATTTTTAATTCGAGATGACGTCCGTCTTTATGACGTCCAATTCACTACCAAAAACGAACAAAAAGCCAAAAATGGAGCAAGTTGTAAAATTTTGAAATCTATAGACTTAAAAAGAAAACTAGACCGGAAAGAATAAGAAAACATAAAAAAGATCGCAAGCAGAAATGCTGCAGAATGAAAAGAGAAAAAAACTTGTTTTTTTTATATTACTTTAACGTGCGCTCCTATAAAGTTTATATGAGCGGACGTTAAATTTGATTCAGACTCTCAGGCCCGCATTATAGAAGGAGACTCGATTCTTAATCTATACTAAAGTATTGATTGTCTCTTTCTCTCATTATCAAAATGACAAAGACGCCTGCTCCTTAAATATAGTTCAGAGTCTGAGTCGCGTTCTATAATTCGGACCTCAGTCTTCAACTTCTACGTCTACATTTACGTTAATTAAGATCAAGATATGTACTGTTTATTTGAAAACTTGGAATAGGTTGTTGATTTAAATTTAAACTGGCATTTTATTTTAGCACTTTATCCAATACTAGCATTCCGCTCGGGACTTCGTTCCCGTGGGAATCCAGGAAAATTATGTAGCCTATGTTACTCAAAGATAATGTATATATAGCATCCTAATGGTGAAAGAGTTTTTGAAATCGATCCTATAGTTTTTAAGTTTATTCGTTACATACAAAAATAAAAATCTTTCCTCTTTATAGTATTAGTATAGATTACAAAACTCAATAAAAAAACGAGCAGCATATTTTTGGCATTTATTAAGTAGCACTTTAGCACATTTCGTATCAGTCTAGCTGGCAACACTGCTCTCTTATGGATGAAGATCGATGATGATCCTTTGCTCGCGGACAAGATTCAGAATTAAGCTCCTGTCCCCTATTCCAAGCCTATATTTTGAGATAGCAACTCCGTTCGTTCGTCGAACACGTCAGTAACGCCCCCTACTATAGCTCCATCTCGCTCGCTCCTCTCTCCCACCCCTAGTCCGATCCAGCAGCCGTGCGCGTGTGGCGCGATTGGGCTTCATTGGCGTTCTTCGTTCGGTACGATCAACACGTCTTAGAATTGCTGCACAGCCAAAATCCGTTGAAAATTTTCAAATTTAAATTTAATTTTTTAAGTTCAAAAGTTATAAGAAATTTTTATTTCTAAAAATGGCTGAAAACGACGCAGCAATAAGTAACAATGCTCCCGCGGATTCGTCATCGGGTATGGAGTCGTCGAGTTCGTCATCGTCGGGTTCCACGCGTCGTCGCCGTCGGCGTCGTCATCGCAGGAAGGACAACCGCCTTCGAAGACTGGAAAGGACGGTAAAGCAGTTGGTGACCGCAGTGAGTAATTTTCAAACATCTCAATCGGTAGAGGGTAATCACGTAAGTGATTTAGACGTTCTCTCAATTCACGCCCAGGACGATATGGACCACTCTGCTGATGATCTTGCACAATCCTATGATCCTCAGCCGGGACCCTCGAGTGGGATACCCGTGGTTACCGAAAAGTCCTTTGATTTCAAACAAGAAACTACACTTAAATCTTCGTGTGCCAAGACTTCCGAAAGCCACGCGGCGATCCTAGAAAAGCTGCAACATTTTAATACGGTCGATTGGCATCAGTACAAGTTTATTTCTTGTCCCAAAAGGAGAACATGCCGTAAGGCCTGTTTTCAATCTGAAACGCTTAAACAAATACGTTTATCTAAGCAAATTTCGTTTGCTCAACATGTTCAGAGTGCCCGACTTTCTCCAACGCAACGATTATCTAGTCAAACTAGACCTTCACAACGCTTACTTTCACGTCCCAATCAAGGAATCCCATCGCAGATTCTTAAGGGTCATTTTTCGACATCGGCTTTGGCAAATGACGTGCCTGCCGTTCGGATTGTCAACAGCCCCAAAGGTATTTGCAACTTTAACCAACTGGGTGGCAGAGCTACTAAGGAGCAGGGGAATTCGGATAGTCGTATATCTCGACGATTTCTGCATCGCCCATCAAGATCCAGAGGAACTACGAAAGCACGTGAGCTTCACAGTCAACCTATTCAAAGACCTAGGGCTAACAATAAATTTTCCGAAATCTGTGCTGATACCTCGTCAGTCGTTGGAGTTTTTAGGGATCCTGTGGGACCCATGGAACAACAGAAAGTAGCTTCCCCATTGCAAGATCCTGAATATTCGCCAGAAATCGCAGAAAGCAATGACAAAAGGAAAAGCTTCGCTGAGACAAGTTCAATCCCTTTTAGGCCTTTACAATTTCGCGAGCTTCATTGTACCCAGAGGCCGACTCTTCAGCAGGCCTCTGCTCTCTTTTTGCCATCAGATTCTTTGCTACGACCCACACCTGGTAATAATTTTTCCCCAATCCGTGTATCCAGTTCTGAAGTGGTGGATTCAGCACGCACACATAAATTCTTTACTTTTCTTCCCTCCTCCAAAAGTGTTTCTAACAACAGATGCATCAGCCCAAGGTTGGGGCGCTCAGCTCAACGACCTAAACCTATCAGGTGTGTGGAACGAACGGGAAAAGAATCTACACTCAAATCATTTGGAAATGCTGGCCATAGAACGGGTAATTATATCTCAAGGTCATCATCTGAAGGACGCTTCGATGTTAGTTCTATCAGACAATCGAACAGTTGTGTCTTATCTTCGCAACGAAGGAGGCACGAAATCGGCATCATTAACGGCGAAAACGCGTCGCTTGTTGTTACAAATAGATCAACTTCGAATTCATCTGAGTATAAATTACCTTCCCGGTCGTTACAACACCGAAGCAGACCGTCTGTCTCGGTCTCGCCTTCAAACAGAGTGGCACATACTTCCCCAAGGAACGAGGTTCGTTTTCAAAGTTTGGGGGACACCAGAAGTAGACTTATTCGCGTCACGTCTAGCACACGTAGTCCCAAACTACGTTTCATTGGACCACGAAGACAATCAAGCCCTCTTTGTGAACGCTTTCAGTCGGAGGTGGGACTTCCAACTGGCGTGGTTGTTTCCTCCTCCCAATCTAGTGCCTCGAGTGTTGGCTCACCTAAACGAAGCGAAAGGTACGTTTCTTCTCGTTGTTCCCAAATGGACCAAAGTTTTCTGGCGCAGCGACCTGATAAACAGAGCTCTGTCTCAGCCGATGCAAATCTACAACCTGAACAAGGTACTAATAGATGTCCAGACTTTGAAACCACCCCCGGATGTCAAGCGGATGACTTTGGAAGTTTGGAGGATTCAGGGTGGCGTACAATGACTGAGTCATGGGATGAAGATCAGAAGCGGCTCTTAGCTAGCGGATGGCGTAAGTCTACTCTAGCATCTTACCGACCAGCTTGGCGAAGATGGTGCAATTGGGCGAGGATCAACAGTGTGCCTAAAAACAATCCAGCTCCTGAGGACTTAGCAAGGTTTTTAACTGATTTATTCCTAAAGCTTAAACTTTCTCATAGTTCTATTTCATTGCACAGATCAGTTGTGTCGACCTTTTGCCCTAAACAACCTCCACTTAGTTCACATGTTATTGTCAAACAAGCCTTAAAGGCAATATCAATTAATAGGCCTAGACCCCAAAAACCTCCTATCTGGAATGTAAAAGATTTATGTCAATATCTAGAGAATAATGATTGTCCTACAGACAGCCTTTACGAGGCTTCCAAGAGATGTGCTGTTCTTTTACTTTTATGTTCTGGACGTAGAGTCCATGACCTTACCTTATTACATATCAATGGAAATGATTTTTGTACAATAAGTGATGATCATGTTATTTTTTGGCCAAAGTTTGGCTCGAAGACAGATTCGGCATCCCATCGTCAATCAGGTTGGCGTTTATCCTCTTGCCCGCATAATCGCAACATTGATCCAGTATTCTGGATAAAAAGAGTTGTATCTCTATCTCAGATTAGGAGAGGAACATTAGGATCTCTTTTTGTTTCTACAGTAGGTGTGGTCAAGCCTGCATCACGTACAATTATTGGAGGCTGGGTTAAGGCAGTATTAAGAGAAGCAGGGATAGATAGTCCTCCCGGTAGCATGAGATCCGCTGTAGCGTCAGCCAACTGGCTCGAAAATTACAATATAAATGATATCCTTTCTCGAGGTAACTGGAAAAGTGCCACGACTTTCCACAAATTTTATAAGAAAGAAATTGTTTTACGATCTACTAATGATTATTCTAATTCCTTAGCTAATTATTTTCAGTCTGTATAAATTCTTAATATCTAATATTAATTTAAATAATTAGTAATACAGAAGTTACAATTATTTTAAGTTCGAATTTTATCTTTAATTTTTAATATTATACTACCTATAATTATAAAAAATATTAGTATCTTATTTAATCTAATGCATGTAAACAGGTTTTTGGTAATTAAAACAGGTTGGTAATAAAAACGTTTTTATTTTTATTTATAGTTCTCATTTCATTCAGAATAAGTCACATCACATTAACACACTTCACAATAGGTACTTAGCCTAATTTCATTATTTTTCTACATTCACTTAATATGTCACATTGGCGTTATTTATCCAGCAGCCGATTACAAACACTTCTCAAAATATAGGCTTGGAATAGGGGACAGGAGCTTAATTGACAAATTTTACCTGAAAATAAAATTTAGATTAAGCTACTTACCCTATTCCAAGCCTAGTTTTATTGCTGTCTGCTGTTCTTACTCACAATAGATTTCTATTCACTCACCTATTTTACTTATGGATACTTTTTGGTAAGTACCTCATTAATCTGTAATTTGCTTTCACAAAATTCACATTTGTAGTCATAAGCTCTTTTTCAGGAGTTCACTGGTAGTATTTAAGCTTTATTTCAGATTATGTTTTATTATCATCGTCGCTCTTGTTTCACAATCCACCCTATTTGTTTGCGTTGCCTTATACAGAGATACTTCATACGAGTGTCTATATATATCTACCCTCCTTTGCAAATGATGGCAACGTCAACAGCTACCAGTACACTCCATACTGTAGCCTGCAGCTATTCAACGCCCTCATCGTCCAAACGACAATATCGGGCGGGTGAGCAATAAAACACCAGATCCAATGAAGCCCAATCGCGCCACACGCGCACGGCTGCTGGATCGGACTAGGGGTGGGAGAGAGGAGCGAGCGAGATGGAGCTATAGTAGGGGGCGTTACTGACGTGTTCGACGAACGAACGGAGTTGCTATCTCAAAATATAGGCTTGGAATAGGGTAAGTAGCTTAATCTAAATTTTATTTTCAGGTAAAATTTGTCAATTTTTGATGATACAAAGTAATAGGTAGTAACATTCAGCTAAGGAATGAGGGGTTTTCATTTTGACAGTTCTTAAGAAAAAAACAAGTTTCATAATGTTGACAACAGATGGCACTGCACTGGAGTCTTATGTCAATGTCAAGTCACGTTTAGTTCACACAACGAACACGTAATTTCACTTTTAAAAATCTGATTTGTTTTTTTGAGAAAAGTTTTTCCGATTGACAATTTTACGCTGGAAAGGACAATTTTATGCTGGAAAGGACAATTTTTGCGAAAGCTCGGATCTATTCTATTCTTGTGCATATATGGCTCTGTCCTTTTAAAGTAAGACAATTTTGCCAATATCGAGGTTGGAAACTACAAGTGAACGCGGAAGAAAATTAAACAATTAAACAGTATTGAAAGGACTTCACGATTTTAGATTAACCAGTTGCAATAGTCTGGCAAGACTGTAATCTACTCTTGTCAGCCTGTGACAGTGACTGACTCTTTGCAGTCTGCATTGCATTCGCTTGGTTTGTTGTATGAGTTTTGTATTTCTGCATTTTGGTGATTTTTCAACGACTTCCTGCTTTTCTCTACTGGCAACATTATCTATATTTTTTTAATATACTCGACATAATACTCGATATGTGCGCCATCTATTGGCGTCATACGTAATAACTTTTTTTTTTAATGTCTTCTTGAAAAGCCCTCATTAATAACATTCAGCTCTTGGACTATAATTCCACAAGACATGGGAATACAAGTGCGAGTCGCACAGTCTTTATTACAATGCCATAACGGAGAAAGTCGTTCGACGCGACGGCAAGTTTTATAGGTTATTTGGTAAAATTCAGAACGGCAACGTCGCATTCTGTCATCATGAATGATTAAAATTTGAATTTTTCGCGGGAAAACAGAAAAGTTAAGATTTCTCCGAAACTACATGAGTTAGGATTCCAATTTTTTCTGTGCCTATTGCGCAAATTCTAAGTAAAAATTTTTCGTGCAAGGATTTTAGTTCTATGTATTGTAGTTTTTGAGATCACAATGGGCTGGCTAGGCAAATTTCTCCAGCCAGCCCAAACTTCAAAAGCCTATAACTCAGTAATCACTTGTCCAAATGCTTTGAATCTTTTGTGTCTGTATGCTTATTATAGACCCTAAACCTAGGTAAACTTACTTTGAACCTTAATGGGTTCCTTTAATGGTTTTGAGCTGTGCTGGCTGGGCAAATTTTGTACAGCAAGCACAGTGTTGTTGCGCTCTCACGTTAAAACGACTAGGGATATCAAACTGAGATTTCACAGGTGGATTGCACACTTTTGACTCTAAAGTTCTGCATAAAATAAAACTCTGTATGTGTTATAGTTTTTATTATACAGCATTTGCTTGCTAGCGAAATTTCTCCAGCCACGCGCAAACAAACCGTCGTAGTGGCGATAGTACGATTGCACATAAAATTATATTTTGCTCATGGAAGGCGCAATTTATGCTCTGAATGATGGCATAGGTGAAATCGCTCCAGAGCTTTTGGGCTGGCTGGGCAAATGGACACGATTTTTTAAAGTGGAAAATTATTAAATTGAGACACAAACAGGTACACGGGTACAGTCGAATTGAATAGTACACACCTAGAATACGGGAGCAGGAAAAAATACCTAGGTACCTAATGTGACGAATAGGTGAGTCATGAAAAATAAAATCATTTTCTATAAATAAAACTTCAATTTTAAGTCATTTCTTGTGTATTTCTAACATATTAGAACTTTATACACTACATTCTATTTACATGAGCATTTTTGCTTCACAATATTATTACAATTAAAATAAATTTCTCTCTTTATTATATTATTTTTACATATTTTCTTTTTTTACCCATTCATTAGGCAAAGTGACAAAAATCTCACACGAACCAACCTTTTGGGTCACTTTTAATTAGTTAGCGAAAGTTAAGGATTTTAATCAGACAACGAAACTACTTACTATCTCCAAAAATGTCTAAATAAAAAACAACGGGTTGCACTCCGGGAGTGCCGGCAGATGTGAAAACTTGAACATATATTACTTCCTTGCGGTCTAAGAAGTTTTCACTTCACCCTCCGTCTTACAAATTTTAGATCAGGGTCACGTGACTCTGACGCGAGTTAAACATTTTTTAACCATCTAAAAAGTAGCGCTAAAGAAGTTTTCACTTCAAAAAAATCGCTTCTCACAATACAATTATAGCGATCAGCTGACTCTCTTAATTTGAGAAATTGAAGTCCAAATTACTTTTGAGAATTTCATACTCGTCCTTTGGGAAAGTAGTTTAGTGTCATGACAAGAATCAGACCTTAAGTTTCGCCAATTAATGTAAAGTTACCCCAGTTGTGTAACCAATGTAAGCACTTCATTCATAGGGATGTAAAGCAATTACAGGATGGAGCGGGCTGTCTGTTTAAACTATTATTTGTCATGTACAATTTATAGGTCAAAAATATTTCATTTTTTAATTACAACCTTACAATTTTATTTTTCTGACATTCGAGAAACATATATTTTAAAGCCTGACCAAGAAAATAAAAACATTCGCTCGAAGTAAATACATTAGTGCACTTATTTTTAAATATTAAATTACCACTGTACAGTTGAGACCACAAGTGTGCTTTAGATTCGGATCTTAAAATTTTTGAAAGGCATAAACTAATCTCAGATTGTGAAATTTTGTCTTCAAAATATCCTATGTCCAACAATATAAAAAACTTAGGAAAAATAAGTGACTATCTTGGTTTATTAAATCTATAATTATTTAAAACGTTTTCGTATGTCCTATAAAAGTGGCGCCACAAGTATTTCGATAATGATTCTCGATATAGGTCTGTGGATAAATTGCATTCATAAGGTGAAAAAATGGTTTCATATTTTGCAATATGGCGTGTTTTTATTTTCTTGGGCAAGAATTGACTCGGGTAAAATTAAGAGGAAATAAATAGTTCACAGCCAATACTGTTGGCTTAAAAAGGTAGAAAGACTAAAGTATAAAATAAGTTAGAAATGTACATCTGTACAACGGTTGCATAAGGAGGTAAGATATCACCCTCCAACTTCAACTCTGAATGTATAAATGCTAAACCAACAATAACTTGACAACATTTTGGCTGTTGGCACAATATTGCTTGTATAAAACCGTAATACATTTATCGTCGCCTCTTTCTATTGCAAACATTTGCTACAAAGTTTAAGAGATAACGATCTATGAGGTAAAGGTATCATAACGAAAGTTGAAGTTAAACCTGAACTGTTAGTTTGGTTTTATTTTCGTTTGCTCTCGTAAGTTGTAATTATGCAAACACAAGACAGGAAAACATCGAATTCGCTTCAACATTTGTCAAGGTACATTTAAACGATATTAACAGTGCTAATTTAACAAGAACGCTCAGTTAGCTAAACTTAACAATGCGGAAAAGAGAGCTACATAGTTCAGCCCTCAGGCAACAAGGACCATAACATCTATGGGATTTGATCGACTATCGGTGTTTTAAATACACCATAGAAATTATATCCCCTGTTACCAATTCTACTTAACATTAACTTCAGTTCAGCCAAGCCAAAAAAAGGGGGAAATCTGTGACAATATGTGTACCTGCAACGAATAATGGGGTCGTTAAAAAGTCTCTAAAACTATTGTTTTCTTAGCTTGACCGAGTGAATATATTTTTAAATATTCCTTCTTATAACAGGTAAAATGTAGGCACAGAGTGGACGGCCGCTCGGCCAGTGCTAGCACCGAAGACCAGATCAAAAGATGTTCTTATTACGTTCAACAGATGGCGTGCTTTTGCATGCATTCGCTGCCATTTTGACAAGTCTTTTATTTTATTTCACAAAATAATAGAGGACTGAAGTTATTACGTTAGATGTAATCATATTGAAAAAGAGCTTAGACTCTCACATACACAACTTTAAAATGCTCTCTCTTATTTTTAGTAAACCATTCCTTTGTGAAATAAATTTAGTAAGAAAAAATGAACCTCTTTTAGTTTCTAGTCTCCTGGTGCCCGATGCCAGCTTTTATCACAAGGTGTTCATTTTTTGCAATTTTCGCTACACTTTTAAGCCACATAATTTTTAATAGCTAACATTAATTCTTATTGACTTCGCTTCACACATTTTTGTTCAGAAATTGACAACACCTAAAGAGTTTTTGTACAGAGTTTTGAGTACTAGTTCTATCGCACATCACAGATTCATAGAAAAAATAAACTTTCATCCTGTTAGTCTATACATAACAAGTACACATTAGCCTAAGTCTATGTTTTCACAGTGGTTTGTCTGTGTAGTCGTCCAAACTGCTAAAAGCGTCGTTTTTACACGCGGACATTTATATTAATTGGTACTGTACACACAATTACGATAACACTTAACAGTATCACTTTTCTACCTAATTATGAACAAATTAAAATATGCTCGCATTGAATTGTGTAAGCGATTGTACAATTTACGCGTATTATCCGACCACGAATAAAATTAACACAAGATTCAACGAAACAGTGCCGTCAGTATATCTGCTTTGGTCGCGTAGTACTTTAACGGTTTGGGCGCCTACACTCAATTTGGCTAAGCTAAGTGATATAGGGCTATATTTGCCATTTTGTTAAGGAGTCCGCTCCAAATGACATCATATTTCTGTTTATCATATCTTTTGTTCCCTATACTTACTGGCTCTATCAATAAATAAGAAATTAAATAAATATTTTGTGCCCACCATTGTAACTGTAGGCGATTTCAAGTCACCAGTAGAAAAATATAAGTTATTTAACGGTTCGGCCGGTTGATACGAGACTGTCAGTCACTATTTGTCACTTTGCTATCACCAGCATATATAAATAAAACTGACCTCTAAGTAAGTATTGCGTAAATACATTTTTATAACGCACGGTCTTAACATAAGACGCGTTTAAGTGGCGTTCCTGACGCACTCTAGCTTATTCACTTTACACACATTCTAGGGCTAAAGTGTGAGAGGGACAAATATATTAGGCGTGTCCACCCTAAGGAATGGTTACAGATTATTTCTCACAGTCATAGCCGCATAATTCGATCAGACTCCTGGATTTTTGAAGAAACGAAGTTACATTAAAAGCATTCGACTCGATAAACTACCAAAAAATATTGCTTTTTAATTGGCAGTGCTGTTTCATCATATCTAAGTTGTATAATATCTAAGTTCAACCAAGATATTAAACTTATAAAGATATTAATATGAATCGAATTCAAAATTTACGGCCCATACAAGATTTGGTCCAAAAGTCGAAAACGCCGATAAACAAAAAATTAATCAGTGTTACAAGGAAATCATTTCGAGTAAACACTAACTGTCACAAATGCCTTATTCCTAAGACATTCATAGATTACACTAGCTTAGGGCCCTGATAGGTTTCTGGGCTCAAATAACGGTTACTTTTGTGTGTGCTTGAAAAAAGTGTACGACTTCATTTTTAATGCACTTCCAAAAGGCACAAAATATAATGTACCGACGTAATTTTATTATCGAATTTGCTATTATTTCATATTAGTTGTCTGTTTTTTATTGCATTTTGAAAAACTAAAATTTAGTGTGTTGGTCGTTTTAGCGATCGATCACTGTTTACAAAATGGTAATAAGTAGGTGCTTTTATATTTGACATCACACGACACGGCGTATTATTATAACTTTTTCCGTCAAGGTGAAAAAGTGAAACAAAATCAAGGGAATTTCATACAGCTTATTTTAAGTTATTTAAGGTTTTAAAATAATTTAAAACATGTTTAGGGAAACACTGAACTGGAAGTGAAAGAAACGCTTAGAGTATGTCAACTGCCAATTCTTTTCAGCCATAGTTAGAGGGACTTCAAACTGTTGGTATAAAGTGGGCAAAAGCCCACTATACTCATGTTCCATCTAAACAGGGAATATGCATGATTATTTTTTATTTAAAAAATTTATCAATGCGATAAAAAAAAATTCATGCATATTCCCTATTCTCAGAATGAATTTCAAATTCCATCTCACATGACGTTCTAAGCGTATCTATAGGGAAATCTACTATATAAAAATAAGTCGGGTTTTCCTTCGTGACGCTATAACTCCAGAACGCACGAACCGATTTCCACGGTTTTGCATTCGTTGGAAAGGTCTCGGGCTCCGTGAGGTTTATAGGATACTTTTTATTTAAAAAAAAAATTAGGACGCGGGCGGAAAGCTAGTTTAGTATAAAAATGCAAGACAGCACAATAGCTTAGTTGGTTAGAGCACGAGATCTAATCCTGGGGTCGTAAGTTCAAGTCCCATTCGCGCTGAACATTTTTTTTTCCTAAAAAATATTCTTGTATTTTATCCCCTTTTCGACCATGAGACGGAAAAAAACGCAACGCAAGGTCAAATTATAAAAACCAATCGCTAAAACTTCACAATCCAAAAAAAGTACCAGGATAACATGGACACTGAGGAACTGTGATGCGGCGGCGGCGGCGTGACGTATTCTCGTACGAGTTTACTTGAGACCTGGGCCGACCACGTCATCTTCTGTGTACGGTGTACGGAATGATAAAATATCGAAAGAGAGTCAAGACACATACAGGGCTTTAGGTATCTCTCTTTCAACCTCTCGGGTGGTTAATTAGTCCATGAAACTGAACAACTTTCCCCAAGGAACATAGGTCAAAATACCAAAAAAAAATTTGATCTCCCATACAAAATGCGCTATATGCTGATGAAGTTTGTATGGGAACTCAAATTTTTTTTTCGTATTTTGACCTATTATTGGGGGAGAGTTGCTCAGTTTCATGGACTGATTAACCCTCCGAGAGGTAGAAAGAGATTTACCTAAAGCCCGGTATATGTAACAAAGATGCTATAACTCTGTGTATCTTTTTTGATGTCCGTAAATTGAAAGTTTTTTTTATTTTTTATTATGAGATGGGTTAACTCTTGACCCCAATTTTGACCAAGGTCATAGAGGAGGTCGACGATGGAGCGAGTTAACCCAGAAAATGCCTTAAGCACGCATCGACGGAACACAGCAAGCTGTTTGGCGTCGGACTACGGTAGGAGGGTTGTCGCGAACTAGACGGACAAACACAGAGCCTACCACACCAAATGTGACCATAGGACGACACCTCAGATTCAAAACAAACTGAGGTTTCGTTGCCTGGAGTGGATTAATAGGAGGCAGGTCTCATTAATGTTTCCTTAGTCGCCTCTTACGACACCCACGGATAGAGATGGGGTGGTATCACCACCCGTATCTGTAAGAAAGATGCTTTTTTTTATGAATTCGCACACGTATTAAGGTGACATCGTCGACCCAGGTCTCAAGTTATCTCGTACGAGTAGTAGAGAGAAGTACCAGGCTGTCAGACCACGCCAGGAGTTGACGCGAGGTGAGGGGGGCTCACCCTCAAGTGTGCGGCGCGGGGGGCGGGGTGTGCGCGCCGGACACCACCACCACTGGTTTGACGATGGTGGTGGCGCTTAGGTACTGGGCGCTCACTGTCAGCGGGGTTACGCCGCCTTTCACCACTTGGGTTTCTACCATCTGTGAATGGAAATGATGTTTTCATTATCAGGGATTTTTACCGACTTCAAAAAAGGAGGAGGTTCTATGTTCGACTACACTACATGTATTTTTTTAAATGTATGTTCACCGATTTCTCCGCCAATTATGGACCGATTTTACCGATTTTCAAAGTTCTTTTTTAGTTCAAAATAGTATATTCCAAGAGGTGGTTCCATATAAATTTTATCGAAAATGATGCAGCGCTTTTAAAAAATCAACAAAACAAAAAAATACTACAAACCAGAACATCATCTAAATAAATCAGTGACATTTTCGTTTGTGGTTTGTAGTCAGCAAAAAATACTAGTTATCTACTTTGTGCGAACTGTTGTTGGGAATAAAGCCGGTGACTCATAAGTTTTTTTTAAGTGGAAAATTATAAGTAACTTAATGTATGTATTTTTATTAAATAGGGTATTGGGTGACTACCTTCGCGTGCTGAACACATGGTGTACGAGATTTGTATCGCACGCGGCGTAAACAAGCACGCGACGGGTTAAGGGTTAAAGTATAATGCGAAAATAAAGGATGTGAATCAGTAAGTATATGGTTGTGATACAGGGCTTTAGGTCCTCTCTTTCAACCTCACGGGTGGTTAATCAGTCCATGAAACTGAACAACTACCCCAAGGAACATAGGTCAAAATACGAAAAAAAACACTTTGAGTTCCCATACAAACTTCATCAGCATATAGCGCATTTTGTATGGGAGATCAAAATTTATTTTCCGTGTTTTGACCTGTTTCTTAGGGAAGTTGTTCAGTTTCATGGACTGATTAACCACCCGAGAGGTTGAAAGAGAGATACCTAAAGCCCTGTATAGCAGGGGTGGCCAACTTGATTATACCCAAGATCTCCTGTTTAGTAACGAATTACATACTTGTTGAAATCTTAAATGAAACAGCGTAGTTCAGTACACAATCATGTAGTATTTTTTTTATTATTTAAGAGAAAAAACATAAATCAGATTTTTTTTTCACCTTGCCACGATGGACTGGACTAACAATCGCGATCGACCGGTTGGCCACCCCTGCTGTATATGGCAGTGATTCGTCCAGACATAAGTTTGTGAATAGGCCGTACAGGTATTGGTCTGTGTATATTTTCAGCCGGGCACAGGTTATTGGGCACATTTTTTTCATTGTACCGAGTATATTTATAGTGTTTGGACCTACATGTTAGTGATTGGACCGGGTAAAAGTTAGTGATTGGACCGTAGTGATGTGATTGGTTGTTGTATTGTTTGGACCTATATGTTAGTAATTGGACCGGGTATAGGTTAGTGATTGGACTGGTATAAGTTAGTGATTGGACTGGTATAAGTTAGTGATTGGACCGGGTATACGTTAGTGATTGGACCGGGTATATTTTGTGATTGGACCGGATATAGGTTTGTGATTGGACCGGGTATAAGTTAGTGATTGGACCGTATAGAGATGTGATTAGTTGCGTATAGTGATGTGATAGGTTGCGTAGAGTGATGTGATAGTTAGTTACCTTGTGCGCGCGGGTGTGCGTGTGCAGCAAATGCGCGGGTTGCGGCCCGAGCGCGCTCACCATTACGCTTTCTGGAATTTATATAATTTAAACATTTAAAAGGCCATTTTATGTGCTAAAGATGCAAAATAAACGCTTTTTTTTTCGCAGTTTTTTTCTTACTTCTTTGGCATCGAATACACCCAGCATTCGCACATTAAATTAGTTTGAGTGGTTTGATGAATAAATAACATTTACATAACAAAGTGTTTTTACATTTAACCAACCGCAACCTCCCCCAACACGTTATCAAGGTCAAAGTCAAAAATAGATTTATTTCATTGAAAATTCAAAATGTTACTTAAAAAAGTCAAAGTAGTGAATTACATTAGCATTTTTAACTTTGTACCTATTCGCAAAGGTGCGGTCTATCGTCACAAAATCAATATCATCTCGTCACAAAACTTGTTTTTTAAATACTTTATTGTGAAATGATACTCTTGTTATTTATTTGCATTTTATGTTACTTTTAAAAACGATAAAATTGGACTAGTTACATAAACATGTCCCAAAGAAATAAGACTTCTTGAGAAAAAGTCCAAAACTAAAATAGATTTTTCAAAATGGGCCTGGTTGTTATACAAAGGCCAGCGCATCAGGTTACTCCATTTTCGTTGCTAACCACTCCTATCGCAACAGCACAGTGCATACGTGTGGTAACCTGATTTGCGGCTCTTCGTAAAAAAGCGAAAAAGCTTTATTTTAAATAAGTACAGGTTGAAAAAGAACCTCCTAGCTTTATTGAAAATCCTGAACCAGTATCACTTACTGAACACTTTTAATTTTTTGGGGGGGGGGGATTTTTTTTTTCCTAAACGTAGACACCACTCGGGCGCACCCCCCGAGCGCTACCCGCACCCCTCGCGTGCCTGGTGTACGAGTAATATCTACGTTTAGGGAAAAAATGAACTATTCCCATTGAAAAAATATTTAAAAAATTTTTTTTTTTCATAAATGTGTTCCTTGGTTTAGGATTTTGAATATAGCTAGGAGGTTCTTTGTCACCCTGTATAGTATATGATAATAAAAAACCTATAATAATATGAATAAAAAATAACTTACCCGTTGAGGGTGGAGGTGAGACGATGCCATTTTCTTTAGATATCCTATTGCTATCTCCTGTAATTAAACCTGAAAATAATTAAAAGGTTCATTAAATAACTTCTATTTACTAGGGTTGTTCTTAGCTATTAAGACATTATAAAGATGTAGTTAGAGCTGTAACAATTAATGGTGGGAATTACAGGATTCTACCATTTACCATTTACCGGTTTGGTCGAGTGGTAGTAGCGCTGCCTCTTGATCAACAGGTCCTGGGTTCGATCCCCAGTTGGGGCAAATATTTGTGTAAAAAGCAGATGTTTGTTCTCGGGTCATGGGTGTTTGTTTGTCTTTATGTATGTTCCAAGGGACCCACGACACAAGGGAAAACCTTAGTGTGGGCCTTTGGGTGTGTAGCGTTTATATTATTATTATTATTTATATACACATCAACACGGTCTAGGGATATTGCACGATTTTTCATACAAAAGAGGCCTGTTTGAGAAGCTATAAAAGCATACTTGAGATACATGGAGGGATATAATTTTCAGACAAGCAAGTGCTAAACTTGAATTTTGAATTCTAGTCAATAAATTTTGTTTTACTTGAAATTTGTGAAAACGTGATGGAAATGAAAAAGAAAATGCACTTTTTGCCTGCTTTTTGTATGAAAATAGTCGAATTTACGCAAAATTTTTTTCATTTTCGTCACGTTTTCACAAATTTCAAGTAAAACTAAATTTATTGACTACAATTGGAAATTCAGGTTTAGCACTTGCTCGTCTGAAAATTATAGCCCTCCATGTATCTCAAGTACGCTGTTATAGCTTCTCAAACAGACCTCTTTTGTATGAAAAATCGTGCAATATCCCGAGACCGCGTTGATGTGTGTATTTAAGTAATTACAGGGAAACTACGAGCACTCAACCCTATACAGAGACGTTATACATGCGAATTTGAAAAAAAAAAACATTTTGTCAACTAGGTGCGAAGTAATCCGAAGAGATTCCGAACACGATCTCAAGGGCGTGCGTTATATATCAGTGACTAGCCACTGACGAGTTGACAGGTTCCGGTCGCCTTGTATTACGTCTCTATACAAGGTGTTTCGAAAAGACCCAAAAAAAAAGATAATTCAAAATTAATTAAAATTTAGCTTATTGCGCAGCTCTATTACAAATATGACAAGTATGTCATATTAATTATATGAAACTATCAATTTGAAAGACGTCAAACCGTGCAACTGATTACTAGAGTTGCGACTATTTCATTTTTAAAATTAAATTTTGGAATTTCTTTTTTTTGTTTTTTTTGAAACTCCTTGTATGGGGTTGAGTGCTCGTAGCAGGGAAATTACTTAAATGGTGGAATCTAAGTAATAATAATATTATAATAATACATTTATTTCAGGCAATTACAACCCATACATTATACAGACTACAAATTATACAATATTTAAAATACACACATATAAGTAAGTTGGTGATCACTGATCTTAAATGTCAAGTCAGAGACCCATTATCAGTACGGTGCAGCTTTATCCAGTATCTAAAAAATACGTTATCTAAATTTTCGACAATGTTACTCAATATCTCGTTTTGACTTTCTCTTAGCCGATCCCAAAAAGACGCCACACGACTCCTTAGGATAGCGAAGAAATCCGGCACCGCAGCGTCTACAAACATACTCTTCGCACTGCAGAAGCGAGGCAGTCTCATTAGAATGCGGAAGGCGTCATTATATTGTACTCTGAGTACATTAAAAGTGCGTTTAGTATATTAATAGTATTGTAATATTTTTTTCTCGAAAACGTTTAATTTTGAAGTTTTCTTTCTAAATCTATTTTGGCGCTACGCAATGCATCGCGAAACCGCGCCCCGCAACGTAGTCTTGCCATTACAATTGTTTTTTTATTAGAAAATTGAGTTTTTTTGAATAATCAATGTAATTAAAAAGCAGAAATTTAAAAAAAAAATGGTTGAGGAAAATTCCACTGGAAAATTTTTCAGGAAGATGGTCTGAATTCAGGATTTCATAATTTGCTAATCTGTCTTTCACACCCTGTATATGTGTATGTGTGTGTTTGCGTATAGCTAGCTGTGTGCGTGTGTGTGTACGGACGGCTGCAACTCAGGCTACAACACGCGTGCACTCTGTGCTGATGTGATAAGAGCGGTTTTGCAATGAGGTTGGAGTAACCTGCTGCGCTGGCCGCTGTACGTACCGGCTTGTGTGGCGGGCAGCACTCGCAGCGCGCCGCCCACCAGCTGCAGCCCGCCCACCACCAGCCCGCCGCCGCCCACCACCTGGGTTACATTCATATAATATATTAACAAACATTATATGATAACAGAGCTCGACATCACATTTAAAATGGCCGAAAAATAAAAACTTATTTATAACCAATCAAACATTTTTGTTTTTGTGAAGCGGTGATAGCCCAGTTTGTAATGAGCCAGACTTGTAATCCGAAGGTCGCGGGTTCAAATCCTGGTGCGGGCCTGTACCACTAAATTCGTCTTTTCGGATTTATGTACGGATTTCTAATTATCACTTGCTTAACGGTGAAGGAAAACATTGTGATGAAACCCGCCCGTCCAAGAAAATTGTTTTTCGAAAGACGAGCGGTCCACCGACCCGCATTGGGCCAGCGTGGTGGACTATGGCCTAAACCCCTTCGTGTTTCGAAGGGAGGCCCGTGCCCCTCGGTGGGGACGTATATGGGCTGGTAAAAAGAAGAGGAAACATTTTTGTGAGAGATTTAAACGTTCATATCTTTCTTATTTTTAAAGATATTAATAAAACTATTTACACCAGGCTATTTACCTACACTTATATTATAAAGAGGAAAGATTTGTATTTTTGTATGTAACGAATAAATTCAAAAACTATTGGACCGATTTCAAAAATTCTTTCACCATTAGAATACTACATTAATCCTGAGTGAAATAGGCTACATATTTTCCCTGGTTCCCACGGGAATAAAGTCTCGAGCGAAAAGCTAGTAATTTGTAAGGTAAAGATGTCAATTAAAATAATTTTAAAAAAATTACATTCACCCTTTTATTTATGTCATAAACTCATAAGACTTCAACATGGCTTTGAACTTATTTTTTTATTATAAGATGGGTTAACTCTTGACCTCAATCTTGACCATAAGGTGAAAGATGAGGTCGACGATGGAGCGAGTTAACCCAGAAAATGCCTATAAAGGCACTGGTACTCCCACGCACCGACGGAACACAGCAAGCTGTTTGGCGTCGGACTTCGGTAGGAGGGTGGTCGCGAACCAGACGGCCCTTTACAGAGCCTACCACATCGCATGAGACCATAGGACGATACCTCAGATTCAGAAAAAAATGAAGTGTCGTTGCCTGGGATCGATTACTAGGAAGCAGGTCTCATTTGTGTTTTCTTAGCCGCCTCTTACGACACCCACGGAAAGAGATGGGGTGGTGTTATTCTCAACCGATCACCACACGGTTTAAACTACTTTTGTTTTCTAAATCTCATGTCTACATATGGCACACATGGTCTTACTTCAGCATATACCAACATGTCAAAGTAAGAACAATAGCCGTCAATCAAAAGAACAAACAAGAAGAGAAGTGTATCCAACCTGTGAGATAGGGAGATGTATCTGCGCGGGATGGACTAGGGTGGTGCTGAGCGTGCTCGTGACGCCGTTTTCAAGGACTTGCCCGTTTTGCTGAAACAAACAGTAATTTTCATTAAACATATGTGAAAAACTTTAAAAATGAGAAACGGGACAAATGTTACAGAGAGAAATAACGTCTCATACTATCCCGAAGCCAAATACAGGGCTTTAGGTAAATCTCTTTCAACCTCTCGGGTGGTTAATCAGTCCATGAAACTGAACAACTTCCCCAAGGAACATAGGTCAAAATACGAAGAAAAATTTTCATCTCTCATACAAAATGCGCTATATGCTGATGAAGTTTGTATGGGAACACAAAATTTTTTTTCGTATTTTGACCTGTGTTCCTTGGGGAAGTTGTTCAGTTTCATGAACTGACTAACCACCCGAGAGGTTGAAAGAGATTTACCTAAAGCCCTGTATACATTTTAAGTTTGTATCAATGTGAGTGGTTACGCAAAAAGGGACTGAAGGGATTGGAAAGGGTTTTTTGTTTTTCATTAATTTTGTTTCTGTGGATTTTTTTTAGCTTTGTTTTGGTCTAATCAGAATATTTTTAAGTGCCATAGTTTTTTTTTGTGGATTTTTTGGTGAGCGCGCTCGACTCGACACTTTAAACGCAATTTACTCGTAATCAATTATTTTCCATTGAGGTCCCTTTTTGCGCAACCACTCACATATAGAGATCTAAGGATCTTCTGGATGAGCTTGCTGCATCCTCGACCACATCTTTGGCCCTAAGCGAGATTGTGGTCAAGAGTCAACCAATTCTTTTATCTTTATCTATATCTATACTAATATTATAAAGAGGAAAGATTTGATTGTTTGTTTGTTTGCATTGAATAGACTTCGAAACTATTGGACCGATTTGAAAAATTCTTTCACCATTAGAATCCTACATTATCCGTGATTGACATAGGGCGCATGATTTTCCCGAATTCCCACGAAAACAAAGTCCCGGGCGGAATGCTAGTTTATAAATAAATAATAAACCTGAGTTTTGTTCTACAACCCTCATAAGACAAATAAGACTGCTTTCATGAAAGCACACTCATGAGACTAGAAAACTATTATTATCTTCTTTAATGAAGACTTGAGGGGTAGAGCGTGGACCATTATTGGAGCTGTAGTAATTCATCCCACTACAAGTAAAAAAATTCAATAACTGATTTTACTACAAAATATTCACTAACGACTTCGTTTGATTACAAAAATAGCGTAGATCGCGAAGGCAGGTCATACCAACACAATAAGTGTGAATTATAATTTTCATCTTCAACTATAATTTTTCCAACAAAATTCCACGAACTGTTGTAAACGAACTGTTGACAGGTGCGTTAAACAATGAAAACAGCATTGAACTGACATGTTGTCAACCCTCGCCCACGGGAATCCTTGGTTGGCTGCTACCTTGCTATGTATATATTGTATCTTTTTATTCGTTTATTTAGATACATAGATGTAACATTAATTTTATTTTTTTCCTAAAAAAAAATATACAATATTTGTTTACCTGTTTGCCAATATTTATTTGTTTATTTCGTTACATACTGCGTTCTCATTCCTTTATTTTTATTTATAATTATTGCTAGCAACTGTGGTTCTAACAGAATAATGGCGCGCTCTATCATAGGGTAGAGCACCATTCTGAGTTGCAACCGTTTTTGTCATTGTAGCACACATTTATTCTTAGACCCCTAGCACACGGCGTGTTTTAAACGCGCCGACGACGCGCGTTTCAGAAACGCGCGTTTTCAGCGCCGTAGAATGCCGATTTTTACGTTTTCATACATTTAAACATGCGTTTGAAGCGCGTTCGATACTCTTTTGTATCGCTGTATCCGCGCTTATACGCGCTGTAAACGCGTTGTAAACGTGTGTTTCACGATGGCCCCATGTGCTGAGGTTACAAGGTTGCGTTCCAATCGCGTTTGAACGCGCGGTTTAAAATAAACTGTCTGCTAAGGGCCTTAGACATGTATAGTATAAACTTTTGTGTTATTTCATTGACATTTGTGTGCTAAAGAAACAAAATAAACTCTATCTATGCTACGATAAAGTCCCTTCCCTTTCTAAGGAAATCAGTTACATTATTTTAACTAAAAAAAATGATTTAAAAAAAAGGCACAGCTATGTTTTACCTGAATACGCGCGATACGTCACAGTTTACACAAGTGGTGTTATAATTTTCAGTAGATATGATTTTGTTATGAATTCCCTGATTTTGTTATGAATTGCGTCCCACTACGGAAGCTATTTAAAGATGTTTTGACGTAAATAAATTTAATGAGCACTTGATACCTACCTAGTACTACCTACACACCACTCGCACTCGATACAAACAACCGTGTTTGTATGAAAATAGTCGAATTTACGCAAAAAAAAAACATTTTCGTCACGTTTTTACAAATTTCAAGTAAAACAAAATTTATTGACTAGAATTGAAAAATTCAGGTTTAGCACTTGCTCGTCTGAAAATTATAGCGCTCCGTGTATCTCGAGTATGCTGTAATAGCTTCTCAAACAGACCTCTTTTGTATGAAAAATTGTGCAATATCCCTAGACCGCGTTGATGTGTGTATTTCACGCGTTCGAACTAAAGTCGTCTAATATAAACTATGACAAATTTTGGGCCATGTGCGTTTCTGGCATAGCTTCCTTCCTTTTCGTGTATAACCCGTACGAGGCCATTGTGCGGTTTGAAAACTCTAACACCAGGGTTAACCAAGTTTGCGACACACTTGACTATACCTACACGATAAGAAGACCCGTACGAGTTAACTTAAGACCAGGGCAAATTAAGTCATTTTCAATGTACGGTGTGCAAAATGAGAAAATATCGAAAGAGAGTCGAGACACATATCCGTAACAAAGATGCTATATCTTTATATACCTTTTTCGATACTTTAACATTTTGCACATCGTACATTGAAGGTAACGTCGGCGGCCTAGGTCTCAAGTTAATTCTTACGGGATATAATTATAGTAAAGTGTGTGGCGAACTTGAATAATCCCAGGTGTCAGAGTTTTTGAACCGCCAAATGGCCTTTGACCTGGGTTTAACGGCTGTAGTCAATCGGCACAGCCGGGATCGCCGGCTTAACGTGCCCTCCGAAGCACGGAAACGCTCGTGATAGATTGCCACTTTGGCTCCCTGCCTCTGTGTACGTTGCTTAACCTCACTGATCGCGAGCGCCACTGGGCTGGGCTACGAGCGCTAAGAAGATTTGACAGCTGGCAGATTCTTTAAGTTTCTTTTACTGCCAGTCCATATAATAGTCTGTTCAGATTTAGCGTATTAATAAGATATTTCTAAAGAAATAGATAATTACCTGAGCGGTAGGATCCGCAGGGGCTAAGGTAGTTAACGTCAATGTATTATGTCTCGCCGCATACGAAGTCCGAACCACCTGAAAAAATGAGAAATGTGTGTTAGATACCTTCCTAGTGCTTGATCTAATTTCTCATTCAGACTGGCTTGAAGTCCAGGATTAGACCAGATTATAGTTCACGGTTATTTTACCTCACGATGTTTTCGAAGAAGTTATTGAAAAAATCAGAGATCGAACTCTGTGCCTCTCGCTTACGAATCTAACCCCGTTGGCTATTACGTCATCGTCGCTCTTGTGTTAGAAGAAAATGTAGAAACGACATCCGAAAAGACTTCAAATTTGAAGTTTTGAACCCTTTTTGATGTTTTGTCTAAACTAAGGTGTTCTAAACTCGAGTTGGTTAATTTACGAAAGTTCTAAACACCTCATGTACCGAAAATCCGCCATCCCAATCCTAATCCCGAGATTAGGTCAGCTCTAATTTGTAGCGCGGTACTAGGAGCGCATACCTGCGAAGTGGTGGGCGTTATCTGTATCGGCAGCGTGCGTAGCTTCGTGCTTAGATTAAGCGACCGCGGCGGGGAGGCCTCCATCCGCACATTCGAGTGCGGGGGCGAGGAGGTAATCTGAAATCGAACGGATTATACATTCAATTTAACCCAATTTAGAACAATTAACTTAGTTACGACGAAATGTAATCACGACACTTACACTTATAGGAATTCCTAAAACTTGGCCGTTTATATTGCCGTCTTGACTATCTTGCTCTTCGACAGCGTCTGAAACAAATACATAATTTTCTTTATTATGGAGCTGCTGAAATAATTTAATTAGTTATGTTCTGCTTCGGTTCATTTTCATTATTACGATTGAAAACAATTCTAGTACACGTGGCGGTAACATTGGCACACACAATGAATACTTACTTCAAACGAAAACAAAAAGCAATCAGTAAAAAGTTTCGGAAAATTTCGCGAGATGGCGTTAGCTACCAGCCGGCGTTTCATTTTATTGAAATTCGCCTGATCCACCATGTCAGGCTTATTGATAAACATTATTATTAATATTAAATGGTTAATCATGAAATAATAAATAATCGCAGAATAATAAACCCAAGTGCCAAATATTAAATAATCTCGACCAAATGTACTAGGCGCGCAGAAGTGAGCAGGAGGTTACGTACCGGTGGCGACACGCGGCCGCGCGGCGCTGGCCCGCACCGACACTTCTCTCTTCAACGCGGCGAGCCGCTGTTGTGCCGCTATTTTCTCGCGAGCCAGTCGCTCCATTTCATGTTCGCATTCGCGCTCTTTGCGACGAAGCACCTGCGGACAAAGTACCAGGAGATCAGAACTATTGTGCAAGTCTTGCGGAGAAAATTTTCTATGTGGAGTTTTCAAGGATTCCGAGGCTATTCACGAAAGCATACTCGTTTCGTCACAGCGAACGTGAAAAGTATAAAAGCGGTGTATATTTCTTCGCACGTCATTTTGGTTTCTTGTGGTAAAGTTTTATTATGAAAAGGATTGTTTTGTAACTTAAGTTTTGGTCAAGGGAAGCCTAAGGACCGCAGGGTGAAGAAACTGCCAGACTGTGTAACGTGAATATCTCAAAGAAAAAAGTCCAAAATCTAGAAATCAAGAGTTTCGCAAGGTTTTATGAGACATTCAATAATTGATCAATACAATGACTACATTTTTATAAGTTGATCAAATAACTTTTTGTATATCTGAAAACTAACTTTCCGCAAATTCTAGTGTTTATTATAAGTTAATTTAGTAAAGTAAACGCAAAACACAACCTAATTATTATTGTTTATATGACGTAAGTTTTGCTTGACGTCACAAAAATTTTATATTCATACTTAGTTTATCGATATTCTAAGCTGAACACCCACGACTATGTTAACGTAATCGAATTGGGAATAAAGTAGCCAATATGTGAATCTGTTAGATTATTGGGATAGGCAAAACATCATGACTAGGTTATGAAACCACGCTTTACAAATTAAATAGACTCTTATACAAAAACACAAATCTACAGCAATTAAGGCCCGATAAAGGCAGCACACATAGGAATAGTGCCATCTCCCTCTCTCAACAGGCCTGGGCCGGCAGTGCGAACAGTGTCGATACACGAAGTTTACGGACTATGAAAGCGTGCGTGCGTAAAAATATGTTCGAAAGTTAGAAAAATGAGATTTATGGAAAGGTAACAGCTTAAATCGAAAAATGCGTTAACTACTTAGCGAGAGTGTTCAATCACGAACATTTTGATAGCAAATTCAAGTTCCTGTGAGCATTTTACTATTGTTTTTACAGCTTAAAAGATACACAATATTGGGTATTTAGAGGTGACTTTGTGAGCTTTTTCTATCGAACCAAAAGTGCTGAATCATGTTTTCAGCAAACTACTTATCTAGTTTATGTCCTGAATATTACCGTAGTATTTTTTTTCTTCGATTTAATGCAGTGCGTCATGCTTATCTACGCATCATAAAATCGTACTTTCGGTGCTGTAGTCGCCTTAAATTGAAAAAATCTTAGCTTCATGTAATAAGAATTCTACTTTAAGATACCTACACCGTTTTATGTAGCTCTAGTACACATGAACTTTAGATTGTCTACACATTGTTGCAAAAAATTAATAGCTTACCAGTTTTCACACAAACGAAAAAAAAGTCTAATTTTAAACAAAAAGCATAACCTTTGAGCCACTTTTTTACCAAAAAGTTTTTTGAGTTTTTATTTTTAGAGTCAAATTAAACAAGAAATTAAGGCTTAGAATAACCATGTCGTAATGATTTAATTGATGAAAAGGGATATCGTCAAAAGACACTACAAAATTAATTACTGTGCTTCTACTTTCTTAATATCTCTCGGTATATACAGAGCTTTAGGTATCTCTCTTTCAATCTCTCGGGTGGTTAATCAGTCCATGAAACTGAACAACTTCCCCAAGGAACATAGGTCAAAATACGAAAAAAAAATTGAGTTCCCATACAAACTTCATCAGCATATAGCGCATTTTGTATGGTTGGATCAAAATTTATTTTTTCTTATTTTGACCTATATTCCTTGGAGAAGTTGTTCAGTTTCATGGACTCATTAACCACCCGAGAGGTTGAAAGAGAGATACCTAAAGCCCTGTAGTGTCTGTCTCTTTCTTGTCTTCTAAAAATCAATTTACTTATTCGAAATACGAGATTTGTCCAACCACAACAACAAAATAACAGCACTGTATTTTGTATTTATTAACAACAGCATTACCTAAGCTATTTCACAGGGCTAAGGGTTAAGAATTTTTCTATAACCATAAATAAATAATACCCGATACCCAAAGACTCGCACCGAAGCTTGCGTAATTCATTAGGACTCACTTTAGACCCAAATACATAATATGGCCAACACATAATTTTTTGGGTTGTTGGCCTATTTATTGAACCTTTAAAAATATCGATTCAACATAACGATTATGATTATGAGAAAATACTCAACTTTAAGAGTAATTTAATAATAACTCAAACGTTTACTCTACACCGGGAGTCAAACCCAGGACTACCAGATTGGAAGTTTTAGGAGATAGACGTTAAACAAACCAGTCGCAACCTGAAATGTCAAAATTTATGCAACATCCTGATATTATTAAAAAATAATCTCACCTAAAAAAACTATTATCATGGCTGTTACATTAGTAACAACTAATGTTTATATTATCATTCATTCAACCTACTTATTATTTTTTATGAACATGTGTCTCAAATATTTACATTCAATATCTTGGAGATAAGTTGGAAACAATGTTTCCATATCTCCTTTTTGTATAATTGTATTACTACAAATCAAGGTTTTTAAAATATTTGTCTAAAGCACCCTACGCACACACGATAAGTAATACATTGCTGCTGTACAAAGTAATGGTAACTAAGTGTTTCAATCAAATACTTCAATGTATGCGGCAATCGGAATAAATGTACAGGGTTAACAGCACATCATCCTATCCAAAACTGCCAAATTTATTCAATCGATTTTCAATTTCATCTCGAAGCATTAGAGTTTACTATTCATTGGGGAAATTTGACAGTTTGTTGTAGGCTGATGTGCCGTTGACTGTACATAAACTCCAATAGGCCTAAAAAAGCTTATTCATACAGAAGAAGCTTATTCACTCGAACTTTCAAGTGTTCAGGGTTATAGAAATGCAGACGCAAGCAGAGAATTCCATTACATAGCAGTGCAAAATATGCAATACTAGCTTCCCGACCGGGACTTCGTATCCGTGGGATTTTTTGAAAATTATGTAGCCTATGTGTTAATCCACGCTTTCAGCTACCTCCATACTAAATTTTATCAAAATTGGTCCAGCCATTTGAGTGTGAAAGAGTAACAAACATCCATACACACAAAGTCTTTTGACGACCGGTTTGGTCGAGTGGTAGTGACGCTGCCTCTTGTTCGGCGGGTCCTGGGGTTTGATTCCCAGTCAGTGCAAATATTTGTGTACAAAACAGATGTTTGTTCTCGGGTCATAGGTGTTCGTGTCTTTATGTGTATTCCAAGTGACCCACGACACAAGGGAAAACCTTAGTGTGAGCCTTTGAGTGTGTAGCGTTTTTTATTATTATTTATTTACAGCTAACCTGGATATATCTAATAGCAGATCCAAGTATAGATAGGTTGGAGGTCTTCTTATCATCAGGGGTGGCAGGCAGTTGTCTCTTGAGGAGTTCGAAGCACTCCTTGAGGTGCGCCCGGCGGTTCTTTTCTAACTTGTTGTGGACTTCCCGGGTTCCAGCCCGAGGGGCGCTGCCGCTGCTGCCGTTGCTGCCGCTGCCGCTGCCGTTGCTGCCCACTGAAGGCGGGGAGGGGATTTGGGTAATCCTAAAGAAAGAAAGACAAATTTATTATTTGGGATATCACAACACATATATTATGTATATATTAACAACAAGATACACCTCCTGGTGGGGGAGGTTTTTATTTACTAGCCCATATACGTCCCCACGAAGGGGATTTAGGCCATAGTCCACCACGCTGGCCCAATGCGGGTTGGTGGACCGCTCGTCTTTCGAAAATTTTCCTGGACGGGCGGATTTCATCACGATGTTTTCCTACACCATTGAGCAAGTGATATTTAGAAATCCGTACATAAATCCGAAAAGACGAATTTAGTGGTACAGGCCCGCACCAGGATTTGAACCCACGACCTTCGGATTACAAGTCTGGCTCATTACCAACTGGGCTATCATGTTATTAAACAGTTTTTAAGATATTGACTACTTGATTCGCTCGCACATTTAAGTATCATTGGGTTGAGTAAATAAATAAATGTAAGGCTGGTTATACACAATGCGACGTAGCGCGGCGACGCGACGGTTAAAGCAACGTAAAATGAGTCTTAAAAACTATAGAACAAAGGTTTTTACACAAATCGAGAAACTGCAATGATTTATATTGCTGGTTTTCAGAATTGTCGCTGTTACTACTGTTTTTTTATTGCAAAAGTAATTTTAGTTTAAAAAAGCAAGAAAATACCTATTAAAAGACATGAAAACGATTTGAAATCATGCAGAAAGAACGTTGGTCTGAATACAAGGTTACAGTTTTGGCTAATTATCTTGATGAACATAAAGCCAACGATAGGTAATGTACAGAGGCCAGCATATCAGGTTACCCCATTTTCATTGCAAAACCGTTCTTATCTTAACGGCACAGGGTGCACGCACGTGGTTACCCGTCTTGCGACCCTCTGTACTGTACCTATACTATTTTATGGTTTCATCAAAATTCGTTCTGCACTTTTGCGTTAAATATGTAAATAACAAATATTCACCTCAGCAAAATTTGGCTTTTATAATAAATAATAGTAGCATAACAACTGCTGTGATTCATGTCATGGCCAAGGCCAACCGTCGACGAATATTCTCAATATTTAAGCGCAAATAAAACCTGTACCTGTTATGTCATAATACTCTATTACGAAACTTTATTACAGACTAGGTGACCCGACAGACGTTGTCCTGTCTAAATTTTCTAATGTTTCGCTCAGCTTTCTTATTTTTTCTTTCATAAGAACCTTCTCCTGACAATAATAAACACAACTGAAAAAGAATTAGCGAAATTGTTCCGTCCGTTCACGCGTGATACGATGACCAAGGGAAATAGAGATTCATTTTTATACATATAGATTTATGTATTCATCTGAAGTGTCACGTGACGAAATCACGAAAACCACTAGATGCTGTGCCTAGCCCGATAAGAAATATAAGAAAATTATAAAGGTAAGAGAAAGAAAAAAATTTAGATATGAAAGAAAGAAAAGTTTTCATCATAAAGCAGAAGTCAAACAACATACAAATAAATTATGAGGTGAAAGGTGCTGCCTCAGCCAGGCTATTTTTCAGTCATTAGGCGATAAATTAAGAAATAATTACGAAGAGAAAAACGTTTTTAGAAGAAGTATTTAATACATGGTTATTTTTTAATCAGTACACTAACTTTTTGTACGTAAACTTTATGAAAATTTAACAGACCCGTATTTTTTTGTTTTATATCGTTTCATATAAACATTTCAAGCTAGATCGTCTTATGCATGAAAATAAATCAATTTTTTTGTATGAAAAAATAAATAACTTCGTCCAATTGACTTGAAACTTGGTAATAGTACTCTTCAACACAATTTGTGACACCCGTGTTTCTGCGTTTTACAAAATTCATCCTCTAAGACGTTAAAAAGGGGAATCAAAAAAATTAAAAAACGTTAAAAAAATTTTGGGAAAAAAAATGTTTTCCTTCTTATTTACGTTCTATCAACGTTACTGACACAGTAAGAAAAAAATGTGTACTGATTAAAAAGTAACCCTGTATAGAGTAAGTGGTACTGTAACAGCTACAGAAATATTAATAAATTAAAAAATATTTAAATACAAAATTAGGAGCTTAGTCCATACTAGCTTTAACCCAAAAATGTATACTGTTGAATTTTAAAATGGAAATCTCAATTTCGAACTAAATCAATGGAACATTACTTAAGCACCACAATTATTAATTAGTGTAAACAATAACATACTGTTTAACAAGTAGATGTAATTAAATTTTAAAATAGAGACCCACATGAGGCAACTGATGAATGATTCAAATATAATTCAACAAGGTTTCATCTTAAACATTTATACAGACACACCTGACAGATCCTACGGCCTACAAGACGCATCTTCAGTTACTCGCTTTCCACAACAGAAGAGATAGCAGGAAAACCAATAGTTCATACTAAAGTGGTCACAATACGTCAATGAATAACAAAACTAAATGATTAATATTCAATACAACTTTGTTAATATCCAAACCTTGACCTATCTGTTAGAAAATAAGATGTTTCCATCATGCGTGATACTAGGATAACAGCAAAAATAGATACTTGAAGCAAGGATAAATCACTATTCTATTATGACCCGATTACATTGATTGCATTTCATTTTTAAACGAGGAACGTTCTAGATTCGCCTCATCAAGTCAATATGGGCACATGATGCATACAGGGTCACCATGTGATTAAAATTGTTTTTATGCATGAGTTATTGAAGGCTGACTAGTTATTATTATGAAACAATTGCATTTATGTTACATGCAATGTAAATTAGAACTTAAAGACTTTATTGGATAATCTGAATGTTAATTCAGCAGCTGATAAGGCTCCAATGTATCTGCTTACTTGTGGAATAATTCAGTGTCCAGTGACACGGTTCAACAACCACAAAACTAAGCTATAATATCTTATCTTTACGAATACAATGTAACAAAACAACTCATCATTAATGGTTGTAACTTCTCGGGCCCGTTTTTACTTTTTCACATAAAGTAGATTTTGATATGTACTTCCATCCATGCACTCATGTCTGCAATCCCTAGCGGGGTAGGCAGAGCGTTATGTATTTCACATGACGCTACATTTGATATACTGACTACATAAGTAAATAATGCTTAAGAAATTCTTTCGGACTTATTTTCAGGCTTACATGATAATTCATACATTTCACAGTTTCTAAAAAAGATTTGCGCTCATTTTCAATGGATACGCGGATCATTTGATTCGAAAAACTTTTGGATTTGTTTACGTAAACAGCAATTTTCCCCATCTCATACTCAATCTGTTTTTCCAGAATTTGATTTGTAAGTAAAGTATCTATTTATTTTGACGATTTCTTGTTGATAAACAATCGTGGAGTCATATTACAAGAATTTTGTTACAAAGAGCTCGGTTTTGCTAAGGTGAATAGATCGTAGACTGGTAGAGTCAAATAACGGTCGCCGCGCCGCCTACGTGGTAGTGCGAATCCCCAGCTGTTCGTGACACCAACTGTACTAGGACAACATACCCGTGGCTGTTGCTCGACGAACGCGGCCTGGAATGTTCTTGGACGAAGTCGAGGAAGAGTGCGGGGGGAGGTGCGGCGGCGAGCTCGGGCGGAGCGGCGGGCGCGGTCGGGCCGGCGGGCGGCGGCGACGTCGGCCGGACCACGCCGTTACTGCGCGCCGCCAGCCCCGCCACCACCCGCACAGACACCGGCGACTTCGGTTCCTCCTCTGCCAACAAACAGAATCACATAAGAAAACGTAACATTACTCGAGTAAAACTAATCTAAGAGTCTATCGACTTCTACGCAAACCGCTTCGCCCTCCTCGGCTACCGGTTGGCGGTCGGCACTTGTCAAACCCGTGTCAACCGCTCGTCGACGGCTGCAGTCCGTGGCGGTAAAGTACCAGGCGGTCATAACGTACAGAGAGTTCACTGTAACCGTGCAAGCGAAATCCGCATATCGGTGCGAGCGAGACAAATATACGGGCGGAGCACCCTCGTAAATTAACGTCACGGTATTATAGACTTTAACATCTTACTTTTACAGCTCAAAATAAAAACAGAGTCATAAATCAGTCACGCTGCAATAACGAGCGAGATAAGGTGTTCAGTTTGTGTGTGTAATGGAACGAGACGGCGAATGGGGCGTGGCACGTGGGTGCGATGACGTCAGTACATGTGGCTGTGCGCGTGGCTGAGTTTGACGTCCGCGGTTGCCACGCCGAAAATCAGCTGCTAGCCAAGGAGCCACAAAAAAACAGGTCGCGTAACCGGTATTCTGTAAATACTCTACTCATGTTGTTTGTTTGCGATCGTTCGATAAAATGCGCTTTACAATCCACTTTGTAAATACGTAATTACATGTGCAGGTCTCTTTGTAATAACTTTGAACTACTATTAGTGTCATTATTCTGAATAAATAAAGTTTAAACAAACAAGTTAAACGTCAGTCATGTTATGTATTTGTATAATTGTAATGCAAATTGTCAGACATCTTTTTTGTCCGCTATTGTATAGCGTTAAATATCTCGGTTCCCCACATTGTATCAAGTAACAAACAACATAATTACATTTTAGTGTAACGAACCTCTGACCCTAGAAGAACATAATCAAAGAACACGAACCCAATTAGGTACAAAGGCAACGTAAAAACCCCCGCAAAATGAGACCGACTATTCAAAACGATATATATATAACTAGCTCTAATTTGATATCTACAGGTACACGATTATCTTAATTGAATGTGTGATATGATCTTGATAAACTCGTCTGATCCTTGAACCCCAGTTTGAATAAAATATATTATTTTAGGCTCAAATTGAAAGCCTTTAAGAAAAAATATATACCTATTCAATTCAAAGCTTGTTGGGGAAGTCTGTCTACGTTTTGCTAAGGTACCAATATCAAGTCTGGCCATTTTTTCAGATCTTCGCAAACTAATACAATTTACCTAAATTGAAAATTACCTAGAATTGAAAATTCAGTGCTCGTCTGAAAATTATAGCCCTCCATGTATCACGAGTATGCTATTATAGCTTCTCAAACAGACCTCTTTTGTATGAAAAATCGTGCAATATCCCTAGACCGCGTTGATGTGTGTAGAATATCATCAGCTAGATACGCTAAGGCATCAGCTAGAATATTTATTATTGTTACCGGTTAACCTAACCTATAGCGCCAAAACTTTCTCAGGAACATAGAGCCAAAAGACTTATGTTTACTTATTTTTAAGTTGCAGAGAAATGGTGTCATTGTCAATAATGCCTCACTGAATTCCCAAACAGTTTTGTTGCTTTTTTTTCTCGTTTTCCTTCACCGACTTTTGGGCCCAATGAAACGTAAATATTATTTGGTCCTCTACCATAATAATCTATCCTATTTATTGATAGGTTTATAGCAACCTAAGACACATTTGTATCTATTCTATCGATACAATTTTAAAACTTTATTATTAAAGTAGCTACAGCAAGAAATTAACAAAATGTATTTCAATCAAGCAAACACATGATAAAATCAAATGTACGCTTATTCTTTGACTTTTAGCAGAATTAGATGAATGAATCGATGAAGAACGCAAAGACACATTATTCTCATAATCAGGAGAGGAGGCAAAAATAATAGGAACATATAAAACGGTAGGCGGTTATTGAACTACATTCGGCTACGAATTAGAATTGCTTAACCGCGTCTAGAGGTGGCCGGGTTTACCGACCTTATGACTTTGACAGACATCCTGACATTGTAATAACTAGCGAACTTCCAAAGCCGATGCTTTTCTCTCGTTTTATAATTAACTAAAGCAGCAAGAATATATTTATAGCAATTACCATGTTCAATAAGCTCTAAAAATACTTCAACGTGACCTTTAGAGAACGAATTTACGCATCTATGCGTATTCGTCTGTGAGGGTAGCTACTTAGAGGCCAAATCGACATACTTTCGTGAACTTAGAGAGCCAATTCATCGACTTTACGTATAGATATGTAAACTCGTGAACGTGGTCGAATGGAAACTTGACCTTTACCAAGCTGCAGAAACGTTCACAACAGTTATTGTTACTTTAAATATCGTACTGTTACTTTTTGATGTGTTGACGTAAACAGCATTACATTTAAATATGTGACGTGTTTAGTAAAAGGTACAACTTTTGGGGTAGTCAATAAGAGCTATTTACAATAGCTCAACACACTAATTGTGAACCTTAACGACTATCACGAAAGTTGTACCTCTCCATTTTCACAATCACATAATATGCTTAACTTTAATGTATATTTCTGCAACTCAGTGTTATAGAGTTACTAATATCAGTATGAAGTGCGTAACTAATACTTTTGTACCGCGTCAACAGCAAAAGAATGTGAAAATGTAGGTTCTTGCTGATTTAAATTAAATAGGTAATAACAATGGGTAAGCCGAAAATTGATTTGACTAAAAAATAATCGGAAGTTATTCACTTAATGTTTGTGAAGAAAAAGGCAGACTCAGTACATATTTTTTTCCTCTCAATCCAAAAATAAATAACGCATATATTTTTGCAAGCCGAAATGAGATAATACTTTTCATAATTATTATTAACTGCCGTACTCAGAGACGTCAATTAAAGTTAAGTATGTACTGTTAAACTCTGATGTTGTCTCTTTCAGTCTTGTTGATATAAACAAGGATAGCATGACATTTAATTAGAATAGAATAGAATAGAAAAAATGTTTATTTCCACACCACAAAAATAATTAGGTTACACAAGAGATATTAAATCAGTGAACAGTCTGTTACATTGTTTCTCTTATTTAATTGACGTCTCTGAGAACAGCAGTAAGTCTAACTTGGTTAATACCCACTAGCAGTGTACCTTACATACACGATGTAATTTTTTAACATGTTAGTCAGTCAGTCAGTCTGACGTAGGCTTACTGGCTATCTCCAACAGACAGTACCAGGAGAGCAGAGGCTTGAAGTGGTTATGCAACAGGGGTGGGGCGAGTCTGCGTGCGTCATTGTACTTCTGGCAACTTCATACCCTCGACTTCAGCAGTGGGCGGTTTGCATAAATTGCCTTCGGAGAGAACCTATAATATCGTAACGTAAATATGTTAAGGATTTTGGCTAAATTTGCGCCTGCCTACGTCAATTTATTATTGTTAACTTGTTTGCAAAGAAATATGTAACACACTTTAATTTGACTTCAGATTTCCAACAGACATGGACTCAAAATCAAAATTAGTTACAAATTCCACCATTTGAAAGTCGTGAAACTTTTATAATAATACATTATATCGTCAAGAAATATTACACCGTAAAACATCACGATCCAATGAGTACTAAGTGTTTCCTACCGAGTCGGACATCGTCTGTAGTCAATGCTAATTGCGACTTAGATCCGATATCGAGTTGCGAAACTACGCATTACTGCATACAAGGTACCTATAGCTTGAAGTCTATATGAAGACTTATAATTTATCTTATTATCGACTAGCTGTCCCGGCCAACTTCGTTACGCCTTTTTTCCATATTTTCTCACCTTTTAAACCTTCCCTGGACTTCCACGAATATTTCAAGACTAAAATTAGCCAAATCGGCCCAGCCGTTCTCGAGTTTTAATCAGACTAACGAACAACAATTCATTTTTATTTATATAGATAACAGTTTTGTCTCAGAACATAAAAGTCTTATCAAAACAAATTTGGTCAAAAGGAAAGCATTGCCATTGAAATAAATGCTATATTGCAAATGTCTTCATAAAGTGCCTGCAAGGCAATAAAGAAAATGTTGATAATGATAACATACTGGTGCGTTAAAAATAAATTACATTATACAGGGAATAAAAACCATAAATCATTGTGAAATAACGCTAAAATTTTTCATAGTTGACTCATTAAGGCGTCAGCCTTTTGTGCGGTTGAGAAATCCAAAAAGGAAAGAGCGACGTTTTAAAAACTTTTGCTCAAGCACAATAGGAGAAGAAAAGAAACAAAAAAGGCTCTTGTTACATGATGATTGCCTGGTGGAATTGCGCATGGCGGCGCCCGCGTACATCGAACACATCGCCTCCGGAGCACAACACCCACACAACACGCCACAGCATGTGAAATCTCCAGCTTACAAACCAGTATCAATGGTCCCCGCATCTGGTACCGATAAAACCGGTATCTACTATACCAATGCCAAATACGAAGAAGAGAATGTCGTGCGAGCAAGTTGCAATAATGCAACGTTATATTGACCTTACGGTTTCTACTATGCTATTGCTAATTTGCTTCGCATTTTGATACAATAAATAGTCTGGTTAAGATTTGCTCCTGAATAGTCGTAGAGTTCATTGTTAAGACGAAATGAAGCCCGATAAAGTCATTGAGGCAAAAGGTACAAGGGAACTATTATTTCGAAATGACACTATAGAAAGGCAGTGAACCACACGGGACATTTTCAAAGGTTTCTGTAGGTGAAACGGTAATTAATATTGAATGTTACAGAGTGTAGAAGAGGCAGTGGTTTGGTTTTAGTTTGGTGTGGGTCGGGGAGGTCTGGTAGAGATAAGCGCGGGTGAAGGGGGAGGGGAGAAGTGTCATGTACACGTGACTCGTCGTCACGCGGCCGGTCTTTCCCGACCGCATCCGATGCAACACCGGTTTAGGGGTTAGCTGCCTACGTGCCTCAAGTGTAAAACCTGTACTATCTCACACCAAAACACACCGATCTAGAAATAATTTTAAGTGTATATTTTGTTCCAAGTTTTCCAAGCAATATTTGTAACATTAGGTGCCTAACTATTTTTCTAAGTTTCTTATGTCCTTCATATTTAGCAATAATTAGTGCTTGTATTTTGAAAGACAAAGATGAAGTTTAATATAAAGAGTGTAAAATTAACATACCACAAAGACTGACACAAAAATTTGGGAAAAATTTGATTTATTCTTATTGCGACCCGAGTTTCAGCTTCCAATTACCTTGAGTAATTGAAATCTTAAATTCTCGTTAACAGCTTTATGTAGGTCAGAGCCTGTCCACATAGCAACAACGGTGAAACGACGAGAAATTTCTTAACATAATAACATCGAAGCTACAATCTTTGCTTGTGCGTTCAATATTTTTATCGCGTGTCAATAACCTTGCGAAACGACGCAAGACGCCTCACATTTTTCACGACGCTTCATTGCACTCAATCCCACAATATGCGCAATTGATGATAACATTGTTAACTTTGTCAGTAGTTTTGTCGGGCAAAAGAGTTCCAACTTACAAGAAAATGATAATAGCACTAATTACATTGACGCTAGTATAGAAAAAGTGAGGAAACTGAGAACATTATGTAACGATAGCATCGGTGACGCGTTGGAGTCCGATAGCTATTAACTAGAGGTCGTCGTTAATGAAGCTAGTTCTAGAAACCGAGGAGATAGCATTAGACGACGCGCTAGATAAGTTGTCGTGCGCAACTGCATTCAACCAACATTACAACCGGCGTTATTACAACTAAAGAGTACTCAAATTCTAATGAACGTAAAGCAGGCCTAATCGCTGCGAGAGTGAAACAAAAGGCCGATAAGATAAAACAAATAAAAACAAATGTTGTAGCGTCGAGTACGTTCAATGGTATTATTACTTTAAAAGTACAAAGAATAGGGAAATTGTGTGTTAGAAGGATCGGAAATGGAGCATTATTCGGAAGATCATCACCTTGACTTTCGACATGGCGCACAAACCGGTGTGTATTTAATCTCATAAACTCGACTATCTATTTGTTACGTAACAAGAGTCCGCAGCACGCGCGTCCGTCGTTATTGGATTATGAGAAACTGTCATTGTGTACGGGCGCTTGCTATTACGCAAACAGACTGCTATTTTTATAGTTATTATCCGTATAATGAAGGCATGGGTGCAAAACAATACAAATATGCTTAAGACTGCAATATTTGAAACACATAATTCTGCATTCATTTAAATATTCTGACATTATTTTTATATGACTAGGTCCAGCTACAAGATGATGCAAATCATTTGAATCGTTTAAAACAAATTAATAATTATAGCTCATTGAACTGTTACCTTCTTAACCTATCGGTTACCTTCTAAACTTATCGGTTCGACGATCGCACAGTTTAGCGTCAAGGATAGTAAGTACCTAAGTAGGGATTTTCCCAAACTTTGTACAATTTCAGCATTTGAAAACCTTCTCTTTTTAACATATCTAATGAGATTACGCTAAAATCCTCCAATAGAATATACAAATGGCACACGCCTACCGGCGCACGTAATTAGATTACAACCAAAAGGAAACACTAGCTGTTATTTTTGTCGCTTATACATATTGTCAACGTTTTGACGTTCTTCTAGTAAACAACATTGTTACTATCGCTAATTATCGCGAATCGCGAATTTCAGGACCGTTTTACTCAACGTTATTGATTTAAAATAAAGAAAGCAAGCCTGAATGGCAACAAAGAATATAACACGACACCAGAGAGTAAGTCGTAGTATGAGCGTGTTGGCAGCGACCTTGCGAGAGAAGCGCCTCCCTTCCCCAATAACGCCACCATGCTCCCTCGTCCCACCTCTCCACTCCTACTCTTACATATTTCTGGTGTCCTAGTATCGTTGGCAATTCTGGCTACGTAAGCCTTCTTTGTCTTATTAAACGATGTACGTTGACGACTTCTCAGTGAAAGCTTAAGTGATTAATTGCCACTTAATTTTAAACTTTTAATTCGAAAAATACAGGTTCACAAGATGTGAGATCAGTGATCATTGTAATTGTTAAAAGATGTCACATAGAGACTAAATCAACGTTCCAAAATTATATCGTAGGTACCTGCCACTACGCGTTCTTCGTCTCAGTGCAAAAACACGTCGAGGTCAACCGGACAAGGTCCCTCGAGACTGCATTTGTGTTTACAATCGAGCAAGATGTTTGATATCCCTAACAAAAATAACAATTCGTATATGGTAAATCAAAATACCTACGCTCTTCCGCATGAAGCCGACATCAAAAATACGTCGTTCATCCATCACTCAACGTATGTCAAAGGATATTTTATTCAACAAGTCTCAGCTGAGTGAGCATTTACATTTAGTGACTCACCTAAATACTCCTTGATCCACTTCTTTTTAGGCGGAGGTCTTGTGATCTTTTGAACATCTCTGGCTTCCTCCTTGACGGGACTAGAGACGTAGCCAGAATTTGAAGGTACTTCGCCCTCGGGGACCCGGGGAGTTGAAGGTGGAGGCGCCAACGCGGTCACCATTTGATGTGGGTACCCGAATCCGTTGATCGGATGGCCGTGGGCTTGGAATTGCTGGTACGCTTTCAATGTGATCGGAATCGGCTGTACGATGCTACCAAATTCTGTCTCCCTGGTATTAATGGCGATGGTGTGAACAGTCTCCGAGAAGAAGTCGTTAGGGGAGCCCATCGCGCCGAATAGTTCGGGTTGAGCTCGGTGCCCCCTGTAGCCGGCAGTGACCAGATTTACTTCGGTGGTTTCCATAAGTATACCCATTCTATAATGGGGTGTAACTAATACTAAGTACTAACTCCAGTCCAACACATTAAAGTCTCACTTGCGTCCTATACATTTTCAATAACACTAATTTCAAATTGTTTATAGTAATGAACTTGCGCTGTATCTCAGCACTATTGATTCATTTTCACTTCTCGGATGACGTACTTGAAGGTATCTGTGATGAAGAGCGTTATAAATTTTGCAGTTTCGTTTGCAACTTTCAAACGACTAAAATTCTAGAATGTTCAACTCAGGTAATAACAACGTTCACGACAAAAAAGCCGATTTTCTTATTTGACCATTCAAAAAGTTTTATATAACATACAAAGTTTCCCGACGAAGTAATGACGAAACTAAGTTTTGTAAGAAAATCAAAAGTATGTACATATATTGTAAAAGTTTCAAGAGAAGCCATACCATGCTTGGTCAAGTATTTCACAATATAAAAGAAAACCCTCTAAGATTTTAAGCAAAAGTATACAAAAAAGTCTTAGGAACTAAATAAAAAATATACTGAATACTCGAACCTCTTTCGATCTAAATGAAAAGAAATAATTCAGCATCGAAAGTGGCGGTAATAATTTTAATAAGAATGCAGTTTGCATATGAGCGAGAGAGAATATGTGGGAAGCGTGTAAGGTAAGCCGGTTAGGTTTGTTAGAATGGACGTGCGGCGACCTAGAAGCATTGCCGTCGGGCGGCGCGGCACTCAACAAGTGTAGTGAGGGAAGGGCGTCGAACGCATGGCGGCTCGCTCGCCGGCACGTGCACTCCCCTCGCCACACCCTCCCTACCCCGCAGACACTGACAGTTAACTACACCTCCTCTCGCATCATACGGCCCTGGTACTCGAGCCGACTGAATTGGCAGACATTGTGGATTTCCGACGACAACAAAAGCGATGCACGGACTTGTTTTCCGACAATATCGCGACGATAAAAATATTGACTGATGGATTGTGATAACAATGAAATAAACTGGGAGTTTAATCAAAATGGTAGGCATATAAACGATGATAAATTGATTTCAATAACTTATACTTTACATTATTTCTCATGTATTTTATACTAGCGACCCGATCTCGGCATCGCCTGCTTTACACCTGTTCCCGTAGGACTTTTGGGGCCAAAACTTCTAAACCTCTGGTAAAGGAACGTCCCTTGAAAATATTTGTTTAAATGCAAACTCGTGTAGTGTAGATGTGCAAAATGAAATATCTTGTGGAATAAGAATCACTTGTTGGTGAAAACTCTAAAAGCAGGTGGCTAGCAATAAAGCAAGTATATACACGGGTCTTAGTAATAGCGACTGTTATCGGTTTAGTCAGAGTCAGAGCGATAGAGTACACGTGCCACGTACCAACGGCCTTATAACAACATACGCGACCACAAACCCTTGCGACGTAGGCAAAGTTCTCATATTAGAACATTATGTAACTTTGAGTAATAATGCTGAATCTAAATTAACCCGAGAGAACCTTTTACAAGACGCATCATTTCTAACTACATTATCGACTCGACGACTCACAAAATGTCAAGAGGAAAATGTTACACATTTATGTAAAACTTACGAAGGAGTTACTAATCCAACTGCAAAACTAAACGACAGAAACGCAGAAGCATGCTAAACACTTTCTAATGTTTTAGCGCAAGAAGAACAGGAGACCATAGCATCGAGGAGTTGTATGGAAGTGAATATGAGTCTTGCTGCTATCGACTCAACGTAAGCGTACACACGCGCTTGGTTATATAAGTCGGTCGACACGTGTTTGTGTTTATATTATGTAACTATGTAGTTACCTAGAGTGCCTAGAGCTCTGCACGGCTATACAACATGCTATGTATTTCTATTTACCGAATTATATTGCTGGAAATATGATTTTTCTAGAAGCGGCCGAGATTTTGTGTTTATTGCATCCGCTCCAATATTTAAATGTAAACCTGCCATATAATTTTATTATGGCTTTTCAATAGAACTCTAGTTTTACGTACATTTTACAATGAACCTTATGAAAGGCGTCATTTGTGGTGGTGACGGTGACGTTCTCTTTGTTAGAACTTGAGTAGATATATTCAATAACAAAGTAGGTAAGAAGTGTTAGTTTTAATTCTAAACTAAAGCAAATAGTATTTTGGATAATAAAATCGTGAGTAGAACCCGATATAGTTTGTTTAACATTTCGAAAGTGATATTTCTTCCAGAAGACACAACACCGTGATATATCGACAACTCAACAAAATTTAGAAACAAAAAAATGATCTTCGTTTCTGAACACACGGCAATACTACAATCATGAACAGTTATTGACGATCGATGAAGACTTTACGAAGCTCGTATCTCTTTGTATAAACTAATTTTAAACAAAAAATAAAGAAAGTATGTCTGCGTGAAAACTTTTGAAGATCGGATGCAATACATTTCAAGAAAAATGTTATTTAGAAGTTATATCTAAAAGTTGACATTCGAAAGAGAATTTTAATTTCAAATTTGAAACACAAAGGACTTAGACTAAACAAACCACAACTCTGGGTCATACGACAGACGACTCGCCATTTCCCAACACCACAATCAGACCAGATTTGACACGTACTTGTATTGACTGTGAATATGCTTACTTTTATTTGCATTTCAACTCACAATTAGCAACCCTATTGCTTAAGAGGAAGTGGGTGGCAACTGAGATGCAAGATTAGTAATGAGAACAGTAAATTAATAATCCTTTAACTGTTATTAATATTAGTCAAAACGACAAGCGATTAAATGTGCGTGAGTTTTGAAATTTCATTAGAACATACATCTGCAGGAAAAATCATAATTTACAAAAAAATGAAAAGCTGACTAAATGACAATAAAAATAGAACAAGACAGGGTAAGACAAAAACGATCCGATCCATACGTTGAGGGTGTTCTATTCTAGCATCTGACATGCAAAACGTTAACTTTAAGATAAGATATAAATTGACAAAAAAAGTAGCAACAAAGCAAAATTAAGAAGATTCATCAGTTTAATAAACAAATAATGTAATCGAACGACATCTAATTGTAAAATTGTTATTTGTAGGGCGTATTGCTTGCACTTTCTGAATTGCGCAATATACGTACAGAACAATATAAGGTTAGGCACACACACACTGTTGACGTAAGAACAGTAGTTTTGAAACCGATGATTAGGTGAAAACGAAAACTAATTTTGTAACTTTAATTGAAAAAGGTAAAGCTAAGTTTAAGATTGAAAGATAAGATGCAGCAATAATGTCCACTTAACACAAAACACACATACATAAACATGCCTAATTCTCCATCAGGGTAGGCAGAGTGTTAAGAATCTTAGATGTATAACGTTAACAATGGTGTCTTTCTTATTTTTTATTCATATATGTACTTGATTTCTGAACGTTATTTTAACGGTCAATAACGTAATCTCTTTGTAAAAAAGAAGGCTTAGAAGATCCGTTATATACGCGGTACCATTTTGCAATTAACAGATCTGATTAAACGACTGTAAGGATGAACTTGCAATTTCCTTTATACAAAGACGCTCCTGAACAAAAGCCACTCAAATGAAATAACATCCCGAATAAAATAAGACTAAGCAATAAAGATTAAGACAACAGATGAGTAAGGTAAACAAATTAAACAACACTAGAACCAGAAAGACTGTGAATTATGTAATTACATCTACCACCAAAAAAGAAATTACTACTGAAGATACAACATTTAAACTGATAAAACTGCAAAAAGCATCTATCATACTCAAAACTATTCATAGGCAAATACAAAGGAAGACGCTTGGACTACCGAAGTACCTATAAGGTTTTTAAAAATTTGTTTAGAAAAAAATTGAGACAAAACTATGAGCTGTCACTAAAATTTTAAATGAAAATCGGAGGTAAAAAGTATCAGAACGATCCATATTGTAAACAAACATTTTTTTATCATAATATTACAGAAAATATCAATATTGAATATTGAAAACAACAACAAGGAAGCAATACAAAGAAGCTGTCATTAAGATGGAGTGTCTATCCTGCAATTATAAAATTTCAAATATGAAATAGGTAGGTATGTCGAAGAAATTGTAATTTATAATTATGACATAAATTAGTCATGCTTGATAAAAGAAATATTACGAGGAAACATTTTAATGTGTGCAAAGCCATTTCAGATAACAATACCTTTTAATATGCACACTGCACAGTGTCATGTAGACAAGTCGACAAACCATCGAATTGCATCTCGATTCTGAACAAAATGTACAAATGATGCTTTTATAGTTACAATAGATAATGCAAAAATGCACGATATATGTAGACGATAACATTTTATTACAGGTATCGTCATACCAACACCGCAATAAACGTTGCTAAGGTCTATTTCATTACGCAAGTGACAAACAATAGTTAGACCATGTCGGAGTCAAACAGGAAATCGTCTGCATAAACTTTACGATAACAGGTTTTGACATGAAATGTAGAGATTTTATGGAAAATGAAACAGGGAAAGAGGACGAGAGAAGCGAATGATTGTTAAAGAACGCGGTGATATCGTAGGACGTCGTCATACGTGAGTTGAATGCGTTCTAGAAAGTCCAAAGTGCGTGCAGACAATGCGGGCCGACGGCTGAGCGAGGTGCGAGGTGGGTCCGGCTGCGGCGCTAATTGCTGGTGCAGCGAGCACGTGGGGTGCAGCTCGGCAGGTGCCGGCGACCTCGCGCTATCTCGTCTCGCCACTCGAGGTTGCGATGATAACGCACGCTATTTTCGACCCAAACGCTCGCCCAGCGGTCGTGACCGTCGCAAACGCAGCCGCGAAATTTACCACGACTCCCGAAACGGAAGCGGCCGGAGACTCGCGACGAGTCTGGTGCAATTCACGCGAGCCGACTCGCACGTCGAGTGGAGATAAGAAGCGGCGGCCGTGACAGCGACCGGCGCCGACGCGATCCGCTCGACGACTGAGTGCCGTCGCGGTCGCGGGCCGCTCCGTCGTCTCGGCGGGAGGAGGGAGGCCGACCTCCGGGCCCCGCGCGCCGCCACTCCAACCGACGAGGACGACGTTGCGAGGGGTGCGCACGCGGTCGAGCGCAACACGCTGCACCGCGCTCACTTTACATAACGCTGCACGGCCCGGCCGCCCGCGCCGATCGAGGTCGCCCGACACCCGCGAACACCTACAGAATTTAAAGAGCCTCGCGGCGATCGGCGAGTGATGAAACGGCGGCATTAGCACGCAGATGACGTGTGCTGAGGAGTTAGTCGGTCGGCGGCGGAGTCAGTGAACCTCGTCGCCGGCGAATAAGGTGAATGGAACATTGCAACCGAAACGAGAAGGCAACGGTGCGAGCCGCGTAGGAGGCGCGCGGGTAGCCGCCTCGCTCCTTATGCACAATGCCACAACTTTCTAATGAAACGTCGCGGCGACGGCGATGTCACACTTCCTACTGAAATATTTTACTCGTCAGGTACCTGGTAACTGGTTTTTACCAGTTCGCGGTACACTATATTTGCACACGTAGGACGGAAACACAAAGCAAGTGAAGACTGGTAGGTACTTTTGACAAGATAAAGATCGATAAAGATAAGATCTTCATTACGCAAGGTTCGTAGATCCTAAAAACATTCGATCCTTCCTAACCTCATTCTAAACACCTTTTTATTTTCATGTCAAAAAATAGAAAGGTTTTAAATGCAATGAAACTAAATTACGTCAAAAGCGGCAAGCTTCCTAATAGGATTCTCGTGCAGTGTTTATACGCTCGCCTCCTACGCTTCGGCCACGTGTTCTCCCTGTGTTACAATACGTCTATGTATAGACCGGTACTAAAAGATCACGCTATTATTACTACAACCCAAGACAACCCTGAACCTTGGTTGGCGGAAGCCTTTGTCATACATATCAAATCAATGCCTTTTATGACTAAGAGAAAGCTATGTAGGAAGTTAGAATGGTAACCTTAACCGTAGATGTGTCATGTCATGTTAAGGTAAAATTGTAATTCTTAGTTTTATTATCTGTTTTTTTTTTGTCGTTTAATCTTCAATAATGTTTAAAGTAAAACGCTGCAGTATTCGAGTATAATTGTAACCAGAACGTCTCAGAAGATCGTTGCTTTCTCATTGTTATTCAGACTATTAAGACTATTCTATAGCGCCGCGAGCGTAGGAAAATAGGTATTTGGAGAATCATTCTCTGTCGCGACCGCGCTCGGCCCCGCTCGCAAACGTGCGATAGAGACAGTTGCAGCTCGGCTGTGTTTCTAGGTATTTTTTTGTCGAAAATCGCGTTTGGGGGGAAAACGTTTCCCAACCCCTAAACTGTACTAAATATACTACTTTTTGGTATCAATCTTTTCAGCAGAATATAATCTATGCCTCTATTTTTTGTTTTTTCCGAAAATTTACTTTATTTCTGAAATACAATGAATTTAAAATGAATGTTTTTCAAACCCAATAAAGCAAGATTACAGATCCTTATAACTTTTTATCTAAACAAAATTTTCAAAAAAGGAAAACATAGAGGCATAGTTTTTGATAGGGACAACAACATAGTGAAAAATTATCAAAATCGGAGAAGATTTAGGGGTAGCAAAACGTTTTCCCTTTTTGTATGGACATGGGCGCGGTAGTCGATCCTCTTAAAACGGAACAAAGTCGCAAGCTGAAAACGAGTCTCGAAAATGAAGGAAACAAGTCAGACGGCGCACACAACGCAAGAGCTGTTAACGCGAACACACATACCCCCCACTTAACCATTGTAGGATGCGAGAAAGGCGAGGGAGCGCACATCATTTGGAGTGCAACTCACAGAAACGCATAAGTAGGTGCAGGTTCCGATAAGGCTGGAGGGAGAGGCGCGCATGCGTGCGTCGCCTGACCTTGAGCGGTGCAGCGTGCAAGCCCGGGCCATCCCCCTCCCCGCACGGGGTTCCTCCTTCCCCCGCAAGCGCCCCGTACTTCACCTGCCCGACAGGTTGCTCCTATGCCTAGATTCTATTTCTGGAACGAGATTCTGGTACTGGTTACACTGAATTTTAATAGCAATTTTGCGGCAATTTCTCCGTAAAGATTCGAGTGTGATTTTGTGTTATGGTAAACGTAAAAGAGCTCTGTATTTCGCTGGGATGAAATCGAGCTTTGGCCTTGACATTTGAACAAGATGAGGTGCCGCCGGTGTAGTGAAATTGAAAGATGAACGAAACTAATTTGCAAGATTGTCAAAACAAAGTAAAACAAATCAAGTAAATGATATTACCTAGTAATTTAAGGCGTCATATAACAAAGACTAGTTTACTACTTAATTATAATAAACTGCGCATTAGTCATTCAAATAGAAAACAGTAAAAGGGAATTAATTAAAAACAGACAAATTAATTCTAACATAGAACAAAGTAAGTTTAACACTTATTTAATTAAAATCGATTGTTCAGCTGGTTTATTTGATTCAGCTTTTTACCTATCATTCAACAAAGCTGTTTCAGCATTCGCAACTTTATTTCTTTCTTGCAGGTCTTTGAAAGTTGACCGATCCTTGACCCTTTTGACTAACAACCACCTGTCAGAAATCTTTCTTATCACAGACTCCTCGTTTTATTCAGATTACTTAGATGCTTCAACCTGCAATAAGCAAACCAGATAAGTATAAAATATTCTTCCCTGACACTTTATCTATTTTCCTTCATAATTTGTACAAAAACCACAGATTCAGCACGTTATAAACATGACATAAGCCAGTGATTTGAACAACATTTAGCTGTTGGGCCTCTGTCCCACCCACCGGATGCCTCGGTACTCAGACGAAAGCACCCTGATTTATGTTATGATATAGCTACACGCATTCTGAGCCGCTATCATAACATATAATTAATAGAAGTACAGCTTTCTGATGGTACTATCAATCGCGAGGATTTTGGATAAGTTATTTTTACAGAGGAAATATAAACTGGTTTGTTTGTAAAGGATCAAGTCAAGCGGAGTAGAGAAAGGGTGAATACTTCTTCCAGCATTTTACCTACAGGCTACTAAAGGTGTGAATCTATATTTGTGATATATCTGGCAATAAGTAGGCCAAACTTTGACCACTAAGTCCATTTTTGTTTGGTTATTAACTTGTTTTGTTCTTCCTATCTGTATTTTCCTGTTGACTGTGTGTTGCGATGTCCTAATCAGTGCTATTTTTCCCTTTCGTTTAGTTTAGGGCTGACGCTACCTAAAATCTGTGTAAATAAAGACAGAGCCTATGAAGTTTGGTATGGGAGAGAAGAGAATTAATGATTTGAGGAAAACTTTGAAGAAAATAAAAGTGTAAAACTGAGGAACAGATCTTTAAAAACCAGTACCTGACTTAAGTATGAACTGGGTACAGTGTTAATACATGAAGAAAATGAATTCACGAAAAACAAAGACCCAAGAATGCTAGAACCCAGTAGTGTTCTCATCAGGCTTTTCTAGAGTTTCCAGATAATACTGAAATCATGAATGAACCCAAATATTTCTAAAAGGCATCAAAAACCTTTAGCATAAGCAAGAAGCTATGTAAGTACCTTGATGGCTTTGTAAAGGAATGATTTGCTAGTTTGAAAGCACATTAATAAATTACTGTCGAACTAAACAGCAAAACGAACTTTGATTTGGGTTTTTTGGATGTGATTAGGTTTTAAAATCTTAGTATTGAATTATAATGAGTAACGGTTGATTTACACTACCGTTGTCGACTTATACATAAACAATGTATTGAACACCGTGTCAAGTAGCCTTATACGTGCACTCTAACTCATTATAATAAGAACGATTTTGCGAAGAACACGTCATAGTCTAAAGGCGTCTGTACATAATGTGATACTGTATACTTATCTTGATCGTTGAACCGTATTTACAATGTTAAAATCGAAATTTATTGAGTTTCCTCACATTAGGATATGAAAGTTGATGAACTTTGGCAACAACATTGTCACGGAATAGAAAACTACATATCAGTACTTGAAATTCGCCTGCTTTAAGAATTTGTGAAGGGATTTAGCTGTTTTCAGAGAGGCTGGCAACACATCACCATCACACAAGTTTAATAATGCGTGCCACGCGGCTAACGTGTCCTAAAACACGCACGCTGGAAGATCTGTACCTACAAGGTCAGGCCAAATTCGGCACGTGCCCCTGAGCACTGGTCCTTCAAAATTCAAATGTTATCTTGTCATCAGTATCATTACAAGTTGTTCAGGTTCATTGTTGTCTTACTTCATTTTATTTGGGAATTTCCAACCCTACTTCTATTGAAGCGTAGGTAATTGTTTGTTTACTTTCCCTAATTTTATGACAAGATAATAAGAAAACATTTGTGCCATTTCGGCATCCAAGCACAAAGTCTTTCGATACCAACTCAAAACAACCGCCGCGCCGCCGCCATTATGTAGTGACTTGTAAAAGGCGTCCCACGTAGATTCGCAAGTCTCTAGCTTACGAAAATACGCATTGTAGCTGTAGCCGGTTCAATATACGAGACGTGAGTACGTCCTCAGTCGGAGGCGCGAGGTCACGCGATCCCTTTCACCATTCTGCGAGCCGGGTACCGACGGCCGAACCGACCTTACTAAAGCCTTGACGATGCAATTGTTTGCTGCCTACTGCGTCTCATTTGAGGCCTAGTAATTATTTTTTGAGCGCGATGAATTTGGAACATATGTTTTTTATTTCAAACTTCCAGGTTTGGTCATAGAAATAAGGTGCATTTATAGTAAGAAAGGCAGGAGTTGTTGGTTAGTAATAATCATAGGACAAGAGATTCGTAGTGAAACATAAATCACATGAAGATAGAGGTGTTATTGATAGATAAATAGTCAAAAAGAAAAACAATAGGAATAACTTATTTACCAGAAGCTTCTATACATTTATATGTAGCGCATACAAACGTTAAATGGGAACAAAGTGCTAGGAGGAAAAAAAAGGTAGGTAAACACTTTAACAATACCGAAGAGGACAAGGGTCTGACAGAAAATAGAAAAGTTAAAAGCGAAAACTCAACTGTTGGAAGAAAGACGGGTGAAAATTATCAAACTCGTGAAAACTGAATAGACCGTAAAAAATTACATGATAAGAAAGCAAAATCATATATGATATATCTATAAGAGGAACTTCTAAAACTATACAAACTACACGAAAACGACTGTGTTAAATCTGAATTTTGAAATGCCACTAAAAGTTCATCCAGAAATACCAAATAGGGCAGATATAAATCATCAAAAGCTATTTCAATGATATTTTGATCATACCCTTTCGTCGCTATTTCAAATTCGTCAAAATATTCTCTATGTGAAATAAGTATTCTTGGAATTCAGAGGATTAAATAATAATAACAGCGCTCGCTGGTGAATGAATGACAGATGTATTGGGTGACTTTTAGGGTAAATTAAGGGCATGAATAAGTTCATCAAATCATGGAAATTTCCTTAAAGCATACAATATGTCGTGATATGAAAAATATTCGCCTATCCATACAATTATTAGCTACTGAGTGTTAAAGATCATGCCTTAATATTTTCATACAGGTTAGATGAAGAAGCTCATTCACATCAACGACAGGTTCATTCCAAATTATATTAAAACCACACACTTAAAAATTATCCCCAGTAATACAAATTCTTAGAACCTTGTTTAGGTATACGCTGTAAGTGTTGAGATGGTTCGTATGACGACAGACGTCATTTTATAGGTAATCAAATAAGATTGGTTTAAATTAAGGAAAAGTATTTGGCTTTACGTACGAGACTGTGGTTAAGATTACGATGGAATATTTTCACATTAATTTACGTACTTTTGTCAGGTTTCTTTATGCTGTGATGGATGACTTGATTGTATTCCAGCTTCAGGCCATTTGAAGTGGTAGAACTTACGAATCGTTTAAGAGTAGAATAATTTTGTTATCATTTCTTAAGCTCAAACTTAAAATGCCATGAGATTTTAGCTGTTTGTCTCCCTGATAATGATAGCTGTGAAGTGACCGAAACATCGAGGAAAGGGGTCCCGTACGTAGTTTCGAATGACGTTGAAGCGACGCACGCTGTAGCGAAAAACTTTCCGCGTGGTACGTTGGAGCGAAAGTTCATTGAAGCGAACGCCACAAAGTCGAACGACACTGAAGCGAACACCGTTGTGGCGAAAAATTTTTGAGGTCTTGTACGCGGTATCGAATGACGCTGTAGCGATAAACGTTGTGACGAAAAATCTTGAAGCGAAATCTACGAGGTCGAATACCACCGCAGCGAGAAACATTGAGGCGAAAAACATTCGTAATAAGGAAAATCACTAATTTTTTAAGCGACAAAATAATATCACGTATTGCACCAGACTTGCGACGCGAAAGCCACCTGTGCATAAAAAAAATAAGTCAGATCATGTAAAGTCTATAAACTTACTTGATATTATTAGTAGATTGTAAGAAAGTTAGTTTCGGATGACAGCATCTTAAGTAATTTTTCTGGACCTTCCATGTGCGGGCAAAACGATAGGTCTCGACGACATCTTAGTTTCGAATGACAGCTGTCAAAATTAAAACAGCTAGATCTTTGTGAATAATTATCATAGACCTTCCGTGTGCGGGCCAAACAATAGGTCACGACGAGATCTTCGTTTTGGATGACAGCTGTCAAAATTAAAACAGCCATATCTCTGTAAATAATAATCCTGGATCTTCCGTGTGGGGGCCAAACGATAGGTCTCGACGAGATCTTCGTTTCGAATGACAGCTGTCAAAATTAAAACTGTCATCCGAAATGAAGGTCTCGTCGTGGCCTATCGTTTGACCCGTCCACGGAAGATCCATGATAATTATTTACAGAGATATGGCTGTTTTAATTTTGACAGCTGTCATTCGAAACGAAGATCTCGTCGAGACCTATCGTTTGGCCCGCACACGGAAGGTCTATGATAATTATTCACAGAGATATGGCTGTTTTAATTTTGACAGCTGTCATTCGAAACGAAGATCTCGTCGAGACCTATCGTTTTGCCTGCACATGGAAGGTCCAGAATAATTACTTAAAACTTTCTTCTTACAATCCACTAATAATATCAAGTAAGTTTATGGACTTTACATGATCTCACTTATTTTTTTTATGCACAGGTGGCTTTCGCGTCGCCAGTCTGGTGCAATACGTGATATTATTTTGTCGCTTAAAAAATTAGTGATTTTCCTTATTACGCATGTTATTCGCCTCAATGTTTCTCGCTGCGGTGGCATTCGACCTCGTAGATTTCGCTTCAAGATTTTTCGCCACAACGTTTATCGCTACAGCGTCATTCGATACCGCGTACAAGACCTCAAAAATTTTTCGCCACAACGGTGATCGCTTCAGTGTCGTTCGACTTCGTGGCGTTCGCTTCAATGAACTTTCGCTCCAACGTACCACGCGGAAAGTTTTTCGCTACAGCGTGCGTCGCTTCAACGTCATTCGAAACTACGTACGGGACCCGAGGAAAGTAATGACATGACGTGACATTTCATTCCAAATCAAATCCTTGTGAAATTGGTATTCATGTTATTCATGTATTCCGTGTTCAAGAGTAAGTTTAGCCTGGCCATCTTTAAAGGTCGCTTTGACATGGAAATGTCGTCGACGTATGCAGGGAATTGCATTGGATTGAAACGTTGCATTCTGTGTATGAGCCTTGTCAACTCGGAGCCGTGATTGTGCATATCAAACAAACGTGTGCGGGACTAACATATGTGGATTGGTATCGAAAATATTAGAGATAGAGATATTGGCAGTTATTCGATACTATAAGATAAGCGCTAGATATGTATAAGATGCAAAGAAAAAGACGATATAAAGATTATACCTAATGCATGAAGAAAAACCTCATAGCGGTTCTATTGCTGAAAATCTATTGCTTTTAAAAGTTGGTAAATTAAGTATAAGAAGCGAATCTGCCAGATAATCCAGTTAACTCTCCTCAGGCCGCAGACGTAATTACAACAAAAATACAAATTCTGAATTTTATTTAATTTTTTAGCCGACTATACATTTGTATTTTGTTTAAACATATCAACCCGTACTCTTCTTAGTTAAATTAATTTGGAAATTGTTTTAAGTATTTAGTAAACTTTCCTTAAATATTTGACAATTTATTGTGTGATTTAGATACATTTTGGATATCTAATCGAGTCGCTGCAAAATTAGAAAGGAAAACATTTATTTGGCACTACATATCTATCTAATCAAATTTATTGATGAGCATCAAATTGCCTGCCGCTCAGCATGATATCGAGATCAGCGACGTTGCTTTACAGTGAACGCTAGACAGGAAGAGAAAGAGAGGAACACATTGCCAAATAAATTACAGTAGGTAATTACTGTGGTGATCGGTTAAGAATAACACCACCCCATCTCTTTCCGTGGGTGTCGTAAAAGGCGACTAAGGAAACACAAATGAGACCTGCCTCCTAGTAATCCATCCCAGGCAACGACACTTCATTTTTTTCTGAATCTGAGGTGTCGTCCTATGGTCTCATGCGGTGTGGTAGGCTCTGTAAAGGGCCGTCTGGTTCGCGACCACCCTCCTACCGAAGTCCGACGCCAAACAGCTTGCTGTGTTCCGTCGGTGCGTGGGAGTACCAGTGCCTTTATAGGCATTTTCTGGGTTAACTCGCTCCATCGTCGACCTCATCTTTGACCTTATGGTCAAGATTGAGGTCAAGAGTTAACCCATCTTATAATTAAAAGAAGGTACTAACTAGTGATATAACTTTCGACTTACAGGCCGCAAAGCATTAAAAGTATCTGTGTCAAGTAAATAAGACCAGATAATAAAAAAACAACAAACAATGATAAAATGCGTGTGCAAAAATTACTTCGCAGTACAAAACAGTTTTTGTTTCAGTAATATTGCAAGTAGGTACGGGTAAGTGCCCTCGGTGTAAGTAATCCGAGGCACAAAGCGGCAGGGCTTCGAGCAGTCGTGTGGCTGATAAGGCAGGACAAACACGATAAGGTTTGCCATGCACCGGCCTTGTCGCCTCATGCTACATGCCACCCGATTACTGACTGCTAATTCCACGCCTTTGTTTTTAATACTGAAAGGAATTCTCCGCCTGCGTTTGTATTTTCCTAGTTCATAGAAACAGATTCAACAGTGAACTTGCTACATCCTTGAGACCTCGACCACATCTTTGCTTCTGCGCTAGATTGTGGTCAAAAGCGAACAACCTTTGCAAGAACTAAGGGGGTTAAGAAGCAGAAGTGTATCTTTGTGTCTGCCAATACAAAGGTCAAATATCCACCACACCAGGGTACTCTGACACCAGGGTTAGTCAAGTTCGCCACACACTTGACTATACCTACAAGATGAGAAGAAGGTCAAATATGTTTTAAGGAAGTAGCATATTCATTCCTACTTCGACAATACTTGAGTTATTTGGAAATACAGACATAGGTTTAGAATTCCATTTCTTGCGCACAAATTTAAAAATGGAATGAAGAATTTGGTATGAATCTATGAAATTTCAAGTAGGTTAGGACGATACCCGTAAATCCACTAGGAACCAGTGATTTGGATCCATCTTGGATCGAATAGCACGCTAAAGTAAATTGTGGTCCACCATTGGCGTATTTTGTAACACTTCACTCCATACAAAATCTGATAAAAAAACGATGATTATTTGCTGCCAAGTTTCAAAGGAACGTCTTTTCTTTGTTTTTGTGGACCTTTTTTGCAATGACTGACACAATTTGAAGTGACCTTGAGACTAGACAGATGGCGAATTTTTTGGCTCAGTCTTCCAAAAACCAGCGAGTTTGGATTTGAGTCACTCATAGAACTTTATTTCCAAAGTTGTTTAGATCTATAAAAGTGACTTTAATGCACTCAAATATCCAAACATAGGGTTTTCCTTGGATTAAGGCTCTCTTGAGACACAAACATTTTTACAATAAAACCAGATTCTAAAATTTTATTGAGGTCAGTATCATTTCTTAGGAAGTTAGGATCTTATCTGATTGGCTGTGAATCATGCAGGAAGGAAATTCAATTCCAATGTATTAAACAGGAACTGAATAGTAAAAATAATACGGAATTGATGGCCAACCTTCTACACTAAACAAATAAAGATACCTCTCACTAAGGCTCGCGATTTTTCTTTAAAGAAATTATTTTACTTCAATAATAGCAGTATACTGTCATTGACTTAACAAATTCTCTGCATTTCCGAGCTCATGTAACACAAATTCCTTACAAATTGAGTTTTTAGATTTCTTCTAGGTGAGCTCGCTACATCCTCGACCAAAACTTTGCCCTGAGCTAGATTGTGGTCAAGAGCGAAACCACTCTTTTTTTTTATTTTTTTTATTATAAGATGGGTTAACTCTTGACCTCAATCTTGACCATAAGGTCAAAGATGAGGTCGACGATGGAGCGAGTTAACCCAGAAAATGCCTATAACGGCACTGGTACTCCCACGCACCGACGGAACACAGCAAACTGTTTGGCGTCGGACTTCGGTAGGAGGGTGGTCGCGAACCAGACGGCCCTTTACAGAGCCTACCACACCGCCGTTTGGAAAAACTTTTCATGGTGCTTAAAACAGCTGCAAAATATTAGATACTCCACATTTATCAATGGCAGCATAAAACAGACCAATCGACCGTTGTCAATAATCGTGGTAAGAGACCGTTACAAATTAAAAAAACCCTAGTTGGGCAATGCGATATCACAAGGCAGGCAGATGCATTAGATATCATAACTTAGACGTCTGACACAATTTGTCGTATGCGTCTCTTTCTATCACATAGCGTCAGAACGGAACAGGAAGAACGACATCGTATTAAAAAATTACGTTATTTTTGCTGTGTAAGCTATACTGGTAAAGAGCGAATGGGTGTGTGTTTGGTCTAAACATCTTGGTGCTCTAAAATTCAATTCAATTTCAATTTATTTATTCAAGTTAATACAGACAAAATGATATCATGACAGGCTCGGGACCAAATCGATAGCATTATAATATTCTTACATAATTTTATACTTAATTAATTTCACAGGTTTTTAACACAGCATATAAAACATATTTTAAGTTGTCACAATTTTCAAAAAAGAATGTTTAATAATATCTAATAAATAAAAAAGAATGTCTAATAAATGTCAAAAAAATAAAAATTTGTCAAAAAATTTACATAAAATGTCAAAAAATATATTATTACTCATTTAAAATCACTTAGTCAGATAACTTAAAATAAAACTAGAAATTTTGGTTAGAGGGGTAAAGAACAAATCTATTTCGTCATATTTAGAGACTTCATTCAATATGTTAAGCGCCTCCGTAACGGGAGCATGCATTAATATGTTGGTCCTACTCGGAGGGACCCTAAAAACGCGAGCACGCGGTGCTACACGTAATCGCGGATTTGGCACCTGCAGCATCATACAGTCGAGTATCGTCACCTGCTAGCGGTTCACCCAGCTGATGAACTGAAGAAGCTCTGGCGTATTACATCCCTTAAAAGTTTCTTTCCCTGATATTGGCGACTTTCCCGTTCTCTATTTTATTACTCATTAAAATCGTGGACGCCATTTTATCAAGGATTTGAAAGAGCAAATGGGAAGCATACTAATGTCTTTATGGGACGTAAATATCAATCAATGGTTCTGCCGCCGATGATTTCGACTGAACGTTGTCGTACATCGCTACATATACTTGTGGTGATCGGTTGAGAATAACACCACCCCATCTCTTTCCGTGGGTGTCGTAAGAGGCGACTATGGAAACACAAATGAGATCTGCCTCCTAGTAATCCATCCCAGGCAACGACACTTCATTTTTTTTCTGAATCTGAGGTGTCGTCCTATGGTCTAATGCGGTGTGGTAGGCTCTGTAAAGGGCCGTCTGGTTCGCGACCACCCTCCTACCGAAGTCCGACGCCAAACAGCCTGCTGGTGTTCCGTTGGTGCGTGGGAGTACCAGTGCCTTTATAGGCATTTTCTGGTTAACTCGCTCCATCGTCGACCTCATCTTTAGCCTTTATGGTCAAGATTGAGGTCAAGAGTTAACCTATCTTATAATTAAAAAAATATATATATGATTTACATTTTCAGTTGAAATTACTTTTTGCGGAAGCATCGAAATTCGCGTCGCGATCCATGGTACTTACCCTAGTCTCCTGTGTTTAATGTCGACTTAATTGTTGAATGAATTCAATATAATTTTGTAATCCTTTCTGTACATGCCTTGCTGTCCGATAATTCAAAATTAGTTTTCGATCAAACAATTTTCTTCAATATTTCAAGCTAGATCGAACTCAATCGTGACATTCCCATGTATTTTTTGTCCTTTTTTCTTGCCAGTCGTTCTAACGAATTCATTTTTTGAAAGGATGTCGGATCCCCATAAAACTTCCCGTCGGGGTCCCCGTGGCTAAAAAGCATGGAATGGGGCTCTTGTTAAAATAGGGTGTCGGTCGCGTTGACCGGCCAATCCATCTGTTGTTGATTTGCGCGACCCGACAATTTATCAACTTACGATAGGTTACGGGTGGTTAGGGTTTGTAAATACTCTAGCAATAAGTCTCTTATAATAATAATAACAACCTACTAGGTAATTACGCAGATAAAGTAGTAATTGTTGAATATAATGACAAAATAATTCACGCACAATAGAACGTGTACCTTTGTGCGTATTCTTTAACAATAGTGTCTAGGGAGACTTGTGCAATACGTTGTGTGCCCGATTTCAGTGAGTAAAACTCAGTTTGGATGTTAAAATTGCTAAATGCACCGAGCGCAGCGCTCGTGGCCTGCGCGTGCACAGCTCCCCCCTCCGCGCCCCTCCCCCCGCCACGCGATCAGCTGACCGCCTCCGCCCTGCCGCTGCCGACCCATGCGTCATGCTTGTTGACTAACTACGCTCTCGAACGTTTTCCTGCCTACTCCGACTAGGAGCGTACGTGACACGAGGAGATTCATTTAACCGCAATAGATACGCATGTACTAAGCGAGTAGGTATTACATGCGCAGCGCGCGTAGGCCGCATATCTACTTCGGGCGTCGTAAACAAAACGAGGAAGGCGCATGTAGTCGGGATCCGCGAATTTCAGGCTTCCTTTGTTTACGTGGGGCGTCGGCGCGTGGGGGGCGGGGTGCGGGGCGGGCGCGGCTGCGTGCTCTTCAAGGTCAAGAGCGGCGGGCGTCGGCCGGTTACGGCGGCGCCGGCCGGCCGGGGCTTTACACTGGCAGACTGCACACTTACCGGCATGGCAGCGCCGCTCCTGCTGCTCGATGTAGCGCGCCGCCTCCAGCAAGTCGAGGAGGCTCATGTCGGTCGGCGGCGAGGCCGCGCGCGGTACAAGCGCGCCCGCTGTCACGCCGCGACTGGCCACGCGCGCCGCGGCGAGCTCACGTGGCCGCCGCTACTATCGACCAATGGCGGCGCAGCACGCCTGTCACGTGACCGCCCGGTCCGGCCAATGGCGGCGCGAGTCGCGGCGACGTAGCACGGGGCGTGCGGGATCGATGCCATTGCAGCGATCGAATGCACGCGCCGCCGCTCGCGGCCCGGTGACGCGACACGCACTCGCTTTTATTTTACTGATATTTTTCCATTGCGTACGCCCTAAAGTTGCCGGTAATTAAACTTACTAAAAATACTTTAACCTGTTTATCGATATAGTTGAAGCGCTAAAAGGTGTTGTATTTGCATTAGTTCGAAGCACGTGTCGCTCCGGCCGACTTTCACTTGTCGAAAGTTTCCAGCCCGTATTGACACCGACTCGCGACGCAGCGTTCTAACTAGAGTCCACGTAGATTTTTGTTTGCTTCTTATCGGAATAATTACAGTACGCATACGCACGTATCGTTGTAATGAAGAAAATATTGCACTTACCAATAGGTACACATCTTCTGGCGAGCTCGCTTATCGGGTAACCCAACCAAACACGGTAGGTATATATTTCGCAGATTCTTTCTTTATTTCTACATCTTTAATTCTTTACAGGTAGGTAGTAGGTAGGTACACTTCTTTATTGTATCTAAATCAATAACAATAACTCATGTACTTACGCAAGTACTTGATTAAGGAGTACTTGCCCGGGATTTTATTTGTTTTATCATTAATTAGTTCATTACACAAGTAGGAATTGACGCTGATAGCACCTAAATAGATACATAAAACACCTTTAAGTACCTAATCAGATGATGTGGCTTTTTTACACAAAAATAGCTCTATCATTGTAGCCTTTAACAATAAACAAAGAAATTAATATACATCTAAAATTTTCTTCGCCGATATCAAAAAGGCATATACGCACCAATATTTTTTAAGATAATTAAAACATTAATAAAGCAAATAAGATATACTTACATTGTCGTTTCCATTTCAGTCACGTTTTCACAAATTTCAAGCAAAACCAAATTCATTGATTAGATTTAAAACTCAGGTTTAGCACTTGGTCATACTGAAAATATTATCCCTTGATGTGTCTCGAATATGTTCTTCTACCTTCTAGAGACAGACCTCTTTGTATGAAAACTCTATACAGCGTCGATGTGTTCCTATACGGGGTGACTGTTTAATCAGTACGCAAATTTTTCTTACGGTGTCAGTAACGTTGATAGAACGTTATGTGAAGGATTTTTTTTTTCCAAAATTTCCAGATTTTTATACTTACCTCTTTTCAACATCTTAGAGGATGTAAAGCGCAGAAACACGGGTGTCATACTATTACCAAGATTCAAGTCAATTGGACGATGTTATTTTTTTTTCCATTCAAACATTTTGGTTTATTTTCATGCTTCAGCTTCAGACGATCTAGCTTGATATAAAACAAAAAATACGGGTTTGTTAAATTTTCACAAAGTTTACGTACAAAAAATTTGTGCATGATTAAAAAATAACGTAGTGTTTCGGACTCCTTTTCATTATGGAAACGTTATTCGATCTACTAATTGGGCCCTTGTATGAGTGTATTATTTTATCATACATATTTATTATTATTTAGCTGCCCGAACTGAACAACTTTAAACCTTCGCGCGATTCTTGTACACCCGTGTGTGTATCGCCCGCGCCGTAAACAAGCGCGCAAAGGGGTTATTATAACAGCTGCTATTTATTTATTTATTATAAGATGGGTTAACTCTTGACCTCAATCTTGATCATAAAGGTCAAAGATGAGGTCGACGATGAAGCGAGTTAACCCAGTGCCTATACAGACACTGGTATTCCCATGTACCGACGGAACACAGCAAGCTGTTAATCAACCGACACATTTAATTGTTGCGAATCTTAAATCCTCACTTTTGTTGCAAGCTATTTCCTCATAAAATGTTAGGCCGCATAATATTTATTTATTTATTTATTTACAGTTCTTTGCACACATGACAAATATATATAGAATCACAAACAGAAATACGACACAAAAGGTTAGCTTATCTCTAAAAAGAAATTTCTTCCAGCAAACCCGAGCCACGGAAAACTGATCGGAAAGGCAGATAGAGCGTGCAAAATACGTAATATACCTACATAAACTATACTATAAGTAAACTATATTTAGCTACCATATAGAAAATAATCTCTTGATACGTAGGCTAGGTCTCTAGTTATGTACTAAGCATTTAATTACAAGTCTAGATCTAGAATGATTATAGATTGGACTGGTCCGAGGAGGGAACTAGCTTAGGATCAGGTTCAATGTAAAACCAGCTCAAACTAGTTAAAAAAAAATTTTCACTTTTAACACTTTTTATTTCTTGATATAATATTTATAATATTATTAGCTCTATCTACAAAATGTGATGATAAGCAGAGATCTGATATTCGGATGCATATTAGCTTGAGTTCAGATGTTGGCTGGTATGGAAAGCACTTTTTTATTTTTTATCCGATTAGTCATTAAATTCCGGAATTTCATTTTTAACATAATTATTCAAAGCCGCTTCCATACTTTGCTACCCAAAAATTAACATCCGAATATACGATCTCTAGTGATAAGGGTGGTTACTATAAATAAGCTAGCGAATCTTTAAAATGTGATTATCTCCATGAAACTGAACAATTTTCCTCTAGGAACCTAAATTAATTAAAAAAAACGGGTTGCACTCCTGGAGTGCCGGCAGATGTGAAAACTTAACATATATTACTTCCTTGTGGTCTAAGAAGTTTTCACTTCACCCTCCGGCGCCTCCGTCTTACGAATTTTCGATCAGGGTCACGTGACCCTGACGCGAGTTTAACATTTTTTACCCATTTAAAAAGTGCACAACGAAGCTAAAGCAGTTTTCACTTCAAATGTATAAAAATTAACTTTTTAGTGCTCGCTTGTGGTAACCTGTTGTGCGGCTCTCTGTACAAAATATAAGCTGTCGATATATTAAATTGTATATAATTTACAATCACAGAGGTTGCTTAGTTCCAATTTTGGTGTTCCTTGGCAGTATACAATTAATAAATAGCTTCTGTATTGCAGAAATCTTTTTAGATTTGTAATTTCTCATTTAAACGGTTGGTATTGAGCAATCGAGGAGAAAACAAATAATCATAGTTTTTAAACCCCGACGTAAAAAGAGAGGGGTGTTATAAGTTTAACGTGTCTGTCTGTGTATCTGTCTGTGGTATCGTAGCTCCCAAACGGATGAACCGATTTTCGTTTAGTTTTTTTTGTGTCATAGATAATTTTATACCGAGTCTTCTAAGCCATGTTTCATGAAAATCTGTTCAGCCGTTCAAAAGTTATAAGCAATCGAATGTCGGGGTGATTCAAAATTTTCAATTTTAGTGTTATTATCCATTCTTCCTGCATTTTTTAATATATATATATTTTTAAAGCTAATACATAAAATAGGGACCGTTTGACCAAACTGAGCGGCTATCGTGCTACTTTTGGTTATTATATTATCATTATAAAGAAAATTATCTTCACTCAGCTAATCAGGCATACAGGGTGTAAAGGACAGTTTAGCAAATACTTAAATGGTGGAATCTACCCATAACTATCATCAGCTATAAGTAATTTTTTTTCCCGGAAACGTCACGTTACGGAGTTTTCATTATTTACCTACTTTGTCGCTTCGCAACGTATCCTGAAACCGCGCCGCGCTGCTGTCGGAGTGCGATGTACATTGCTGGTTTTCGTGTTTTACGTTGTTATGATAGTTTTTATTGCAAAATGGAGTGTATTCGATTAAATCATAAAAAATGGTAAATATTTAAAATAAAAACATGAAAAAAAAAAATCTGGAGAAAAATTCCACTGAAAAGTTATTCAGAATGATTGTCCGAGTCCAGGGTTACAGTTTTTGCTAAGATGTCTTTTATACCCTGTATATTTAGCTTCATTTAGTCTGGGCAATTTTTTTTAGAAATATGTAGTACAAAAATCAAAAATAAAACAATTGTTATTTACTATAATATATACCTATTTGTGGATATATTTATTTATTTACAACTCATTCTATATGCATGTCTTAGTTAATTTTGTTCATCGCGTTATTCTTAGCCAAAGTGACAGTCGCTTATTTTGGTGAACAACGACTGTCACTTTGGTAAGGAATAACCAAATGCGCCATTTATATATAATTCGGCATTATCCTTTAATGGTCAGTTTAGATGAGGATTTCAACAACTATTTTTAGTGTACAGAACCCTTAGGCCTGTATTACAGAAGGAGACTCAAATCTTGATCTATATTTAAGTATTGACTGTCTCTTTCTTTCACTATCAAAATGACAAAGACAACTGCTACTCAAGTATAGATCAGAGTCTGAGTCGCGTTTTGTAATACGAATCTTAAGAGCCTAAAGTAACTTTATAAAAACTCAGAATAGACGCTACATAATTATAAATTTACATAGTAGGTATACATATACAGTTAACAATTAAAAATTGCCACTTAAATATTGCTTTGATACTAACATAACGATACGTTAACGATATTTGCTTTAAAAAATAACAATAATAGCTAATGTCATCGAAGTTAATCTCATAAACTTTATATGCTGAGCAAAATATTTTATTGTTAAGTAAAACATTAGTAGTAACTATGGTAACACTATAATTAAGTGAAGATAGCCTCAGAGCTAGTATCCAAAGCCGTAAAAGCTGTTAAAAAGTATAGGTGTGACATCTTGAAAAAGATTTGATTAGAATCATGAGTTTTCCTAACGTGAATGATCTTATCTTCTCTATATCAACGTCAATCTAATGCAAAATATGTATTTCCGGGTGCATATAACCCGAACCTCTCCAAAGTTCGAGTGAATAGGCATCTTTTGGGTGAGTTTGCCCCTGGGGTAGATTGTGGTCAAACTCAAACTCATCTATACTTCTATACTAAAATTATAAAGTGGAAAGATTTGATTGTTTGTTTGCATTGAATAGGCTCCGAAACTACTGGACCGATTCGAAAAATTCTTTTACCATTAGAATTCTACATTATCCCCGAAGTAAATAGATTATATAATTTTCCCGAATTCCCACAGGGACGAAGTCCCGGACAGAAAGCTAGTTTAGTTTAAGATAGTTTTATTTTTATTTTTGTATTTGAATAAAGCATTTGTTAAATATAATTATGTACGGCATCAGTTAGCCTTAGGCAAATATTACCCTGATAAGCATAATTTGACCTTTTTCAACATTTTCAGGATAAACTCTAAAGGCCCGTACTACAGAATGAGACTTAATACTTGATCTATACTTACGTATTGATAGTCTTTTTCTCTCACTATCAAAGTGACAAAGACGATTGCTACTTAAATATAGATCTGAGTATGAGTCTCGTTCTGTATAAGGACCTAAAACTAGCAGTCGTGAAATGACAAAACTATTTTCCATTTGGCCATAAGTCGTTTTTTAAACGCACCATATGATTGAAGGCACCTTGATATGATAATGCAATAAGCATTTATTTATTTTAAATAAAATTGTTCAAAGAAGCCGCTTCCATACTTTGCTAGCCAAAAATTCACTTTAGGTAAATATATATCCGAATACCGATCTCTGTTAATAATGGAATAAGCGTACTAGTAATAAGTTACGCCAATGTACTTGCGCAGGCTTCCTTTAAAATGACACGAATCTCCTGTTATTTTCTTTAAAATCTTATTGCAAGGCCGTAAGGTCTACATTTTTATTAGTATTCACGTTCAGTTTTGCTCGGATAGCGCTTTTCTGCGCAAACGAACATTGGCGTTGCACTTATAAAAGTGTTACACTTGTACAATACATGGAACACACAACTATGTAAATATAAATTATAAACCCCATCGGAATCAGATAGTATACAGGGCTTTAGGCATCTCTCTTTCAACCTCTCGGGTGGTTAATCAGTCCATGAAACTAAACAACTTTCCCAAGGAAAATAGGCCAAATTACGAAAAAAAAAAGAGTTCCCATACAAACTTCATCAGCATATAGCGCATTTTGTATGGGAGATCAAATTTTTTTTTCGTATTCCGACCTATGTTCCTTGGGAAGTTGTTCAGTTTTACTGGATTCTTACCACGATTTTCGTTTTGAAAGGGTATCCAATATTTCAAGTCTGTTGCAAGCACCATGATTATGAATTAACTGGAGAATAATGCGTTTATGTTGGAATCCAATTACCTGGCAACTTTGCTTGATTCTTTTCACATTAAAGAAACTGTCATAGTATTTATTAGCTGCTAAAAACAACAAAACAGCATAGTTTTCAAAATATCTGTTTTACATAATAAAAAATCTAGTTAGATCTTTTTAAAAACACACAATTGCTACCAAACAAATTGGGATATACCATCCAAAATTCACACAACAAACGCAAAGTGAAACAATATAAATATGTAATACTACAATTATTTCTAAACTGTTGACCTTAAAAATACCTAATGAGAAAAACAAGACTACTTAATGTAACGAATAAAATCTAAATTTAATAAAATCTTTGATCCAATCACTTTTATAGGTTGACAACACTGATTATTGCCACTTTTAAAAAGGGAAATACTAAAGGATCACACACAACAGATGGCGCTAATGACATTTCTTGAATTTTTTCCCATAAAGATTCGCGAGCCTCATACACAGGATGTCTTTAACTAATGTTAGCGAAACTTTAGGGAGTGATTGTTCCCATTAAACTACACAATTTTCCTCCAAGGAACCCATATGAAACTAGTCACTGAAAAAGTATGAAAAGGCAATCATTATTTTTTTATATTTCGACTTCTTTCTTGGGGAAAGTTGTTTATTTTAGTGGGCTGAGTCACAAACTTAATTTTGGTTGGTAAATTTAGTCTCCCAATGTAATAAATTATAGATTTTCAAATGAATGAGTTTAGCGACGACAATATTCTATCTGAAATACTAAAGTCAGTTTCTACGTTTTCAATACTATTTAGGTTCACCCTTTTTTAGGCTTCTGAACCCTGATGAATAGCTGTAGAGATAATGGGTTATGAGCGTTTTGGGCTCTGGAAAGTACATTAAATCATCGTTTTTAGTTTTATTAAATTAACAGCCAAAGAGAAATTCAAGGACATTGATATTGTTTTGAAAGTAACTTTAGGGACAGAAAAATATTCGGCGCGATAATTCCACACGCGGGGGTAAAAAAGTACAACTGTTTTGAAAATTCAACCCTAACATTCAACCATTTTGTTTTTGCTGAAAAATATTTTTTTTAACGCCATCTATCGCGAGCCCAAAATTCCTCCTCTCTTTAATGCAAGGTATCAACAATTTTGTACTGACTTCACACAAGTAGTTACAAAAACGTGATACGTTATTGCAACGTACAGTAGCTGCTATTCGATAGCAGTGATAAAATTTAACTAATATTGTAATACAACGCTGCTCAACCTCAAAATTTCTTACTTGAAAATTGCAGGCGCCCAATAATTCGATTGTTTTACAAATCTGTAATATCTTTTGCAAGTATTATTTCTGAAGATATTTTATCTACAAAAAAAAATGTATCGTGCACAATTTTCCACTGCAGCAAGTTCGATTGTATACCGTCGAAAATTTTAAAATATGCTCTTGGGAGCCATTCATATTTCGTATGGGCCTTTATTGAGCAGCTCTGTTGTAATATATGGTATATTGTACAATACTACTTTTTTCTACACTAACCTACTTCACTCGTATGGTTTCAGCCGATATCACCGAAGATAGCTTCTTTAAATCTCTGCTACCCTTGTAGGTGTTACGCTCCTGTAATTAAAATAAAAGCATTTGATAAAATAAGTTTTTTTTATTATTAGATAGGTTAACTCTTGACCTCAATCTTGACCAAGGTCATAGATGAGGTTGACGATGGAGCGAGTTAACCCAGAAAATGCCAACTGGTACTCCCACGCACCGACGGAACACAGCAAGCTGTTTGTCGTTGGACTTCGGTAGGAGGGTGGTCGCGAACCAGACGGCCAGACACAGAGCCTACCACACCGCATGAGACCATAGGACGTATATGTATAATTAAACAGCTCATTCAACAGCAGAGCTCTGCCCTAGCATACGCAATAAGACTTCACTCTAATGAGAGTTGATTGACAAGTAAAACATAACCTTAAATTTACCAACAGAGGTTTGCATTTTTTTTGCATTCGATTGACGTTGACAAATGATATTGAATTGCTATAATTTTCCACGTTAAAAAGGGTATGAGTTCAATCCTAAGTAGATAACTAGTATTTTTTGCAGACTACAATGCCTATTAGTAGATAACCACAAACGAAAATGTCACTCATTTATTTAGATGATGTTCTGGTTTGTAGTTTTTCTTTTTGTTGATTTTTTTAAAAAGCGCTGTATCATTTTCTATAAAAGTAGCCACCTCTGGAGTATACTCTTTCGAATAAAAAAAGAATTTTGAAAATTGGTCCATAATTGGCGGAGAAATCGGTGTACATAAAAAAAATCTTGGAAATGTTTTCCTTGGCAATCAGTCGAACATAGAACCTCCTCCTTTTTTGAAGTCTGTTAAAAAGGACGTATGTTTACATTCAAACGCAACAAAAATGAAAACTTTTCTACATACAAATATGGTCCAGTTTCCTTGTGTTGATTCTAAAGTCTATACTCTCATGAAAAGGAAGTCTCATTACATTACGGTAGCAGGGGTATGATCCTTTTAACGTTGTAAAAAAGTTAAAAAATCACTTTATATTCTTCCCAGACCTTTTTCCCGACTTAAGGCGGCTACAGCACCCGATAAAGGCAGCACACTTAGGAATGTTGCCATCTCCGTCTCTCAACAGGCCTGGGCCGGTAGTGCGAACAGTGTCAATACACGAAGTTTACGGACTATGAAAGCGTGCGTGCGTAAAAACATGTTCGAAAGTTAGAAAAATGAGATTTATGGAAAGGTAACAGCTTAAATCGAAAAATGCGTTAACAACTTATCGAGAGTGTTCAATCACGAACATTTTGATAGCAAATTCAAGTTCCTGTGTGCATTTTACTATCGTTTTTACAGCTTAAAAGATACACAATATTGGTATTTAGAGGTGACTTTGTGAGCTTTTTCTATCGAACCGAAAGTACTGAATCATTTTTTTAGCAAACTACACACATCAAAAAAAGTTTACGATCAGTAGCAAAATCAGGTGTATTCTTTAAAATATAAATTATTTAAAGAAACTGTTTACGTTTTATGATTTTATAATGAAAATGCACTAAGTAAATAAAAGAATCATTATTAATTATTTACTTTTTATTAACAAAAGCTAGGAAATGCAATTTTGGCTTAAATGTAATGTAATGAAAAATTTGAATTAATGAAAAAACAAACAAAATTTATTACGAAAAAATTAATAGTTAGTATAAAATGACTCCTCCCCTGGCTCGCACACATGCGGAAACCCTTCTGGGCATGCTAAGAATTAAGTTATCTAGCATTTCTTGTGGTAACCTGTCCCACTCTTCAATAGCAGCTGCCCTGATTTCTGACACTGTTCGCGGAGGTGGCTGACGGTTCCAAACAGCTCGCTTATGAGCATCCCACGCAGTGGCGTGCATTCCATACAAGCAGAAAAGCAGTGCCTACCCTAGGGTTTTCAAGGCAAAAAAATACAAAAATAAATATTATAATTTACACCAACGATCACAGATCTTTGTGAAACGAGTAAACGTTTTCCGAAATGACGTCATCTACATTTCTTTACCGACCTTTAACTTTTCAAAACAGCGCCATCTAAACTTCTAATACTGAACTAGTAAGAGCCCTCGTAGGAGCGCGGATTGATTATTCGTTAAAAGCACTCGTTTGAAATGCCTTTTTTGTCGATGTTTTGTGTTGTAATGGGGGCTTCTGATTGGCTGTTTCGTCTACCCCGCCAAAAATTTACGAACTGATTGTATGGAGAAAAAAGCTCTGCCTATAAAGCGATGCTACCAAATTGAGAAGTGTCAATATTCGGTAAGTTTGAAAGAGCTGTTATAGATTTTTAATTTTGCGGATTTTTTTCTTATTGGATGCATTCAGCCATATTGGTTTGTTTTTGTTTTGCAACTACGTAGGTACGAAAACTTTTGTAGATTATTGTTTTATCAGTTTATAGTGTTCGTAAGACATTTGTTTAGAACAAAATGAGCGCAATAAGTTGTGAAAAGTGTGGTGATGATGTTTGTTTGCCGAAACTGCGTGATTTTTCTTGTTTACCTTTTCAAGGAAAAGTAAACATTACCGCAAAAGGCCGATGCATGGATTTGACGCAAAAAAAGGTACCGCAGTAAGATATTTTAATACTAAAATATACAATACCTATTCATAATTGGCTCACGGGTTGTGTACATATCTACTAACCGCTTAAGTATTTTGTTTTCCGTGCATTTTGTTTTCAAACTGTTATAAAAAAGGTTAACGGCGCAGGGTTATTTTGATTTTAATAACCTTAATACAGCGATTAAAAAGCATGAGCTTTCTAAAAAACATCTCAAAGATACGTTGAAAGTTTTCTCGTTTAGCAAAAGTCGCATAAAAACGAGTTTGAGCGGTCAATTAAAACTAGACAAGTTCACTGCCTACCCTGCCTAAAATGTCTATGCACGCCACTGATCCCACGCATGCTCGATCGGGTTTAAGTCAGGCGAGCCGGCAGGCCAGTTTAACCTGGTGATGTCGTATTGCTGGAGAGCAGCATCAACACGTCCGTTTCGATGTGCGGGCGCATTATCATCTACCATTATGAATTGGCGCCCGTGGTTGATGCGGAATGGTCTGACGTATCCATCGATTGCAATCGTTTTGTACATGGCTCCGGTCATGGTGCCTTGATACGGGATTAAGGGCGTCCTAGCCCCAATCATTATCCCGGCCCAAAAGGACACTGATTTCCCGCCCTGCTGAACGGTTCCAGTGGCAGTTCTCTGCCTTTCAGAGTCGCCAGGTCTTCTCCAGACACGGACACGTCGGTTATCTGGATGTGTACTGATCCGCGTTTCGTCAACGAAGAAGCAGTTCTGCCAGATGCTTTCGTCCTCAATTTCTTCATTTTGACGGAGCCTAGCCCATTGCAATCTGCGCCGCTTCCGTTGCTGTGAGTTCAGAGGTGCTCGCCAGGATCTCCTTGCTCGTAATCCAGCTTGGTGTAAGCAATTTCTAATCGTTTGGGTGCTAACTTCGCGGCCGGTGGCAGCTCGCAGCTCTGCTTTCATTTTAGTAGCGTTCATTGTTGGGTCACGGGCAGCCAGTAATCTGATATATCGCTTCTGAATTGCAGTAAGAACAGTTGGGCGACCACTGCGAGGTCGATCAGCTAAATCTTCCATGCCCTGATACCTCTCCAACGTGGTCACCACGCAGGATTGGGATACATGAACTCTGCGTGATATTTCCCTCGTGGAATAGCCTTCTCCACTTAAAGTTAGAATTCTGGCTCGTAAAACTGCAGTTAATCCTCTCGGCATCGTTACCAACTTAATTTTTTTTGAATAAATTGAAAATATTGATAAGTTGCGACTATGTCAGATTTCTGAATGAAAGCAAGCAAGGGTTGATTGTCTTTTTAAATGAAAAAACATTTGAATTACGAAATTATTTTATATTTAAATTTCATATTTTTAAATAAGGAATCAAAAGATAAAAAGTGATTAAGTTTTATTCTTCTACAATAAAAAATATTAGCACTTTTCCAAGTGATCGCAAACTTTTTTTGATGTGTGTACTTATCTAGTTTATGTCCTGAATATTATAGTAGTATTTTTTTTCTTCGATTTAATGCAGTTCGTCATGCTTATCTACGCATCATAAAATCGTAATTTAGGTGCTGTAGTCGCCTTAAACATGATGGAGGATTTGGCTAATCGGGTAAGTACAGTGGAGCGATTACTATCTGACCTCCGTTACCCTGTTAACAAGTAACCTGACAGGATAGCGCACAAAGTTTTCCATCATTTTAAGTCAGTGGTCTTACATATGTGAAATGCGTTTAAAGAGGTCTTACAGAATCTGTTAGAATTCTTAGAAATAACCCTTAGAAATAAACTGACCCAACTCAAAATTTAGGTATTCTCTGTTATTCCATAAACCGACTTAAAATAGCATGCCGGATAAATATGTAGTCAATGGGCTATGTATGACATTTTAAAAATATTTTTAATTTCGTTTGATTTATTATTTAACATAAAGGAATAAGGTCCCGTTTCTTTAAAAAAAATGAAAAAAATATCTATCTTTTGAAATAAAAACATAATAATTAAAAGATTCTCAGTAGGGTAAACTAATCCTAAGAACGGCATTATATGCAATTGTATTACTTTGCCAAACTGTCATGTCAATTGAGAAAAAAAACATAACCTGTTTCATGTTGTATTGTCGTAGACACATTACTATTATTAATTTGTGATATTGTATTGGTTATTTATTTCCGAGTTTGGTTGGTTGTTACTTCAGGCAAGTTGGTAGAATCAGCTCTAACGAACTGAGCGGTATCCATAGTGTCAGAATCCAGTGTATTGCGAAAGTTCGAAAGTCCAGGAAGCTAAGCCAAGTCGTCAGTAAACATCAATCCAAATAATCAAAACCACGAAACAGAAGGTAACAATAGAGTCCAAGGTAGCAAAACCAAGTCGTCAGTAAATATCCAAATAATCAAAACCACGAAACATAAACAAACTCAACAACCAACAACTCAAAAACACAATGGTTAGGTTATGTGTCAACCAACTTTCAAACGTCTTTTTTTTTTACTTTGGCAAAGGAATTAAACCGTATAGAATGCTGTAGTAAGCAACAAATCGTAACAAAAATTTTAAAAATTTATTATTTTTTTATCTATAATCAAAATTATTTGATATCTTTTTTATTTGAATATGGGACCTTAAATCTGCTTAAAATAAAAAAAAACACATTATTTTAAAAATCTTGCACATAGCCCATTTACGTCTGTATTGTAATTACAAACTCATTTTGATGAAAGTATTAGAAGATAATAAAATAAATTCAGAATTCTTATTTTACCTAAGTATTAATCTGCATTTCCCACACATTTGAGTTTTTGAGTTAAACCACTTTAATTCTGAGGGTGCGATGGTTCTGTCGATGTCGATACATTCGTATTTATCAACCCATAAAAATCCCACTGCTGGGCAGTCTGGCGACAAGTCTCCTAAAGACTGAGCCAGATGAGATTTAAAAAAATCTTTCTTCTTCTTATCGTGTAGGTATAGTCAAGTGTGTGGCGAACTTGGCTAACTGGTGTCAGAGAGATGTCAGAGTTAGAACCGCACAATGGCCTCTGACTTGATTTTAACGACTGTAATCAATCGATAACAGCCGGGACCGACAGCTTAACGTGCCCTCCGAAGAACGGAGACGCTGCTGATCGATTGCCACTTTAGTCACCCATCAGTGTACGTTGCTTAACCTCACTGATCGGTTGAGATCAGCGAGCGCCACTGCGCTACGAGCGCTTGTTGATTTCAAAATAAAATCAACAAATTCAAAGAAAATTTTGAGGTTAGTAAAAGTGAATATGAAAATAATGGGGTTAACTTACGTTAAATTTATCTTGTTAGTCACAATCTTCAATATCTTGGTAGCATGTAAAGTTTCACTAAGCCATTTTTTTTTAAACAAGCACTATGACACCCAATCATGCAGCTTTACGTCCACAGGATTTGGTTAGGATTAGGAAATACATTACATACGCTCACGCATGTAATCCCATACGGGGTAGGCAGAGCATCAGTGGTTCAGAACCACTTGATGCCACGTTTGACATAAATTCTGAGGGTTATTAGTAAATAAAAAAAAACGAAAACGAATCAATGCACGCAGTTGTATAGGCGGAGCACATTACGATCAAGTAAAAATTATTTTATATTGGGAAAAAGTTGTATTATATTTTCCGCAACGAGTTAATTTTGGCGAGATCTATGGCCTTAACCTCCATTGCTTCAAAGGGCCGCGCCGTGCCCCTTGATGGGAACGTATGTGGGTCGATGAAGAAGTTAATTTTTATCAATAAGATGTGAATATTATGTTGAATGAAACAAATGAACAAATACCACACAACCAAATCAAACAAAACCCGCATTAAGGGCTCTTTTATTGTCGTGCGTGTTTGCGCACGCATGCGTGCCACCCAGAACCTACTGTTTCATACATGTTTTCTTTTCCCGCGTGCGTGAGGGGCCGCCTTACAATAAAAACATAGGTATATAAAAAGACAGGTTGCGGGCGGCGCGCAAGCATGACAATAAAAGAGCCTTTAGCTTCATATTTCAGACGCTTGGGACAATACCCTTACCGTATAGCATACACATTATGAACAAACCATAGATTTTTTTTAATGGATTTGGTTTTGGTAATAGTTGGTTGGTTGTTTGAGTTTATCACCTACTTGTCTGTACCTACATGGTAATAAGTAGTAAAAAGTAACATAATTATATACATGCGCATGTTATGTTCACTGTGAATAGGGACAATTCAGTATATTTATAATATACACATCAACACAGTCTATGGATATTGCACGATTTTTTTTATACAAAAGAGGTCTGTTTGAGAAGCTACAAAAGCATACTCGAGATACAGTTTGTTCGCTCAATTAGTGTGCATGGGTAGCTGTCAGCTGTCATCTCGAAATGTATGGCGGTACAGGGAGCAAGAAAACTTGAATGGTAATTCATATCTTCTATCTCTTTCTACTAGTTATAATACGAAAATAATAATATTTTGTGGTCTCTGTAAATATTTACATGGATTAGTATAGCTATTTTTTGAAAGAAAAATATTCGTACCTATTTGAAAATAAAATTACTTAACTGTAAATAAATTATTGTATTTGTTCATTGACACTATCGTTAACATTTACAAAATAATAATAACGTATATTTCCAAAAAGAAGTACTTAAGGAAGTTAGTTCTGCTAACTTATAAATTACAAAGGAGGGTTCAGATAATTCGTCCTGTAGGTATTACTTGCATTACAAATACCCAGTTGCAGTAACGGTCATTAGAATAAAAGCTTTTCGGTCATTATGTGATATTCATAGATTAATTTATTTATAGATAGATATGAGTTTCGACATTTATTATTTGAATTTCTTTCAAATACTGACATTGGCAAAATCACTATGCGGAGGCCATATTTAAAAGAATAGGCATAAGTTCAATAATAAATTTTGCTATTTTATTTATTGGAGTTGAGAAAGGGCATTATTAATTATAGTTGAGAATGTTGGAGGAGACTGGCAATGACACTGCGAATAATGACAACAGCGGTGGTACGTCTCAAGACGATAACGCTCCAATTAAAAAAAGGAAGACGCTTTGTAAAAACTGCAAAGAAATAATTTTGAATGTTCATCAATACTGCGTCAACACAATGCCGCCTGATAATGATAAAGAGATGGAATTTAAAAATTATCCAATTATTGGGACAGTTTCGAAAATGGTTAATGTGCATCGAAACACTGTCGCCAAAATTATAAAATCAGGACCAGTTTCTCCCTTAAAGAGAGGAAGTCAGACGAAAAATTTCTCAAAGATAGATAGATGATTTTGAATGCGATTTAGTTCGACGCACAGTATATAGATTCTATACAGATAAGAAACTTCCAACACTCGATATGATATTGCAAGATTTAAAGACAAATACGGACTTCCCATATCAACGTACTACGTTGTATGAGCTTTTACGTAAACTTGGATTCAACTATAAAAAAGTGAATAAACGCAGTGTGTTGCTTGAGACGCCGCGATTCCAAGTCTGGCGTTATAAATATATAACAAAGCTCAGAGAAGCACGTCAAGAGGGGCGAAATATAATCTACCTGGACGAAACGTGGTATGACACACATGATACCATCAAAAAAAGTTGGACTGATTGTAGTTGTCACTGCATTTCAGATTTGCCTTCCACTCGTGGGAAACGCATTATCATATTGCATGCTGGATCCAAAGACGGTTGGGTCGAAAATGGACTGCTTCTATCTGCGAAACAGATTAGCGATGCGAGCGCTGATTACCACTGCGACATGAACTCAGTGCTCTTTGAAAAGTGGTTTCAGGAGCAATTATTGCCAAACATAACACCAAATAGCCTAATAGTAATGGATAACGCTCCTTACCACTCGCGACTATCCGTCAGAATTCCAAACACCACAACCAGAAAAGGGGAGATCCTTGATTTTATGAGACAGTACAAAATTTCCATTCCAGAGCCAACCCCAACCATTCCAGTGCTGCTGGATATTGTGAAAAAGGCGGGCATAGAAAAAAGATATGTCATTGATGAAATAGCAAAAATGAATGGTTGTGAGGTGGTGCGTCTTCCACCATACCACTGCATTTTTAATCCGATAGAACAAGTGTGGTCTAAAATTAAACATGACCTTAGAGCCAACAATTGCGACCCCAAAAACAGCAGTGCCGTATGTCAATTGATCAGGCAGGTCATGTTGAACGTAACATCTGACTTGTGGGGTAAATATATTGCCCACGCAATCAAAGAAGAGAATAAGTACTTTAATGTAGACCAGCATGTTGATGTTAACGGAGACACTTTCATAATAAACACACAAAGTGATACAGATGACTCTGATTCGGAATAGCTAGATTGATTTTTTATACTTATGCTACAAAAATAGCATATATGTTTAAGTTGTAAGATGGCTATTTAATTTTATTTTTTATTAAAAAATTTGCATTTGTGGACGAGTCACATTTAAGTTAAAGAATGGTCCCAATATACCGTGCGCCTGTACTGCACACTAATTGCCCGAACGAACTGTACATGGAGCGCTGTAATTTTGAGACGAGCAAGTGCTAACCTTTATTTTCAATTCTAATCAATAAATTTTGTTTTACTTGAAATTTGTGAAAACGTGACGAAAATTTTAATTTTTTTTTTTTGCGTAAATTCGACTATTTTCATACAGCAGGCAAAAGTGCATTTTCGTTTTCGTTTCCGTCACGTTTTCGCAAATTTCAAGTAATACAAAATTTATTGACTAGAATTGTCAAACAGACCTCTTTTGTATGTTAGCCTAACACAAACACACTAGAATTTGTACCCAGTTTGTGAATCCTAATTTAAAAACAATGTAACAAAAAAAGTGAAATCTACTTACCACACACCAGGAGCTAAGGAGATACTAGAAGGTTCCTATCCTAGTTTTCTCTTTGGTTTTTGAATTACGCAAAATCTATTTCACCATAGCCAATACAATGGATTCCAAAACAAGCAAAAGATAGCAAAGATAGGCCATTTCCACAAAGAAAGCAAAGGATATGAAATGACTTACCATATACCAGGAGCCAAGAAGTTACAAGGAGGTTTCCTATCAGGTTGTGGCTATCGGCTGAGGTTGCTGACGTATAGCGTCTTGAGCTCTGTCTTAGGCATGTTTTCGAAAAGAGCGGCGCGGTTCTGGCCCTCGCCTTTCTTCACCCAATGCCCGTATACGCGGAAAGCGCATCCATCTATCACCTGAAGTTAGGGAAAAAATTGCACTTTAAGACCCGTATTACAGAAGGACACTCAAACTTTTTGTCTACATTAATATTATAAAGAGGAAATATTTGATTCGACCCACTCAAAGTTTCCCATGATACTGGCCACGTTACCGCGTCACCACACCAGTATCTGAGAAAGAGACTATCAATTTGAGTATTGATAGTCTCTTTCTCTCTAGAAAAATGACAAAGACGACTGTTACTTAAGTGTAGATCAAAGTCTGAGTCGTATTCTGTACTAAGGATCTTCTGTACTAAGATCACACTCAAACGGCTGGATCAATTTTGATGAAAAATTTTATGGAGGTAGCCGATACTCTGGATTAATACATAGGCTACATAATTTTCCCGAATTCCCACGGGAAGTCCTGGGCAGAAAACTAGTATCGTATATTCATCATGAAAATCGTGTACCCTATATTCATCACGGATAATATAGGATTCTAATGGTGAAATTATTTCTCAAATCGGTCCAGTAGTTTCGGAGCCTATTGCAAACAACCAAACAATCAAATCTTTCCTCTTTATAATATTAGTATACAGGTTAGCAGGTACACTGACCTTCCTGAGCGCGCGCATGGCGTAGGGGTCGTGCAGCGTGAGGCACAGCGGCACGGCGCGCGCCGCCGCGTGCGGCAGCCGGCGCAGGCGCACGGCCGCGCGCACCACGCACAGGCACACGCGCAGCTTGGCGCGCGCGTTGAACCCGCCACACTTTATCGCCTGCAGTCCGATTACATCATATTAGGGATCGGCTGGCTCACTTTGAGCCACCCCGCAGGCCGATTCCACTTAAAAGCTGAAGCTGCATATAATAGACCGAGCTCCCGTTGCACGAAACCCTACCTCACGAGGTGGCAGCTCAGAAATGTAATGTAGTGAGTGATAGATACTACTTAGGAGCACTGGATTTTATTAGTTTGCCATCGCATATCCTGGAAGAAGTATTTTTTTTTTACTTCTTGTATAGATCAGGTGGCAAGATGAAACTGATACAGTTCGATTGCCCTAGACGTGCCGTTCATGAATATATATAGTTGCCTGCATTCAGCCTGGCAGTTTTTCTGATCAGCCACCTAGAATAATATATGTCGAAATCTTGTTTGAAATGGCTGAATAGAAAAACTGCCAGTCGCAATGCAATCGATCTGCATCAGTTTCATCTTGCCACCTGATCTAAACAAGTTAAAAAAAATTACTTCTTCCAGGATATGCGATGGCAAACTACTAAAATCCAGCGCTCCTAAGTAGTATCTATCACTACATTACATTTCTGAGCTGCCACCTCATGAGGTACGGTTTCGTGCAACGGGAGCTCGGTATATAAAAGCTGTTTTTAATTCAGCTACTTATGACATTTACATTTTTTAAAGGCTCAAAGTAACGTGATTTAAACATGGCGAAATCACTTCTTTCAAGCTCTTTAAAAAGGGTAAACCAGTTTTTAAGTGGACTCGGTCTGCTGTTAAGTGCAGACGCACTGTTTAAGTGTTTAATGTATTTGTCTGAAACCCCTTGCAATTAGAATATATGCGATTATAAAGTAACTCTAAACGCAACATTAAATTGTAGTTGCTGTTACAAATTGAATTACAAATAGGAAAATGATTCTTAATTTAATAATAAATCTAAAATAAAATTAATCATGCGACATGCAACTATTATGCGAAAACAGCAGAAAGGTATAAACAAGTGTTTTTATTGTTTTAGTTAATTTGTCAGTGTGTACACATACATAAGAATATAACACAATACATACGCGAATTTGACCCGTTTTAATATTAAAATTAAAATACATAAATCAACTTGGTGTTAAATAAATACATTAAAAAATTACGAGGAATAGTTGCCAGAAGGCACTTTATGTTTACAAATTACATAGTATATTGGAAAGGTCATAAGAGTGGCCTATATCCAGCAGTAAGTGGACTAACATATACTGATGACGATGATAGTATATTATAGAAAAGTAAACCCGTATTTTGCAGTATAATAAAATAGATTACTAATATCATGTTGTTAACTAGATAGCATTGTCAAAAAATATATATATAACCTTCTATCAATTCTTAGATTAGCTGCTAACTCGAAATTAATAGTAAACCCAGCATTCGTGTTTAAAAATGAAGTAATACAAGATTAAGTATTAAGGTCCGTATTACAGAACACGACTCAGATTCATCTTTACTTAAGTAGCAGTAGTATTTGACATTTAGATAGTTAGTGTCATTTTGATAGTGAGAAAAAGAGACAATCAATACTTAAGTATAGTTCAAGACTTGAGTCTCTTTCTGTAATACGGGCCTTAGTGTACTAAACGTAGCTGTACTAGCATGCAAATGTGTGAGTCCTGCGTGTGAGTGTGTAAGACGAACGCACACACAAACATTACCAGAGTCAACTCTTCGATCCGGCTCATTTTGCGGCTGGCGGAGGAGAAGGACTTCTTGATCGGCATCATGTCTTGGTCCCAGAGCTAACGGGTGGAATGTCACATGTAGTGTCATTGCGCTTTCAAGTTATGTGAGCCTGGTAGTTGGGGCTGGTTACAAAAGGTATATGTTTGGGCTATTTTTTTTTATTTGATTAATTTACGCCTCAATCTTCTTATATATGGCAAAAATCTTTGTAATTTTTTTATAATACTAATAAAATTGGTTGTATAGCTCATAGTCCGAACTCCGATATGGGAAACTCTTTACTTCATAAGATTAACGATATGATAATGTTTGGAAGAAAAATATGTAGGAAGAAACCAGTTTTTTTTGGTTTTCGATTTGTGATGTTTTTTTGGTTTCAAAATTCTATTTGTGATCCTAAATTATCTATTAAGATTTCAGTCGAAATTTATGTAACTGAAGGATTTTTGCTAACAGCTAATACTTCAAATGGGCCATAGTTCTATACAAAATACCCTTTGGAAATATATTCTATTCTGAATTCCATTTAAATGAAGTTGTTAGTATTTTTTATCTATATTTTTTAAAGCACTGAATCCATTTCGATTAAAGTTTTATGGGATGAGGTGAGTACTGTTTCAAACAAAAAAAAATTGGGAAATCGGTCGCCATTTAGCGAAGTTTTCGCGTAAAAAACATATAAAACAAAAATACAGTCGAATGGAAACCCTTCTGTTTTTTTGGTGTCTGTTACAAACGGAGTTTGAGGCAACTTACTAATTAACTCCAGAATCAAATAGGATATGCAACTAGCCCTAAGGTACCAGGAACACATAAAGCAATAGAAACAAGTGCTCAGCAAAGCGCTACAGTGCTTCATACACAGTCACTCGTGTATGTACATAGAAAAAAAGCAAAAATATAAGGTTGGCTGCCTACTCTTTGCATTAGTCACTTTGGAATAGTCTTACTTAAATTTTTTAAAGTAAAAAATAAAAACATTGAGTAAAAAGTCTCACCGGTGGCGGTATCTAAAATAGTTTTCAGAAATAATAAGTTAACAATGTTCTAGACAGTAAAAACTTCAAAGGAACTACAAAACTAAAAGAACAGAGTTTCTATTTAATATTGTGGTTCTGCAAATTTTGTTTTTTTAAATAAGTCAATTGATTTTCAAAAGACTAGAACGAGACACACTCTTCGCCGATAGACAATAAGGTCCGTATTACAGAAGGCGACTCACACTGATCTATAATTAAGTAGCAGTTGTCTTTGTCATTTTGATAGTGAGGGAAAAAAACAATCAAAACTTAAGTATAGATCAAGAGTTGAGTCTCTTTCTGTAATACGGACCAAATAAAATAGAAAAACTGTAAAGAAATACGTTTCTAAATAAAATTGGGAAGAAATTTCGAAAGTTCTTACTATCACACAACTACCACAAACTGAACAATTTTTATAAGGTGATTTTAATTTAGTTAGCGAACTCCTTTAACAACTTCTCTGGGTTAATGGAACATAAAATCGAAAATACAATAACAAGGCTAAAGGTGTTCAATTTCTAGAATAGATTTTAATACTAAAATATCGCTAACCACTTTAATGTCACTTTTTATAAAAATATAATATAGAAAAAAATAAAAAAGTACTAGGAATGCATGACTTACCACTGTATTGAAGAACGAGTGTCTGAGAGCATCGTCGAGTCCTATCCTCTCATTAGGTTCCACTACTAGAAATCGCCTAATTAGGTCTTTTGGATCCTCTGAAAAACGAAGTTATTTTCTACACTAATATTAACATCTTCTGATTATTTTTGTATAATGTAGTATTATAAAATAACTTAGATTTCTACTATATATGAACATATAACTTTTAATTTATAATAATTACACACTAAGGTTTTCTTATAATAGTTAATCCCTTGGGATACACATAAGTATCATCATGTATTCTTACTTTAGTACACATTTATAAATTTTGAAATGTTAATTCGATTTTTTGTTAACTTGTTTATGTTTAAGAAATGCTTTTGTTACGTAGTGATGAGAATTTAAGAACCTTTTTTATGTAATGTGTTATGCGAGGGCCGACCCCAAGGTCCTGACAGAATACCAGCGTCACACTTGAGCTGTGACATATGCTGAGTCAGGACCATTTTGCTAGCACAGTACATATCAAACTAATGAAAGAGAATTATTGCGACTATAATTTATAGCATTGTGTACCTATCTGTAAGAATTCTTTAGTAATTTTGTTATGTTCTGTTTTAGCAAATAAATGAGTAAATAAATAAATAAATAAAGAGAAAAGATTTGTTTGTTTGCATTGAATAGGCTCCAAAACTTCTGGACCGATTTGAAAAATTCTTTCACCATTAGAAAGCTACATTATCCCCGATGGACATAGGCTACATAATTTTCCCGAACTGCCACGGGAACGAAGTCCCGAGCGGAATGCTAGTATTTAATAAAAGACCACTTTTATAAGACGCATCGGCAAAATTCGTTTGAAACCGAACGTGAATAGCAATAAAACAAAGAGCTTATCGCTGTACGTTAAGATTTTAACTACACGAGCAACAGGTCTTGTGTCATCTCGTTGATAATATTTTGTCACTTGATGCCTAAACCAGGAACAATGATTGCTGAGATATTTTCGAGGTAAGCGGGATTATTTTATTTTAATTTTAAGATGGGTTAACTCTTGACCTCAATCTTGACCAAGGTCATAGATGAGATCGACGATGGAGCGAGTCAACCCAGAAAATGCCTGTTAGGCACTGGTCCTCCTACGCACCGACGGAACACAGCAAGCTGTTTGGCGTCGGACTTCGGTAGGAGGGTGGTCGCGAACCAGACGGCCCTTTACAGAGCCTACCACACCGCATGAGACCATAGGACGACACCTTAGATTCAGAACAAATTGAGATGTCGTTGCCTGGGGTGGATTAATAGGCGGTAGGTCTCATTTGTGTTTCCTTAATCGCCTCTTACGACGGCGGCGTGGTGTTATTCTAAACCGATCCCCACACGGTGGGCGATCTATAACATCTTAGTGTTCCAACCCGTAAAGGGTTTCATTATTTTATTAAACCTGCTGTTAGTTTTAAAACCGCCAAATGGTCTCTGACTTTGTTTTAACGACTGTAGTCAATCGACAACAGCTGAAACCGACAGCTTAACGTGCCCTCCGAAGCATGAAACGCTCGTAATAAATTGCCACTTTCGTCACCCATCATGTTCTCTGCCCATGCGTACATTGCTTAACCTCCTAACACGTTCAGATCAGCGACTTATATTATGTTTAAAACTCATGTCATTACTCTTTGAACAGTAGAATTCTCAGGATAAGTATACAAGGTGTTTCAAAAAAACCCAAAAAAAAGAAAAAGTTTCATATAATTAGTATGACATACTTGTCAATTTGTAATAGAGCTGTGCAATAAGCTTAATTTTAATTAATTTTGAATTATTATTTTTTTTGGTTTTTTTTTAAACATCTTGTATCTATATTTCGGAGTACAAACGCTACTTTACAGTTTCCTGCTGCCCTAGCATACGCAATGTCAATAAATCGATAAATTGACGATTGTTTTATCTTAATATATAAAACAAAGTCGGGCTTGAACACTTATAACTCCGGAACGGCTAAACCGATTTCCATGATTTTTGATTTGTTGTTTTTGTCTCCGTCTCAAACAGCAGAATAACTATTAAAAACATTGGAAGTTTTACGAAAAAATTTCCACGGGAACGAAGTCCCGGGCGAAAAGATAGTAACTGATAAATTGATGATTGTTTTTTTTTAAGTGAAAACTTCTTTAGCGGCGTTGTGCACTTTTTGGGATGAGTAAAAACTGTTAAACTCGCGTCAGGACACGTGACCTGATCGAAAATTCGTAAGACGGACGGAGAGTAGACCGCAAGGAAGTAATATATGTTCACCCGTTGTTTTTTTGTATAAGTTGTGGTGCTCACCCGAGATGTCCACCCACTCGGGGCTGGTGAAGGAGTACTTCCCCTCCATGATGTTCCGCAGCATCACCATCTGCTTGCGGTGCCAGAACGGCGGGCACCCCACCAGACTACAAACATACAACATTCATGAGTACTGTGGTTGTGAATCAGCCCACGAAATTGAACAACTCTCCCAATGAAACATAGGAAATACTTTATTGCACACAACGTTATAAAAAACTTGTAAATATATAAAAAATATACAACTTTTTGCCATTGAAGCTGATTTGCCATTGAATGAGATGTCAAAAAGATTTGAGGAACCTCATTAGGTTCCTTAGAGAAAAATTTGTACTTATAAAGGAAAAATCACCTCGATGGTTTTGCTACTAAACTAAAATTAATCAGCTAGCTAGAGCGTTGATATACAAAATAAAAAATAAACTTACAGAGTAAACATTATGACTCCGCACGCCCAGCTGAAAAGAGAAAATAAAAAAAACATATATTATATATGCATTAGAAAAAGTATATATGCATTATGCAAATATATGCATTAGAAAAGAGTCACCGACTTCAATCCCAAAACGACAATTTTTTCGAGAGTTTCCCTCAATTTCTTCAGGATTCCACCATCAGATCCTGGTTTCCTTACCGTGGGACCACCCTTGGGATACTCCCTTTCCAACAAAAAAAGAATAATCAAAATCGGTTCATAAACGACGAAGTTATCCGCGGACATACATAAAAAAAATATACGGTCAAATTGAGAAACCTCCTCCTTTTTTGAAGTCGGTTAAAAAAAACAAGCAAGCATCGCAGCACATTCTTTAATAATTACACATCTTTTTTCCGTACCTCCGCTAGCACATAATAAAATACTCATAAATTAATATGATGATTCTATAGGCTTTTCTAGACCTAGGATGCTAATTAGTTATCTATCAACCATATCATTGAAGAAACTATTAATAGATATCTATAAATAGAACATATTTCTTCATATACTTGACTAATACCTACGCGATAAAGAAAGAACATTAGAACAAGAACAAATATCTAAAATGATACATATAGAGATATGGAATAGAGATACATTTATATAGATATCATTCTCTCTCGTGCTTCAAACTAAATCACGCGTATCAAGGGGCGCGACAGTACAACGTCAATGCAATTATACAATTACTAGCTTTCCGCCCGCAGCTCCGCCCGCGTGGACTACAGGTTATATCATGGGATAAAATGTAGCCTATGTCCTTTCTCAAGGTCTAATCTATCTCTGTACCAAATTCCATCAAAATAGGTTCAATAGTTTAGGCGTGAAAGCGTAACAGACAGAGAGAGTTACTTTCGTATTTATTATACATATTATAGTAGGAATGAATCTCTATTTCCCTTGGTCATCCGCATCACGCGTGAACGGTTGGAAGAATTTTGCTAATTATTTCTTTGTTGTGTTTATTTTTGTCAGGTTATGATTATGAAAGAAAAAAATTAAGAAAGTTGAGCGGAACATAAGAAAATTTAAGACATGTCGTGTCAGCTAGTTATTAATACTAAAGAAGTACATTAACTTCTTGAGTATTAATAATTAACGTTACACACTCAAAAGCCCACATTAAGGATTTCCCTTGTGCCGTGGGTGTCCCTCGGAAAACACATAAAGACAAACACAAACACCTATGACCCGAGAACAATCATTAGACGGCCGGTTTGGTCGAGTGGTAGTGACGCTGCCTCTTGATCGGCGGTCCTGGGTTCGATCCCCAGTCGGGGCAAACCTTTGTTTAAAAAGCAGATGTTTGTTCTCGGGTCATGCATGGGTGTTTGTGTTTGTCTTTGTGTGTTTTCCAGGGGACCCACGACACAAGGGAAAACCTTACTGTAGGCCTTTGAGTGTGTAGCGGTTTTTTTTTTTACACAAATGTTTGCCCCGACTGGGAATAGAACCCAGGACCCGTCGATCAAGAGGTAGCACCACTATCAGTCGACCATCAAAATTTTATGGGTATCCTTAAGTTTCACGTATTAGTCACACCAAACAATTGTATTATTAAGTTTTTCATAAATCCTAGTACAAGTGTCAAGATGCATTACAATTTATAGTTCAAGGAAGCCAAGATCATGCGTAGATGGTGCACAGATAATCAGATTGACGCACGTTCGCTGAAGCGAGGAGATTGCGCGCTATTTCTGTCTACTTGACTTCTGAACTCAATGAGGATCAGTAATGTTATAGCAAATTCAATAGAAACAGTATCCACGTTATTCTCTATGACATTAGAATGATATTTCTTTTTGAATTATCCAAATCGGACCATTACTTACGAAGATAATCAGTTATAAACATTATGACGTTCCGGCCGCTAAAGTTGGTGTACGCGGGTGCGTGTGACGTCACAGTGACTGTCCGAGCGCAGTCGGCAGTCGGTAATCACAGTTCTCGTAGCGGCGGCGTCGACGCGCTTATGGAAATGCTACCCGATCTCAGCTACGGCACCGGTCTGAGATGCGGGAGGTTTTACGAGCAAGATTTTTAAAAATGATCACTAAAATCCTTCCACTATTCAGATCAGTGAACGCGCTGGAATCAGGTATGGATTCCGTAGTGTAGTTCAGAAAATTATAACGGAAACCCTTCCGCTATTCAAAATCATACACTTTCGAAAGTAGGCGCGATCTGAGCCGCGGGAGGATTTTCATATGTTTTGCTCCCTGAACTCAGAGATTTTATTTGATACATTTTCTAGGAAATCTATACATTTCCTAAATAACAATCGGAAATGTATTACATAAAAATAGGTGAGTAGAAACCAAACATTTATAAAAAAATTCACGCGCATACACACACACGCATACGCACGAGCAGACACACACGCATTATACACACGCACATGTGCGTTACTATTATTAAGTTGTTTTTTTTTAATATCTTATATTTAATTTAATTAATTTTGGTCAAATTCTATCGAAATAAAACTGTTTACTTAGATAACATAATGTATAGTAGAAGAGCGGGGCTTCTAACACAAGTGAAATTTTTACTTAAATGTAAAATTGTTCTCTAGGCTAGGAAATAAAACAATTTTATTTTTTATTTATTTATCTATTACATGCTTGATTTTGTCTGTTTATAAGTCATTCGATTTCTTTGTTCGATTACTTCAGACGGAACTGCGACAAGTAGGTTTGTTAGTAGCTTAACCCAACCAACCTTAACGGGTTAGGTTAGAACTGCGACCCTCAACGCATGAGCCGCGAGCGAAGCGAGCGTGCCGGGGCAGCGGCCGGCGAAGTGCCAGAAACGACTGTGTACATACCTAATGATTCTGTATCTCTACCTACTTTTCGATTTTTCTAATATAAATTCAAAAACAACTGACTTTTTTTATTAATTTATGTAAAATACATATTTTTCACATTTTTTCCTCAGTTATGTAACCAGATTGTAACTTAGAAGCAGATGCGGTTTATCTGAAAATTGCTTTCTGAATACTAGTAGGGATTCATGTCTAAAATGGTTCATTATGCTTAATTAAGTAAACCCTACCGCAGTACAGAACCCAAACCCGGGTAGTATTTAAAACATCTAAACGTCGTTTCGGGCGCCATAAACCCTACCGCATCTCAGAAGTATGGCGGATCTGAGTACTGGAAGCATTTCTTGTATACGCGGCGGCGACGCGATTGGTCCTTTTATTTGCAATTTATTTAAATAAAGTGTTGTTAAAGGGTGTAATTTTATGACATATTTTAATATCACAAAATTACACTCTTTAACAACACTTTATTTAACCATTTTTTGTATAGGTAGTACCATTTTTTGCGTAGTTTTGGGTCTTTCGGCACGTTAAAAAACAGTTTTTCAGGCGTTTTAAAATAAGTATTTGTACATTTCGGCACTATACAATATTTATACATAGTTAGAAGATTGAATTAGACACAAATCGGAAACTTAATTTGTTTCAAATACTCAATTAACCAATGAAAACACCTGCGCGCCTTAACGCTACCAACGGCTAACTGGCGTGGACAGTCACAGTGACGTCACAGCCTACCGCGCCGGCCGGTCAGTGAACTCCGCTAGTAATTTAATCATAACTTCGTCAATTTTTATCGTAGAACAAAAATTTTTGCACTGTATGTTATGGATTTTGTAGCTCTATAAATCTGCATTCTCAACTAAAAACGTTACGGATCCTCATTAAATATACAGGGTGTCCCGTAAATAACGGTCCAACGTTAAGGGGTAGATAGCTGACCTAATTACTTAAAATAATTTGAACAGTTTTCAAAAAAACCTCAGGGTTACCAGTTTATTTTTTGTTTTTTTTTAAATCTGCTACCTCGAACCAAACTTTTTGACGCAGTTCCTGCAAATGATAACATTTCTGAGATCTGATTTTTGTAATAAGTTGCTGAACAGTTCACTGATGATGTACCTGCGTAAAGAGTTTTATGCTAAAGTTATGCGAAGCTAATGAAAAAAATAAATTTTCTTTAATTAATTTTCTGCTTTGGAGGTGACCAGCATTTTTAAAAAAATCTCGTAAAAAAAATGTATGACACCACTCTGGCCCATTGTTTTAAAAACTTGTGCAAGTTTCGCTTGTATGGTCAATAGTTGTATTTTTGGCACTCGCTGATCATCGATCAGTACGGGAACCTGATGGGTGACCAAAGCCATACTCAAAAGGTGTCTTTTATAATAAAGGCAAGCACAAAGTTTGTATGGAGAAAACAATTTTTTTTAACATTTTGACTCGAAATTTCGTCAAGTAAATAAATAAACGGACACGTGTTTCGCGATTTATCAAAAATCATCCCCTCTAAGGGGTCAAGAATGAAATGGGTGATTAAAAGAGTTCTTTGCGCGAGCGAAGCAGCGGGATAAAGCTAGAAAATAAGTAAAATAAATATTCTATATAAAATGACTCACACATCGACTTCCATCCCGTACCCCGGCGCGTCCTCAAACATGTTGGCCTTGAGGGTCTCTGGAGCGAGGTAGCCCGGAGTGCCGCATAATTCTGGAATAAAGATTTACTTGTGTTAAAGCTAAAAAACTTAGACAAAATATCAAAACTTAGACAAAATATAGAAAATATAAACCGATTCTGATGACATTTTGAGAATGGACATAGGCTAAATTTTATCTCGAAATGAAGAGTTCGATAATTGCGATATAACCTAATTCCACGGACGAAAATTTAAAACCATTGCAGCAATTCCGTTATTATAAACAGCAGCACATCAAAATTCAAAATTCTTTTTAGGTTGCATACTCTCGCTATAAAACGTACTAAAAGTTGGCTGTATGTAATAACTGGCTGTATGGAATATGGCTCGGTTAAAAATTTTAAATTTAGAATAAGGAATTCAGCCAATTTTCTGTGCAATTTTCATGCAGTTAAAAGTTTCTGTTAATAGTTTTTGTCTCAAAATCATAAAATGAGTTCGACATCCAGTGATGAAAGTGAACCTCTCGTTCCAGAGTCATTTCGCATTAAAGCAGCAGCTATTGTTGATAATTTACTGTCACAGAGTAATTATTTTCTTTTTCTCGTAGTCAATGATAAAAAGTAGAGTACCTAACACGTGAAAAAAAAAATGCATCTCGGCTCTTGTATCCCTTGATCCGCTCAGGATTCTACTCTAGAATCCTTTCGCTCCTCTCGGGATACAACTCAATGCCTCGAAAAGAATTCACCTTTTTTTCACTTGTTGGGTAATCTACTATTATTGCGTCGTGAGTTTTTTATAAAGATGATACAATAATTAATGAAGCACATACACGAACCCCGTTGGGGTACTACAACAATGTTTTATTTTTACTTATTCTAATAAGTATCTATTATAACTATTTCATAAAAACTAAAAACTATTTCCTAAATCTTATACATTTATCTTATACTTTCCTCAATTTTATTTTCTGTTTTTAATATCATATATTTAAATATTTTGAATTTATCTTTGTTAGATTATGTGGATATTTACATTAACTAATAGAAATTTTTTTACAGTCACACTTCAGATTAAGTTTCATATTTGCCATGTTGACCTTGACATCGCCTTTATGCCGTTTGCAATAGCGGCGGCTTTCGTAGTGCAAATGTAACCTGACATGCTGCTGTATTTACTGTATTTATTGCTACTGCACAAATACTAACTATTATTTAAATGTATAGTTTTTTTCGTAATCCTTTGTTTGTGTTTTGTTGTGTGTTACTGGAGTGAATAAAGTTGTTATCTATCTATCTTCTTCTATCGAACGTCCCACTGCGGGGTACCACCCTTATTTTGTCGACATCCCGCGGATTCGCACTGAGCACTATTCATAATCTAGGTATAGGTACTATATCTATACTAATATTATAAAGAGGAAAGATTTGTATTTTTGTAAGTTTTTATTAAGAATGTAACGAATAGGCTCCGAAACTACTGGACTGATTTGAAAAATTGTTTCACCAATTATGATGCTACATTATCCCTGAGTAACATAGGCTACATAATTTTCCCGAATTCCCACGGGAACGAAGTCCCGAGCGGGATGCTGGTAAAATAATAAAGAGGAATGATTTGTATTTTTGTATGTAACTCCGAAACTACTGGACCGATTTGAACAATTATTTCACCATTAGAATGCTACATTATCCCTGAGTAACATAGGCTACATAACTTTCCCGAATTCCCACGAGAAGTCCCGCGCGGGAAGCTAGTCTTTTATATTGCGCACTGACAAGGAATGGAATTCTCTGCCTCTCTATAGTTCTCTTTATAGTTCGCATCTCTTTATAGTTTATAGTTCGAGTGAATAGGGTTTCTTCTGGATCAGCTTGCTACACCATCGACCGCATCTTCGCTTTTCTTATAGATTGTGTTAATAAATAAAAAGTGCGAATGTTTGTGAGAGGGTACATACAATCATAGTGCACTTGCAAATGAATAACGTAACCTAATCTGTGGGCGTGAAGTGTGACGGCATTAAGTGTGACGGTATTGTGTATAACTTGATGTAAGATAAGCTGGCAGTGGTAACAGCCGATTTTGAAGCCAGAGACCGTATCTTGCTTCTGCATTTTGTTAATTAACTTTACTCAGGGGCCTACATCAAGTCATCGATTATTGCAATTTTTCGACCCCTACAAACATCCTATTATCATAATCAAATGACACCCCCATTCCCTCAAGTAAATAACGACAAATTAATGAAACATAAAATAAAATCAGTACTTTTAAGTTAGACCTCCCACCCCGTACATTATTCGCCCACCATTCGCAAATTCGATCCTTCCCGCCCGGTCTCTCCGCCCACTAAGGAGTCCCACCTGATAACCTGCTTTAACAATTTTAGGGAAAGAAATATGTTCGGCGCTAATGGGACTTGAACCTACGACCCCAAGATTAATCACCCGGTGCTCTAACCTACTGAGCTATCGTGCCTTCAAGTCAAGCGTTCTAATCCTGGGGTCGTGGGTTCAAGTCCCATTCGCGCCGATCATTTTTCTTTCCCTATATAAAAAAAATATTTCTGAGTATGTTTATTCTTTATGCATTGTAAAAAAATATACATAACTAGCTTTCCGCCCGCGGCTCCGCCCGCGTGGACTACAGGTTATATCGTGGGATAAAAATAGCATATGTCCTTTCCCAGGCTCTAATCTATCTCCGTACCAAGTTTCATTAAAATTAGTTCAGTAGTTTAGGCGTGAAAGACGGACAAACAGATATACAGACAGAGTTACTTTGCATTTATAATATTACTAGCTTTCCGCCCGCGTGTACTATAAGTTATAAGTATTGTCCCCAACTGTGGGACAAAAAGTCTAACCTATCTCTGTACCAAATTCCATCAAAATAGGTTCAACGGAGCCCGAGAGCTTTCCAACGAATGCAAAACCGTGGAAATCGGTTCGTGCGTTCTGGAGTTATAGCGTCAGGAAGGAAAACCCGACTTATTTTTATATAGTAGATGATACGTATGACAAAACTATGTCACGGTGCTCACGCTAACATAACAAGTAGACAGATCGCCATCTGACCGCCACGACCCGTTAATAGGGGAACCTGACCAGATGGAATTAAACTTTATATGACGTTTAATAAAGTTTCTTCTTACCAGCCCATATACGTCCCCACTGAGGGGCACGGGCCTCCCTTCGAAACACGAAGGGGATTTAGGCCATAGTCCACCACGCTAGCCCAATGCGGGTTGGTGGACCGCTCGTCTTTCGAAAATGAATTTTCTTGGACGAGCGGGTTTCATCACGATGTTTTCCTTCACCGTTGAGCAAGTGATAATTAGAAATCCGTACATAAATCCGAAAAGACGAATTTAGTGGTACAGGCCCGCACCAGGATTTGAACCCGCGACCTTCGGATTACAAGTCTGGCTCATTACCAACTGGGCTATCACTGTTAATGTTAATAAATGTTAGTGTTAATAAAGTTTAACCTATACTAATATAATAAAGAGAAAAGATTTGATTGTTTGTTTGTTTGCAATGAATAGGCTCCAAAACTACTGGACTGATTTGAAAAATTCTTTCAGTCCTACATTATCCCTGATGGACATAGGCTACATAAAGAAGATAGGCTACATAATAAAAAGGCGAAGCCGAAGTCCGTGATCTTGACGTTCAGCTGGTCGTCCAGCAGGATGTTCTCTGGCTTCAGGTCTCATGTTACGCCGTGTGGTGATCGGTTGAGAATAGCACCACCCCATTTCTTTCCGTAGGTGTCGTAAGAGGCGACTAAGGAAATACAAATGAGACTTGCCTCCTATTAATCCACCCCAGACAACGACATTTCAATTTGTTCTGAATCTGAGGTGTCGTCTTATGGTCTCATTCGGTGTGGTAGGCTCTGTAAAGGGCCGTCTGGTTCGCGACCACTCTCCTACCGGAGTCCGACGCCAAACAGCTTGCTGTGTTCCGTCGGTGCGTGGGAGTACCAGTGCCTTTATAGGCATTTTCTGGGTTAACTCGCACCACCGTCGACCTCATCTTTGAGTTTGGTCAAGATTGAGGTCAAGAGTTAACCCATCTTATAATAAAATAAAAAAAATTCGTGGATGAAATATAACGCTGGTAAAAATAAGCAGTAAAATATAAACCTCACCAAAGAGCTTCTCGCCCTCCTTGAGGACCCTGGCGAAGCCGAAGTCCGTGATCTTGACGTTCAGCTGGTCGTCCAGCAGGATGTTCTCTGGCTTCAGGTCTCGGTGGACGATGTTCTTGCTGTGCACGTAGCGGACGCCTTCTAGCACTTGTCTGGGGATTTTTTTTTACAAACAAATGAAAAAAAACACTTTTGCCCACAATACTATTTCTCCGTCACTTGGGTTAGTTGGAAGAGAACTCATTTTTAGGGTTCCGTACCCAAAGGGAAAAAACGGGACCCTATTACTAAGGCTCCGCTGTCCGTCCGTCCGTCTGTCACCAGGCTGTATCTTATGAACCGTGGTAGTTAGACAGTTGAAATTTTCGCAGATGATGTATTGCTATGTGCCCTATAACAACAAGTACATACTAAAAACCAGAATAAAATAAATATTCAAGGGGGCTCCAATACGAAAAGCGTGATTTTTTGCTCGTTTTTATAGAAAGTGTGTCCGAGGACTCCGAGGCTGTATCTCCGTGGTAGTTAGACAGTTGAAATTTTTACAGATGCTGTATTTCGGTTGCTGCTATAACAACAAATACTAAAAAGTAGAATAAATTAAATATTAAGTGATTTTTTTGCCGTTTTTATAGAGATAATGGTTTTTATAGAGTCCGACTCGCACTTGCCTGTTTTATTCTTTACATACAAAGGCAATTAGATCCTGAATGAACGAATATGTTTGTACGTATTTAAATCCTATACTGCCGAACTCAGAGACGTCAATTAAAGTTAAGTACTGTTAAACTCCGATGTTGTCTCTTACACTCTTGTTGATATAAACAAGGATAGCATGAAATTTAATTGCTTCTTAACTTTAATTGACGTCTCTGAGTACGGCAGTGAATGTAACTTTTACTTATTTTAAGTAACATCCTGAATGTTCTATGAAATATAGCTATTTTGAATTTGAATTCTACATTCTTCAAAGCTATACATATTAAATCAATATACAAATAAAGCTCTATTGAAATACTCTGTATTAAACTCGGTCGTTTTACATTTAACCTTATCACCGCTAAAGTCTGATATATCAGACAAATAAATTTTACCAATTTAACTGTATTTTTTCTAATTACTAATGTCGTGGCGTGTGGTAAACGTTTTTGACGAAAACTCTTGGCGCTAAAAAGGTTAAGATATCGTTTCCTAGAAATCTCTATTCATGTCTTTCTAGTACACACTTTCCATCTTAATGGACTTAGAATACATTTTTTTACTCGCGAGGAAGTCGGTGATATCGCGCTCTCGAAGTAACTCTTTCGGGGTAAAATCTAGCCTATGTAAATGGACGTAAGTACATATCGTACTGTATATTATATCAAAATTTAATCAAAATCGGTTGGGATGTTTTGAGTGAAATAGATAAGAAACATACAGTTTGAATATAAATACTAACTGATTATTATGATGACGAAATACACGAATTGGGATGGTGATATTTTTAACCTGTGTGCTACTGTTGAATTATTTAAGAACAAAGTATAAATATTCACCTTAGATAAGTTTCCACAAACTTCTCCACAAAGACATTCCACAAATGAATAAACTCATAACAATTCACTTTTTGATCAAAATCTTGACATTGAAATAACTCTTTCAAATCCTGAGATGAACACACACTTACTGAAGCCATTTTGTATTTTTAATTAATTTTTAACATAACTTAATTTATTTTTCAATTTAAACTTAAATGTTAAGACGAAGCTACATAAATCAATTCAACTGTCGTTATTATTTTAACAAAGTTTAATATATCTTGAGCAAAACTACCAGGCGATCATAACAAGTCAAGAGTTGACAAGCGACTGGGTTATCGCGAGTAGAAGTTACGCGATTTTGCTTTATATGTTCCTTTGAGTCTATACATAAGTAAATTGCATAGTTACGACGCCTTTATGTATCTAGGTTTGTAGTATGAACTTTTATAGGTTAGTATTGATAGTTTTATGGAGGTCAGTATTTCTAGAAAACTGGTGAAGAAAAACGAATTATTTTCAATCGACGACATTAACAACACAAACCGTTTGTATGTTTTGAATTATACCATTTTTTTTTCGCTATCATTATGATTTATAACTGTGTCAAATTAAGATTTAAAATTAAGATTTTCAAAATTAAAACTTTCCTATAAATAAATGCTTTCATTAGTGTTTAATAACTCAACAATTAAATGTTTTGTATCACCTCCAACATTCATCGCTCTTAACTTTTACACTCTCGATTATGTCAGTTATCAAAACGCATCAAAATCAGTCCATCCGTTTAGGAGCTACGACGCCACAGAAAGGCACAAAGATACACTCGTACAACTTAAAACACCTTTCTTTTGTATGTCAGGGATTTGAAAAATGTTGAATATTTCCGTCACGTTTTCACAAATTTCAAGTAAAACAAAACTTATTAACTAGAATTGAAAATTCAGGTTTAGTACTTGCTCGTATGAAAATTATAGCCCTCCATGTATCTCGAGTATGCTTTTATAGCTTCTCAAACATACCTCTTTTGTATGAAAAATCGTGCATTATCTCTAGACCGTGTTGATGTGTATACTTTTCAAGTATTTACTTACGGCTTAATTAATATTTACCAAATTACTTAGGTCGTATGTTACTTTTTTATGTATATCCTTGACTAGCCGTCTAACTACATAAGCAAGTCTTTTGTATGGTCGATAAAAAAATCACGTTTTCATATTAACTATTAATTTAATATGAAATTAACAGTTTAATTTGCCATTAAAAGTCCCATTACAAAGCCGCGTGAATACCACACTTAGGAACATGACTGGTTATTTTCTACTAACTAATAAAGTTAATTGATTTATTATTACCGACAAAGAGTTAATAATCAATAGTAATTACAAATAAATCGTTCAATTTTCCACAAACAAACTACAGCAGCAGGCCGAGTACGATAGTGACAGCGCCGCGACAGCACCACGTTACTATGTCAAAATGTCAACATTGACAACGCCATAGGGCGAGCAAGCCTTTGCGCGGGACCCTCGCTCAATCAATGTGAAGTTTCAGCGTGAGCCGAGTGCGAGTTTGTCGTTATCGTGCTAGAGCTGCTGCTCGAGTACGATAGTGATAGTTCACGTAATGCGCCGCGGTTTTCAACCGACTTCAAAAAAGGAGGAGGTTCTCAATTCCACTGTATTTTTTTTTTTTTTGTATATTTGTTACGCGATTACTCCGGCAACTGTTGTCCGATTTTCAAAATTCTTTATTTGTTCGAAAGAGTATACTCCTGAAGAGGTCCCATATAAATTTTATCGAAAATGATTCAGCGCTTTTAAAAAAAATCAACAAAAACAAAATATACTACAAACTAGAACATCATCTAAATAAATGAATGACATTTCTGTTTGTAGTTATTTGCTAATAGGCATTGTAGTCCGCAAAAAACTAGATATCTACTTTGTGCGAACTGTTGTTGGGATTAAAGTCGGTGACTCATACGTTTTTAACGTGGAAAATTATATATCAAAATGTCAACATTGACAACGCCAGAGGACGGGGAAGCCTTTGCGCGGGGCCCTCGCGCAATCAAAGTGAAGTTTCACCGTCAGCCGAGTGGCGCGTCGCGCGAGTTTGTCGCCATCGCATCGTGCTCGAGCTGTGCCGTTTGCGCCAATAATTAATCCCCGACATAAAAGGGGGTGTTATAAGTTTGACGTGTGTATCTGTATGTCTTTGTATCTTACCTATTTGATCTAAATCAATTCGGGGGTTATACAAAATAATTATATGTCTTTAACTATGTTTATTGTCTCTTTCTCTCACTATCAAAACGATAAAGACGACTGCTACGTAAGTATGAAGTCTGAGTCGCGTTCTGTAATACGGACCTTAGTGATATTCAGGTAGAACTAAAGAGGAGCGTCTCAGTTTGGACTAGCGTCTCAGTTGTTTTTCATGCTGTCTCGATGTCGCCCACCCGCCTCAGACTTGTGCGAAAGGGACAATTGCAGCTTCGCGGCGAAATGCTGAGTTTTATTTCAAAAATTATGAGTTTAGGCGTCAATGAATTCCTACCCTAAAAACTTAATTAAATCGTACGTTTTTGGTCTCTATCGATTTGTAAGCGTATAAACGAGGTTCATACGTTTTGTTTTTTCCAAAAATTTTCTTAGTTTTTCAACAGTTACCTCTTTAATGTTGAGAATGTTTTTTTGTGAAAAATGCTGACTTGTAATCTCAAATATCTTTTTGTCTACTAAAAATATCACAAAAATCGAAACGTACGGACCTAGTTATTGGTGATCTTGATACTATACCAAAATTTCACAGGGATCCGTTGACGTTTAGGGGATGGAATCCATTGACGCCGTTTGTATGGGAAAAAACACTGAGACGATCCTCTTAAGTTAATGGTTTACAGCTATTGATGTTATTTTTATTTAATGTACAGAGGCCAGCGCATCAGGTTACCTCATTTTCATTGGAAAACAATTTCAAAATTTTCTCGCATAACGATATTTTGTCATAATCAGTTTGTCGTTATGACAAAGTGAAAAAAATTATGCGTAAAAAGTTATACGAAAAAAATTAGGGCTTTCAATTTTATGTGAGTAAATAAAGAAACGCAGCGTGTGGTAACCTGATGTGTGGCGCTCTGTACAAATGTTTGCATTTTAAATCAAGGTACGCCCGTATCTACTTGTACACTTGCAAGGTCTAATCCTGTTTCCATTGTCTATGACTAGCCTGATATGTCAGTGAGTTAATTACTTTGCCTACTGATCTGAAGGTTGCGGGTTCGGTTCCCGACAAACACAAGTATTTGGAAGTCATATTTTCAAATATTTGTGAGGTGTCTGGCTGTAAATGTTTCAAATGTAAAGGGCTTTAGGTAAATCGCTTTCAACCTATCGGGTGGTTAATCAGTCCATGAAACTGAACAACTTTCCCCCAATAATAGGTCAAAGTACGAAAAAAAATTTTTTGAGTTCCCATACAAAATGCGCTATACGCTGATGAAGTTTGTATGGGAACTGAAAATATTTTTTTTCATATTTTGATCTATTATTGGAGGAAAGTTGTTTAGTTTTATGGACTGATTAACCACCCATGAGGTTGAAAGCGATTGTAACTGACTTCTACTCCCATTCCTTGCTTTACCAGATGAGATTAGCCGAGCTCCTTCAGTGGACTCCTTTGGGAATCGCCTCAAAGCGCATCTCCTTAACTCTTATTTTACTTAAGTAACTGATACAGGTATATTATTGTTTTTCTTATGTTTTTAAAATGTATATTTAGCTATATTCTGTATAAATTACGATTTTTTTCTGTATTTGCATGTATCTTTACCTATGAAATTGCCGATTTTTTCTCAAGCTTTATTTTATTCATAATTTATTTGATTGAACAGCTATTACTAAAATTGTTTTTTATTTAAAACCTTGGCCATATAACGGAGATATTGAGTCAAATTAATACATATTTACTTTAGATTTATTTGCTGAAAAAGAAGCTCAAATATAGCTCGTGTCATCCGTTGCGTTTCATTGCTTATTTTTGCTGTACCGTTGTTACAGTTACAACTTTCAATAAAGTAAGTATGATGAAAATTAACATAATGTTGTCCAAACCTTCCCACAAAATTTTGCTAAATTTGGATTTCGCAGCACCCGATCGTTCTTGAGCAAAAGGCGGCACATATAGGAATAGTGCCATCTCCGTCTCTCGACAGGCCTGGGCCGGCAATGCGGACAGTGTCGATACACGAAGTTTACGCACACACACATGGACTATGAAAGTGTGCGTGCGTAAAAATATGTTCGAAAGTTAGAAAAATTAGATTTATGGAAAGGTAACAGCTTAAATCAAAAAATGCGTTAACTATCGAGAGTGTTCAATCACGAACATTTTGATAGCAAATTAAAGTTCCTGTGTGCATTTTACTTTCGTTTTTACAGCTTAAAAGATACACAATATTGGGTATTTAGAGGTGACTTTACGAGCTTTTTCTATCGAACCAAAAGTGCTGAATCATGTTTTCAGCAAACTACTTATCTAGTTTATGTCCTGAATATTACCGTAGTATTTTTTTTCTTCTATTTTATGCAGTGCGTCATGCTTATCTACGCATCATAAAATCGTAATTTAGGTGCTGTAGTCGCCTTAACATATTTCCTTTACCCTAATATTGCCAGGAAGAGTTTGCTATTTACCCTTAAGGCTGTTTTTACTGTTTTGTGTATGTGCAAATAAAGTGTATGTAGTATATCCGTCATAGTCAAAGGTCGATATGCAGTCTCCTTCCAGAATGACTGGTTTATCCTAGGTTTGACTAGGTTAGGTTTGGTTAGCTTGAGGATTGACTAGTCAAACCTAGGAGCGCCGGAGCTTTGAGGTTTGAGTATAACATATTAGTTATCTAGCACTCACAGTAGAAGCCTAGGTCCATGGTATGACACAAGGAAGTCGAAAAAAAAAGAATAATGCTTGATGATGAAAAAAAACAGTACATCCATACAACATAACATACATAACATAGTCTCCTTTTCGGAGAGTGAGACCACAGCAGAGGTGAGATCGTCAAAAATTCTCAGAGATTTCGTGCCTCACACTACTATCGAGCACATTGGAAATGAATCTATGGAATTCGAAAAAATGTCGTTCTGACTTTTTGACTTTTTGCAAAAAGGTTAGGCTACAGGGCAAACCCTTAACCCGATCGTCTTTGTTTTAGGCTCAAATTGTAGCTGACTAAATTAGCCAGAGTTTTTCAAAAAAAAATTATATCATTCTTCGTTTCCAAAAACATCGAGTGCCAAAATGAAAAATTCGGAAAAAAAATATTGTTTACTATTTCGCCCATAACTTTTTTCGTTATACTGCCATACTGCGCCATACTGCGAACAATTGCAAATGCCCCGTGGTTCACTAAAAACGATGAAATACACAAATATCTCTAAGTACCAACTGTTGCTGAAGAAATCGAATATAGTCGTAAAAAGCATGTTGAACGGCTGTTAAACCACCCAAACCCGCTTGCCCTTCAGCTTCTCGACGCGTCGAACAGGACTGAGAGGCTGAAAAGGAAGAATATTCTATAATGGGAAGATGCGGCACTGGCTGTGTCTCCTACAAACCATGAGTCACCCAACAAAACTGCTTATAGTCTAGTGGACTGATCGTAGTTAAAAAAAAAAAACAAAAAAAAACTTTTTTCGTTTTTGACTTTCTCGAATAATTCTTTTTGCACCTTACAGCTCTCGTGAATTCACAACTCTCCGAGATATACGGAGATCGCACTTTTTCATGGAATCTGAGCCTATACTGGAAATCGAAAAGATATTTCAAATGTCAACAACTCCCCATTCTTGCACAACTCGAACACTAAGAAGATGAATGATGATTGATGATGAAACAAACAGTACAAACTTACCTCATAATATACCTAGTCTTCTTTTCGGAGAGTGTGACCACAGAGGTGAGGTAGTCAAACAACTCCCCGTTCTTGCATAACTCGAACACTAAGAAAATGAATGTTTCCGACTCGAACACATCTTGCAGCTCAACTGAAACAGAATAATAGTTCTTAAGCTGATGAAATACGTACCACTGGCTAGTTTGGTATTGAATTGGCTATTTAAAATGAGATTTCCACAGGTTTTTTTTCTAACATCCTTACTAATCAAAAGTGTAGATGAGAGGACGATCTGAAAGCTACGGCAGGAGCTGTGTGGCGCAGAGCAGCCAGAAATTGTGAGACATGGGAGGAGATGGAGGAGGCCAATGCCAAAGGGCAAACTGTTGAAAAACCATGATAAATAGAAAAATAATATACAAAATTTTATAACAGTGTCAAAGGCTAAATAAATAAATAAATAAAAAATTATGGTTGTTTGTTACACTTTAATTATTTGTAGGTATTGCGCTGTAGCCCGCACCACATCTGTTTCTCTGTTACCATCTTGAAGGAGACTGGAAGAGATCCTTTCAGGGATAAGTCTGCCTTTGCATGTCTATGTATTTTTTTTATCAGTTTGTGAGAGTTTGCAATAAAGAGTTTACATACAAACATACTCTTTTAACCTTTTTAGCCCTCAAACGGCTGGACCAATTTTGATTTTGGTATGAGGTAGCTAACACCCTGGATTAACACATAGGCTACATAATTTTCCCAAATTCCCACGGGAACGAAGCCGCGGGCGGATAGCTAACTGATATACCTAATATGTTGTCAAATAAAATGAGATAACCCCTGAATAATGAAATAATATATTAAAAAGTCATATTTTTTTATAAATTATTAATTAATGCTTTGGAAAGAATAAAGGAGGTGACCTCAGGAGGTAGGCTGTTGTGGGAAAATGGGTCCCAATATTTGTGGACTGATCATCCTCATGTATAGATAGATTGATACCAAAAACCAAAGCGATACAAAATACTATCGTACCCATAAAGTAAACAACTTCTTCTTCTTATCGTGTGGGTATAGTCAAGTATGTGGTGAACTTGATTAATCCTTGTGTCAGAGCTTTCAAACCACCAGCTTGGTTTTAACAAACCAAGTCAGGTTCAATCGACAACAGCTGGGACCGACAGCTTAATGTGTCTGAAGCACTGAAACGCTCATGATAAATTGCCACTTTGGTCACCCATCAGGTTCCCTGGCCAAGTGTATGTTGCTTAACCTTAACGTTGCTTAAGTAAACAACTCACTCACTAATATAAGGGTGGCCGGCAACCATCCTCAAGATGGTGATCTCTTGCCGCGTAGCATCTCGCATTGTGTGGGTGTCCACCCCATCTTGTGACTCCTGACTTAGGTCTATAATTTTAGCAGCGTATTCTCTCCCTGTCTCTTTCTCGATACATCTTCGTACTGTTGAGCTGATGCCTCTGTAATTTAAAAAATAGGTTTTTAAATCATTACTTAACTGTTATTTTTGTTTTATTCTTTGGGTAAAAATAGTTTGATTTTGAAATTTTTTTAAAAAGTCATTAAATTAGTCAACATGGGTCTATATTTATCTCAAAATTGTAGGCACTGTTCTTTTCAAGATTTAATTGTTATTTGACATAAATTATAATAATTTTTATTTTAAACCATCTCGCCCTTGTTTACGGTGTGTGCGATAGAAATCTTTAACACATGGATGGGTGTTCAAGAAGCGCACAAAGGTTTAATGGAAAAAAATAACTAAATCATATTGTTTATTTATAAGCATCCATTGTTATGCTCATAAATAAACAATATTGGTGCCCCACTGGGAATTAAACCTAGGACCAGTCGATCAAGAGGCATTACCACTCGACCAAACTGACCATCGCAGCTCTGGAAAAGTGATATCTTTTCCCAGTTATGAGACAAATTTAAGAGTATAGCAGTACATCTGTACTCATTTTGTAAATGTCTTCATAGAAAACTAGTCTTTCAGCATCTGTGCAAACACTTCAAGAACTTGCCAATTTCGCGCCCCAAATACCACAGTTGATGTAATCTAATTATCGCAGAATTCAATTAATTTAGAAAACGGTAAGGCTTTACAACTTCAAGGTCGCGGTTCAGAACTACAAGTCTATGAATAAAAGGACGGGGGCGGCGGAAGAATACTTCCGGCTCTCAGGCAAATATTGGCACACGAAACCTTAGGGAATCACGGGCGCGACAACCGATAGAGTCACGAAAATATCTCACCTGCCTATTATTTCTTTTGGCTCATACTTCGCGTAGAACTCTTTCGCCGCATCCTTATCAGGCAGATTATCGTCGTCTTCCTCTTTAGCCATCGTATTCACTGTAGCGGTTATATTTACCAAAATCTAATCACGCGTAATTTAGCCTCCGCAATGACGAAAGGTTATTGTTACTCACAGCTGACAGATCTCATAACAAAAACCATTTTTGCTTAAAATTTACACAATAGAGGATAAACGATGTGGGCTAGTGCGATTTTAGTAGAGTTAACAATGTAAATTGGTTAATTTTTCATTGTTTTTCATTAAATTCACATGAAAAACCCGATTTCAACATTTTTTTCATCATAAACCATAGGCAATAAACAATTTAACAAAATATAGAGAATAAAGGAAACCATTTTGCAGTTGATAATTTTATGCTTACAGCGCTCTCTATTAATGAAATCCATGACTAAATTCAAAATCTAGACGCATTGCGTATTTGAAAGTATTCTTAGGTTTTTGTTCGGTTTTCGTCAAGTATTCAATATCCTTAACCCATCGTACACCATATGTTCAAAAAGCACGCGAAGGTTTAAGGAAAATCTTGCGCTTTTTTCCTATTGTAAAAGCCGCTCTGAATGAACTAATGTGCCACAGTGGCCAGACAAAGGTGATTGTCATTGTTGAGTCTTTGTGGCAGAATTGCTGGACAGGGTGGCCATTTTAACGGTAGCGGTAACGGGTTTGAGGCAGAGAAAACGATAAGATGATTTAGTAGTGAAAATTTGTTTTTTATATTTTGTTACAAAAACGATAATTATATGTGAAAACTTGAGGGGGACTGGGTTCTTAACATTTACTAATTGACATTCATGAGATACAGCCTGGTGACAGACGGACGGACGGCTGTTTAGTAATAGGGTCCCGTTTTTATCCTTTGGGTATGGAACCCTAAAAATGGTAAAATATGGGTTACGTAGTGTGGGTACGTTCCCATAGACGTTCGTCACGCGCCTTTTATTCAGCAATTAATTTGGTAGTTTTCATTGATAACCATAAGCATTACACTACACGAACTCTTGTTTGTATAAAATCTGAGAATTAATTTTATTATTCATTCTGGAACCATAATATGTATTTATTACGGAAGCAAATTTCGCTTGCAATAGCGGCGTTTTTCATAGTTCAAAATTAAATGGAGAATCTAATGTGTACGTACAGCCTATCAAACTTATTTGGCTTGGCACCGACTTCAAACAGGGCAGTACAGATCAATCAACGTCAATTTTCTTTCCAGCATAAGTTTGATTATGATTACTGCCATCTATATGTTAGTGCAAGAACCAAATATTGTTTTGTTAAAAAGTATTACCTAGAATGTTGATGATATTATTTCATCTATGGTAAAACCAAAAGCAAAAGAAATCATAGACTCTGAAGAAACTCACTCGGAACTCACACATCGCTCATACGATATTCGAAATGACCTTTGTTGCCTTACTGTTCCCTCTTTCGTTGAAATACTATTCAAAAGAGCGAGACAAAACCAATTTTTTCTAAACTATAATTTAAAGCGGTACTATTGTTAGAAACAGCTGATTTCCTTTGTCTATGGTATTCTTTCTCTCTTTCTCGTCTCGGATGTTTTCTTGTGTCGTCCGATGGTTTTGCGTTTTTCAATGTTATTGAAAAATTCGCTTATCGGCTACTTTTCCCGTGATTACTTATCGTGCTTTCCATCTTGAGGAGCTGGATATTGCAGCAAAGCATCAGCTACTGACTTTCGGAAGCAGGTACGTGGTTATTACGCATTGAATTTTGTTGTTACTAAAGTGACATTCTATTAAACATCTTTTTGTCAACCTTGAGCTAATAGAATGAAATTACCAATATAAAATTCGGTTTTCTTTGTTCTTCGAGCGTCTGTACTGTGAAATTCGTATTTCCTTCGTCGTGGATAGAAAATAGCTACGTAACGAAAGTATTAAAAATTACTTGGGCGTTACTTGTTTGTTTGTACAAATGAAAAGGCAAATGTTGAAGAATACAAAGGCTACTGTCGTGAATTTCAAGAGTTTATGCGAAGAGAATTGTCAGCACAACTTGGTATGTAATAATTAACAATTACATACAAGTTATTAACCTAGATAATTAATTGTTTAACATGATAGAATACAGTAGGTAATGTATCTTTTTATTCTTAAGAATGCAGCTTGTAAGAATAATAATGTACAAACATTATTGTTGCTTTTATAATTGTTCCGATTACTTATTCTAATTTTTTTTCGGTCGATGTATCAGAGAAAACAGCGAAAATTTCGAAAATTTGCTAAGTCTCGTGGGCTGCCCCTTTTCCGACACGCCGACCGCATCGGTCGCGTGTTGAACAAAATAATAAGTGTATCTACTTATTAACAATATTAAAACCGGACAGAAACACGTTTTTCCATCACAATAGTCTGTAGGTGTCTGTAGTTAGTAGGTATTTAGGCTAGGTATCAAATAACATGTTTGGTTGAATCCGGTCAAGTAGGGCCACTTCCTATGAATGACCACCTACCGCAAACGGCCACTTCCCCGAACGGCCACTTCCCATATAGGCCACTTACCACTTTTCCTCGAAGGGCCACTTTCCTTGAAGGGCCACTTTCCCTGAAAGGCCACTTCCTATGAATGGCCAATTCCTTGTAGGGCCACTTTCCTTAAAGGGCCTTTTCCTTGAAGGGCCACTTGCCACAAATGTGTGGCATTGTTACAGTTGATAATGTTACCGTTATTTTAATTAATACCATGACCTACCCCAAACCCACGCCACATATTGAGAGCCAGCACAAATGACAGAATAGCGACAAGTATCGCAAAACTATCGTTTACATATCGTTCACCCAAATATGACAAAGGGGTTTGAACTTTTCTAGTAACCCGCCGCCATTTTTTTTTTCAAAATTGCGGCGCACCATTAAGGTGGTATATACATATATGAGTAGAGGACATATAGATAGACGAACAAAAAATCCTAAAGTGTCACGTTACTAAGATCTAATCCTAAAATACTGAATTAAGGTTCTCTTCTTTTCATAACCTAACTTAGTTACATCCATTAACCATTTCAAAAGCCATAATGGGAGTTCAACTTAATGGTCCTTAAAGTGGTTTGGGGCAGGTTAGGGTAAGCTAATATTTTGAAAGTAGCCAACATTTTGCGACTTTTAGATATTTACTTCATACATACCTACACACCCTTCGGCTTTTTTATTAAAATTAAAACGTTGGAGTTTTATATGGCGAATTTTGGGTGGACTTGGCCGTACTGTGAAGTGGCCGAACAAGGAATTTGGGTGGTGGTCGTTCAAGGAAATGGCCGTACTGTGAAATGGCCGAACAAGGAACCTAGGTAGTGGCCCATCAAGGAAGTGGCCGAACAGGGAATTGGTCAAACAAGGCATTTGTGTGGTGGCCGAACTAGGAAGTGGCCGTACTTGACCGGAACCGTTTGGTTATGTTATCTTGTGTTTTTACTTACTACACTTCCTAACTAAAGTTACTCTTGATTTTATAAGCATTGTTATCTAACTTAATTAATTTCAATAATAATTTACCTCTAAATCGGCGGCGAGTGTTAACCCTGAGCTCTCGTCGCGAACGCGGCATCGAGTCGGCGGTGCGCAATAGAATATGAACGCTAGCGGCCGACTATAAGTTTCAATTTCTCTTGCAAGCCTGTGCCGCTTGCAATAGTAGGCAAATTTTTATGCCTAAAGTTGACTTTTGTTAGGGAGTGAGACTTCTGTACGTTAGTACTATTATTTATTCTGTGCAAAAAGTTTCAAACCCCTTTTTAACCGCTGACTTTGTATTTAAGAAATGTGTGTTTTTCATTACTCCACAAACGCAGACTCCCAAAGGTGTCTTGTGGGTCTCTTAGGACATGAGCCAACTTACCCAAATTTATTTAAAAAAATCCCAAATTCTAAGGACAAATAAGCAGTATGGTTTATATATTTGCCTAGGCCGGAAATTGAATCCAAGACTGTTAAAGTAGTGGCAGTAACACTAAAACAAAAGACTAGTAAAAGTAAACACTGAATTTTTTATGTAAGTAAATTCTTACTTCCTTACTAATAATTATAAATGCGAAAGTAACTCTGTCTGTCTGTCCGTCTTTCACGCCTAAACTACTGAACCGATTTTGATGAAATTTTTACAAAGATAGATTAAAGCCTGGGAAAGGACATAGGCTATATTTTATCCCATAGTTGGGTACGATATAACCTGTAGTTCACGCGAGCGAAGCCGCAGGTGGAAAGCTAGTTAAAAATAAAATAAACATTCTGTAGGTACCTGAATTCACATGTTGAGTAACTGTAGGACAAGATAAACTCTGGTCCAAGTACAAAAAGGAGAGTTTTTGTTTATTTTTAGGAAAAAATAAGTGGACTTAGCGTTAACCTCATTCATTGTCATAATTCTCTTTCATCCAGCGCTCACCTACTCATGTTTTGATTGATTCTAACAGGATGAAAAGTTATATTTATTCGTAAAGTCAATAAAAGAATGAAATATTAATTAGTTAGTAAATTAACTAAAATAGAACCTAAACCTATGTAAGAATAGGTTTAGTATAAACTAAGTTATATCAATTTGTTTGATGTTATATAAGTACACAAGTTTGTCAATATTGATAAGTAAACTGAGCTATGTCTGACCTGATGATAAAGAATGACCGATAACAATTTTAAAATTCTTGAAGAAGTTCCTAGTGTTTACTGTAGATGGCGTTAGTTGTCTTAAAATGAGATGTTGTATGTAAACACTTTTTTATATAAACTCTTAATAAAAAATAAATTATTCATCTAAATATATAAAACAAAGTCGTGTTAGTTACACCACTTATAACTCAAGATCGGCTGGACCGATTTCCATGGTTTTTGTTTTTTTGTATTTCTCTCCGTCCCGAATAGCAGAATAACTATTAAAAACATTGGAAAATTGACGGGAAAATTCCGACGGGAACGAAGTCCCAGGCGAAAAGCTAGTAGTAAATTAAAAATACCAAAGCACGCTTATACGCTTTTAAAGTATCTAACCGATTTTGTTGATATTTTGTATCGATATTAATTACTTATTTTTATGTTTTGTGGTAAAATAGTATGCTTATAATTATAACTCATAAGCGGCTGAATCAATTTTGATCAAATATAACTTAGAACCATCTCGATTAGGTTAGCTTTTAAACAAAACGAACTGAATCGAAATCGGTCCATTCACAGTCACACAGATATACAAACATACAGATACACAGATAAACAATTTAGTGATGCAACGAATACCACTTTTTACGAAGCGAATACGAATACGAATAGTGTCATTACTATTCGGCGAATACGAATACGAATAGTAAAGGCAGTAATAAAAAATATTAACTTCGCATTTGTAGAGATACATATTTATTTAAGTGATTTGAAAACTTGTCGCGAAATGTGATTTTATCACTTGACGCCCTCCAACGCAAAAACAAACTTTGAAATTGTAGATTCTGGCTTCATTGTTTTTCTCATGAAATAAAAGTAAGTTAGTTCGTTTTAGTATTTATTTTAAGAATAGGATAGAAAGTAAAAATAGAAAGTATAATGTCTTATTTATTAATTTATTATATTATAATTATGTTTAATCATATTAGGTTATTTTGCATATTTTCATCATCGAACAAGCAAATTGATCTACCTACTCTAAAAACTTACTGGCCTGTTTTTCAAAAAGCTTCCAAATTTAATTTTTTTCTCTTTTACGTGACATAATACTTTATTATTATTTTGTATTTAACGCAGTGAACTATAATATAAAGTACACAGGCAAAGTGTATAAATACGACTCCAATGACAAACAAAATATGCCGACTTAAAATCAGTCAATAGCACATCAGGTAACTACGAAATGCCAAATTTCCCCAATGGATAGTAAACTCTAATGCTTGGAGATAAAATTGATTGAAGAAATTTGTCTGTTTTGGTTAGCATGATGTGCTTTTGACCCTGTACATTCAATTCAAACTTCTCGCGAAAACACCGAAAATGCGGTGCGTTCAGATACACATATTTAATACAATTATCTCGCCTGGATGCAAGTCATTTCATACGAGCGAGGTATGCACGTTCAATTATATTGATAATATATTGTTCAATATCGGAGTCATTTTCAATACGAATACCATTGTGATATTCGGCGAATACGAATATTCGTAAAAGGGCCGATATTCGGCGAATACGAATATTCGTATTCGTATTCGTTGCATCACTAATAAACATCTTAAACTTATAACACCCCTCTTTCTTTTGTCGTGGTTTAAAAATACTCCAGATTATAATTTATAACATCTTAAACTTTTGCGACTTGAACACATAATTTAACACTAAAACGGGTCAAACGTCTGTGAAAATGGAAAGGTACAACTTTCGTGATAGTCGTTAAGGTTCAAAATTAGTGTGATGAGCTACTGCAAATAGCTCTTATTGACTACCTACCTACCACGAAAGTTGTACCTTTTACTAAACAACTAAACACAGTCACATACCTATACCTACGCGAATTTTGTCCCGTTTTAGTACTGAATTATTCTACAGGGCTTTAGGTATCTCTCTTTCAACCTCTCGGGTGGTTAATCAGTCCATGAAACTGAACAAATTTCCCCAAGGAACATAGGTCAAAATATGAAAAAAAAAATTGAGTTCCCATACAAACTTCATTAGCATAATAGCGCATTTTAGTATGGGAGATCAAAATATTTTTTTCGTATTTTGACCTATGTTCCTTGGGGAAGTAGTTCAGTTTCATGGATTGATTAACCATCCGAGAGGTTGAAAGAGAGATACCTAAAGCCCTGTATACTCCAGATTATACAGTTAGTACTTTACTCTTGAGTAGGGACTTACTAAACTTACCTAATCTAAGATATATACTTAAGTCCCAAACAAAAGATACTACGCCGCGGCTTGCCCTTGAAAGGCCAAGGACGCAGACAGACGTCCCAAGTCGTACACTAAGGCTTCCCTGCTTCTCTCTTAGTCTTAGTTCCGTATTACAGAACGCGACTCAGACTCTGATCTATCGTTAAGGCGACTACAGCACCCGATAAAGGTAGCACACATAGGAATAGTGCCATCTCCGTCTCTCAACAGGCCTGGGCCGGCAGTGCGAACAGTGTCGATACACAAAGTTTACGGACTATGAAAGCGTGCGTGCGTAAAAACATGTTCGAAAGTTAGGAAAATGAGATTTATGGAAAGGTAACAGCTTAAATCGAAAAATGCTTTAACTACTTATCGAGAGTGTTCAATCACGAACATTTTGATAGGAAATTCAAGTTCCTGTGTGCATTTTACTATCGTTTTTACAGCTTAAAAGATACACAATATTGGTATTTAGAGGTGACTTTGTGAGCTTTTTCTATCGAACCAAAAGTGCTGAATCATGTTTTCAGCAAACTACTTATCTAGTTTATGTCCTGAATATTACCGTAGTATTTTTTCTTCGATTTAATGCAGTGCGCCATGCTTATCTACGCATCATAAAATCGTGATTTAGGTGCTGTAGTCGCCTTAAGTAGCAGTCGTCTTTGTCATCTATCCTTAAGTACCTACCTAGCAGTCGCCTTTGTAATTTTTATAGTGAGAGAAAGAGACAATTACTTAAGTATAGATCAAGACTTGAGTCTCCTTCTGTAATACAGACCTTCGCGTCTTGTTCGGTTATCGAACTTCAATACCGCGTGGTACTTAGGTAGGTACGCAACGAAATATTTATATGAAACCATTTTTCTAACCCCTCACGTGCCTCACACCCTGCCCGCCCGAAGAGTTACCATATGTAAGTAAATAAATGCCACACTTCAAAAGGAAAAACGTTATTGTTGGTCCCTTGGGACGCGAACATTGTAGCTCCTAAACTAATGGACCTATTTCGATGCGATTTTTTTTTGTTTGCAAGCTAACGTAATCGAGACGGTTCTTAGCTATCTTCTATATATATAAAAATGGAACCCGATTTTCGTTGTCACGGCATCACGCGTGAACGGCTGGACCGATTTGGATGATTCTTTTTTTGTTATGTTCCTTATTGTCAGGAGAAGGTTCTTATGAAAGAAAAAACTAAAAAAGTGCCACGGGAACGAAGTCCCGGGCGGAAAGCTAGTATTTGATGAAAATCGATTCAGCCGTTTAAAAGTTATAACTTTATAAGCAATCGAATGTCGGGGGTAATAAAAAAATTTTAATATTAGAGTTTTCCCCGATCGGAATCGAACCCAGACAGCATCCATTCAGAGGCAACGTTTAATCAAATTAAAGCTTTTTAAATTAATTAATGGCGGTGGTAGCCCAGTTGGTTTTGAGCAGACTTGAAACCGGAAGGTTGTGGGTTCAAAACCTGGTGCGGGCTTGGATCCACGAAATTGGTCTTATCGAATTTATATACGGATTTTTAATTAATTATCACTTGCTCAACGGTGAAGTGATGAAACCCGTCCGTCTAGAAAATTCATTTTCGAAAGACGAGCCAGCGGTCCTCCAACCCGCATTGGGCCAGCGTGGTGGACTATGGCCTTAATCCCCTTCGTGTTTCGAAGGGAGGCCCCCCTCGGTGGGGACATACATGTGAAACTAAAGTTCCACGCACGTTCACAGAAAACTTTGTGCACGTACCTATAGCAGGCTTAGCTTCTCTAACACTTAGTCAATTAGTGCGAGCAGACGCTGTAAAGATATACATCAAGTTATTGCGTTATTCCGGCAGTGTGAAAGGCCTTTCTTTGCCATAGATTTTTTTTACCAAACATTCAACCCACGGTTAATCGGGAGATTATGATTTCCCTATAATAAATTGCCCTTAAACTCTGTCTTGATGTCATTGTAAACTAAATTCGATGGAATGACGCAAATGCCTAACGGTAGTTCAAACTTGACTTTCAGATCACAGTTTTCAGATCGGTCACGATTTAAACAACCTTTGGTCGCATGTTTTATTCAGTGTTTGTCTTGTAAAAACATTGCAAATTTTACCATCGTGAACGCTTAGTACATTTCTTTGTTGTTTTAAAGAATTTTCCACTTTAAAAACTTAAGAATCAACCACTCAATCCCAACAAGGCCTATCAGCAGATCACCACAAACCAAATCTGTAAATATAAAGTGTTTTCGATGAAATGCGTTGGACCCAAAATGGGGGAGGCCTTTGGGACAGAAATGGCTAACTAAAAAAAACTTTTTTCTTGGCACTTTAGTCTAGAGTGGTACCTAACTTTAAACTCACGAGGAATGCATAAACTCCATTAGAGCTGAGATTCGTTCAACATTTAACTTGAAAGTACCAGGCGCACATAACTTATGCGAAGCTTCCATCATCCGCAAACTGGTTAAAAGCAAAGTAGCTTTGCAATTAGATAATTCCAACGTAATCTTATAGCGTCGGTATCGCGTCCTCGACGATTTATCTGTACATCTTTTGATTTATAAATCCCTGGTTCATGCAGTTATAATAATTTCATGCTTATCTTAGGACAGGTATATTATACGTACCTACATTATCCATAATTATAGCGCCGGTGACACAATCAAGACTTTGTAGCAGATTATATTTATAACCTAGATTGTTATTTATAGTTGCCATTTAATGTTCTAAGACTCCGTACTATTTAAAATTCTGTGATAAGTAAGACTAAGGAAAACTTTATTTTCTCACACTATTTGTTTATACAAAGATGACAGTAATGCAGTAGGTATCTAAGTAAAAGATAATTTATTTTCTCATAAATAATTTATACAATAAAAGAATGATATCAGCGAATCTGACGCGGTTTATGTTCAGTCCTCCGTGAAAAAATCTGAATAACTCTTAAATTAAAAGTTTTCATCACCCCCGACTTTCTATTGCTTATAACTTTTAAACGGCTAAATCAATTTTGATGAAATATAAGAACCATCTTGATTAAGTCAGCTTTCAAACAAAAAAAAAACATCGAAATCGGTCCATTCGTTTTGGAGCTAGGTACGATGCCACGAACAGACACACAGATTACAGACGTCAAACTTATAACACTCCTTTTTCGTCTTAACTTTCAAAGTCTTTAATGTTAATACCAAAATAATTATTAAAATTACTGCCACGAACACTACCCATTACTCACCAACCGTTATGTTTACTATAAACTAATTTTATGCATTACTTCGTTACTTCTCAAAATCAGGCTTTGAACCTTCTTTAAACAGGAAACAAACGTATTAGTATTTAATTATACTAAGTGACTAACGAACAATATACCTAACTAACGAAGTACTGTAACTTAAACTCAAACCCAAAAGTGTTTATTTCATTGAACATACAAGATGTTGCTTGAACACGTCAATATAGTGAATTATAGTATTAGCACTTTTGACTTTGCGCCTATTCGCAAAGGTGCAGTCTAAAATCTTAGAATTCGTAAAGCTGAATTCGGCATGAAGTGGTTCTATGCTGAGCTCATTCGATGCTCTCCACGATAAGGAATATAAAAACGTAAATGCATGTTATTGTAAATCATTATTTAATTGTAAGTATCTTGATTTTTGTCTCTCAGAATTACAATGCAGTACTTTTATTTTGTCCTTTATTCGTGTCCTTTATTTGCATACAGAGACATACAGGACAATTAACTAAATATAAAACGTAGTGTACAACGAGGCGGCCTTATTGCTAGGTAGCATTTTCTTCCAGGCAACCTCGGGGTAGGAATTACATTTATAATTGACACAGTGCATCGCTGGCCTCTTAGTTACTTAATGAACAGAGAAACAGTCAATAAAATGTGGTCAGAACACGTCAGTTGAGTTAGAAAATAGAACTAAAAGGTCGACGAACCCTACTTAGAAGTACTTAGATGTGCTCGCGCGCAGGATTTTATGTAGAAATGTGTTAAGTGCGTGCGAGAATGCTTAGAACTAAATTATTCTTTTATAATTTATTAACTTTGTTTTCTACATGCGTGGGAGGCTACTGTTCCTTGAATGTCAGTTGCGGTTCTTGGGTGGATCCCAAAGAACCGCAACTGACATTCAAGAAGCTTCATGATACAACTCCCTGAAACATTTTACAAGTTACCGCCCGCCTGAGAGGCAACTGATTGGTCATGAAAATCAGGTGCTGGCTTCATGACCACGGTCATGAAAATCGACGGACCAATAGGCATATTCTAAGAGAAAGATTAGAGACTCGAGGCAACATTTTAATAATCATGTACACCAGGATTACCTTCGTTACACTTCATCGACTTGTCAGGCGCAATAAGTGCACTGCTGGACATAGACTTCCTCCAATCATTTCTTAGCCCTGTGCTACCGTCTGCTTTCATGATGATCTTTCCTATGCTACAGTTTCTGGTACATGGTTTTTGAAGGTCTTCCTACACTATGCCTTCCAGTTCGCGACTTGAGGAATTTTCTGCCCCAACGGCCGACACGACAATCTGCTCTTTCGTTTGCCATTAGATTTGCAATTCCTCGATCTACGTCTGTGGCTCTGTTTCTTCGTTACGCTTCTGCCGATACGAATTGCCATTAAACACTTTATTCTCTGAGTAAAATGTTATTGCCCTATAAAATTAGGTTTAACGAACTTTCTTAGACAAATTCAAGTCGTTTATGGCCGATCGTATACTTTGATTTATAAATACAACGGTGCGTGGAAGTCCTTGATGAAAATATTGCTGCGTGAAAATCCTTGACGAAGCCTCTTGTTACATAGACTGTCAAGATGGGTCGTCAGATAGGCAGAGTTTATACAGCTGGAAATATCACTTTTTCTTGCTTTGTTATCGTGTCGGTATAGTCCAGTGTGTGACGAACTTGACTTAGCATCGTGGTGTCAGAGTTTTCAAAGCGCCAAATGGCATCTAGGTTTTAACGATTGAAGTCAATCGACAACAGCCGGACCGCTTATTGTGCATGCCCTCCGAAGCATGGAAACGCTCTTGATAAATTGCCACTTTGGTCAGCTATCAGGTTCCTTGTCCCTGTGTTCGTTGCTTAACCTCACTGATCGGTTCAGATCAGCGAGCGTCACTGGGGTACGATTTTATGACTTCTATAATAGTACGCTGGAGTCAGAAGTATGTGGACTGTTAGTACAATCTAAAACAAAAACAAAACTCAGAGTTTTAATTACTTATTTACGTCAAATACAGCTAATTTGATCTGTAGCCCTTTTCCATGTTTATTTTTGCTAAAATATTGTCACGAAATTGCCGGTCAAATGGGTTATGCCATTTTCAACTAAAAACTTGACTATCGGTGCGTGAAATAGCTGATTCGACAGCGAAAGTCTAGACAGAAAGATGTATAAAAAGATAGCTATTGTGGTGAATCTGTTATTTTACGAGCTGATTTTTTGAATTATGTTTGTACAGACAGCAGCATGTCAGGTTACCCATTTGCAATACGAAAGCCGGCGCTATTACGAGCGAGATAAGGACAACGTCAAGGTCAAGATGACGCGAGATGGCGGTAGCCTGATGTGCTGTCTTGTGTACGTGTAGTTAAGCTTAATTAAAGCTAGTCTTTCTGCGCGTTTTGCATGAAGCTCTTCGAGACGCTTTAATTCAAAACTTTTGATACAATATCAAGTTCTTACCAGCCCATATACGTCCCCACCGAGGGGCACGGGCCTCCCTTCGAAACACGAAGGGCATTTAGGCCATAGTCCATCACGCTCGCCCAATGCGGGTTGGTGGACCGCGATGTTTTCCTTCACCGTTGAGCAAGTGATAATTAGAAATCCGTACATAAATCCGAAAAGACGAATTTAGTAGAGGCCCGTTGAAATCAAGTTGAAATAGGTTCATTTTAAAGAACATTTAGGATGGTACTTAAAATAAATAAAAGTAGTGAATTTCATTAAGTATTTCTTGTAACTCTACGCCTATTCGAAAAGGTGCATTCTTCCCCCGAAAAGAGTAAGCAAGAAACTCCGACTGGTGCTCTTTTTAAAGTTCATATTTTAACTAAATCTGAAATAACTAGAGCTGAGCAGGTAATTCTAGAGCAGATTCTGTAGTAGCCTTTTTTGAAAAGTTTCTGTTTAATTATTGACTTAAATTTTTCCAAAGGTAAAGGTAACTACCATAGCCTACCCATGTACTTAAGAACCACAAATCAGCAATCGAAACGCGTCACAGCACGCACGACACAAACTCACGATCATTATTTATTAGTATAAGCACGTAATACAAACTTACTTCCAATCTGTGTTAACTATTTAAGCTACGTTTAAGCTACCTACCAAGAAACTAAATAATTTATTCCTAAGTACACACATCAACACTGTCTAGGGATATTGCATGATTTTTCATACAAAAGAGGTGTTTTCGAGAAGCTATAAAAGCATACTCGAGACACAAGGGTATAATTTTCAGATGAGCAAGTGGTAAACTTGAATTTTCAGTTACAATTTAATTTTTCTTGAAATTTGTAAAAACGTGACGAAAATGAAAACAAAAATGCACCTTTTTTCTGCTTTTTGTATGAAAACGGTGGAATTTGAGCAAATTTTTTTTCATTTTCGTCACGTTTTCATAAATTTAAAAAAAAATGAAATTAATTGATCAGAACTGAAAATTCAAGTTCAGCACTTGCTCATCTAAAAATTAAATTCCTCCATGTGTCACAAGTATGCTTTTATAGCTTCTCAAATATACCTCTTTTGTATGAAAAATCATGCAATATCATGCATAGTAGACGGGTTGGTGTGTGTACATTCTGTTCTTGGATTTTGCATTTGATACCAAAAATTGTCAAATGAGAAATGCTCTCAAATCAAGAATAATGTCTCATTTGGCAAATACATTTTTGAAAATAATATTCATAGTCATAAGTTTTAACTAAGAATCTCTTTAAAGTTCGAGTGAATAGGCTTCTTTTGGGAGAGCTTGCTACATCCTCGACCGCGTCGCATTGCCTTGAGAATGTTCCCTAAATCTTTATGTCCAGCTTTTTGCAAGTCTGTTGTCAACAATGAAATGCATTATAGGTTGGCCTCGAGTATTACGCACTGAGCTACAGATGCAACTTTGGCCTTGACTGGGCTTGTGCATGGGATGCGCTTAAACTAAAAGAGCTGAGCGACAAATATAATTTACTGGGGATCATCTACAAGTACGATAGGAGCCCCTTTAAATATTTCTTTTGTTAGCGCCAATAGAAATATAAAAATCATCTGTAAAATTTCAACTAACTATCACGGTTCATGAGATACGCCTGGTGACTGACGGACGGACGGACAGCGAAGAACTAATAGGGTCCCGTTTTTACCCTTTGGGTACGGAACCCTAAAAATTGTGCTCTCCATAAAGTTTTTTTTTATCGCCACATTAACCTAAGTAAGTATTAAAACGGTTCCTGCCCTGCAGCGCGACGACGTGTGTCAAATTGAGCAACTATTTGACGATAAAAAAATTATGGTTTAGAGTAACCTGGTTTGTATGGAATAAATGGCTAAACCACGTCATTCTGAGCACTTAAAAAAAAACAATGTCACGTAAAAAATGTAAAGCAGTAAGCGCGCAGGTGCTCTTTTGTAATAGAATTGGCCTACGACCAGTTCATGAAATTCAGATTTAATTCAAATTCAAAATATCAAAAATATTATATAACGTTCAGAATGTTACTTAAAATAAGTCAAAATTACATTTAATACATACAAACATACATTAACGGATTTAAATACATACATACACATTCGTTCTTTTGACCCTTCTGATTCTACGCCTGTTCGCAAAGGTGCAGTCTTCCCCTGAGAAGAATATGCTCTTTTTACCCGACTGCCAAAGAAGGAGGGTAATGTTTTTCGAGTGTATGTAAGTATGTATGTATGTCTTTTCCTTTGTGACCTCCTGTAGCCTAAACGGCTTGATGGATTTTGATGTATGAGGTATCGTTAGATTTGTCTTGATTACGGGAGTGTCATAGGATACATTTTATCCTAAAAGTCCCACGGGATAAAGACATAATAATATTTTTTCTAAATTTCCCTTTAAAAAAATATGTATGCGGTATCATTAGATTCATTTCAATCACGGGAGTAATTAATATAGGATACGTTTTTTCTCAAAATTCCCACGGGAACATGTTAATTCTGCGTCAACGCAAAGCAACTCATGCGTTAGCAAGCAAAAAGATAGGGCGTGGCCTGGCATGCGGCGCGCGGCGCGGTGCGGAGGGGGATATGCTCGAGTATACAGCCCGAATGCGGGCACACGCATAAGGGCACACGTCGTTGACGGTCGTCTCTAAATAGCGATTTTTTCGATACTTCGTCGTCTGACGCGAAACTTATAAAGTATAAATAACTCGTTCTTTTTTTTTTCTTTCGTGTTTCTCTCTTTAAATTTATTCGTTCTTTCTAATTAATTAACTCGTTCTTCCGTTCTTTTTTTTGGTTCTTTCTTAAATTTTTCATTTTAATTAATAATATAATAATAATTATTAATAAAATAACTAGGTAGGTAGATATTTTTGGTTAGTTTAAGTAACATACTTTTAAACAATCCTCACTTATTCTTTTTGTATTTTTTTTTTAGTTATAGTTCAACTGTTTTTTTTTTATTATTATTAAGTACTTCTCCATTAGTACTGATTTTTTCGGCAATAGGTATCAGACCATTTTAAGAAATAAAAACATACAATATGGGATTATCTCGCAAAACAAAAAGGGCTCAGGCTCGGGCTAAAAAATTAAAAGCCGAATCTCCTGAGGCACGCGAAAAACGCCTTATAGAAGCAAGAGTAAGAATGTCCCAACGGTACAGCCAACTTTCACCTACTTCACGTCAAGAGCTTATAAATAACAAAAGTACCCGTAGACGTACTTTACAAGCACGTGAGTCTAGCGTTGATAGGGAACAAAAGCGGCGTAGGCTTGCAGCTAGCAAATCTGAAAAGAGAGCTGCTGAGTCCCCGTCGTCTCGTATGACACGACTCCAGCAGATGCGGGAATATGCCACAAACGTTCGTGAACATGAGTCTCCATCATCTCGCGCTGCTCGACTCGAGCAGATGCGGGAGCATGCGGGAAATGTTCGCGAACACGAGTCTCCACCAACTCGCGCTGCCCGACTCGACCAGATGCGGGAGCATGCCGAATTAATTCGTGAGCATGAGTCTCCATCATCCCGCGCTTCTCGACTCGAGCAGATGCGAGAGTATGCTGTGCAGTCTCGTAACAACGAATCACCTGGCTCGCGTTTAGAAAGACTTTCGGCTATGAGGTCACAGTCTCGTGTTCGACGGCAGTTGTTTACAAATAGTGATGCCACATTCAATGAAGCGATTTCTCAAGTGGCGGATGTAGTGTGCTACGTATGTCATAAGCTTCTATACAAGAAACAGTCACGCAGTATCTTAACTGCTAATATTACTGTTCTACCACAAAATGTTTCAGACCGCATAGATTGTTGCAATAGATGCGCCAACAAATTGTCAAGGAATCAGTGCCCGTCAAATGCATTTTGGAACAACATGACTGTTGCACCTATTCCGCCTGAAATTGAATGTCTATCAGAGATGGAGCTGCGGCTCATTTCTCGGATAAAACCGTTTATAAAAGTGGTGCGTCTGGGTGGTCGTTACGGACAACAGGGATTTAAGGGGCAAGCCATCCTCTTTGCACAGCAAGTTGAAGAGATACCTGAACAGCTTCCATTGAATATAGCAAATGCGGGAATAAGTGTGGTCACTGAAAATTTAGATAACGTGACAAACAATCGACGATACTCGGTAGACATCGAAAAAATTAAGAAAGCATTAGAGTGGCTATTGCGAAACAATCATTTGTACTCTAATGTGCAAATTAATACTAACATTACCAATGAAGAGATACGGTCAAGTATTCTGGAGGCAGTTATCACATTAGAAAATGCAGATCACATTAGAAATGAGCCAAAAAATCACTTCAAGGCTTTGGGACATGACCGTCACATCTTGCGTGGGTCTTTTCACCAAGGCAGTGATCGGTTTGAAGAGGAATCCCGTGGCCGCCAGTGCACGGCTAATGCCGCCACGGCTATCGCCTACTCCAGTTCCAAACCATTAAATGAATGGGCCCCATCTGACTTGGATCGAATTTTATTAGCTGGTAATACATATTTCAACAGGTGCATGTCACGACTTGCAAACAGACCGCAATTTTTAAATACTGAAGAGCTATTACCCGCAGTTTCTGTGGCCGCTACAGAATTCGAATTAAATATACAGCCCGATGTTGTCGTTGGAGTTGTTAACTCGAGTGCGCCATCTGACGTTCTTGAAGGATACTTCCCTAATTTGTCTTCGGGGATTGAATATTTTTTTACAACACACGATAAAGGAATTATTACATGTCAAACAAATATTGCATTGGCGGTAATGAAAGTAATCGTCGAACGCAATCAGTCTCCCGATGTCGAGATCCCAGAATATTACTTATTCGACTCACATTCTCGGGGACCCAAAGGTTATGTTGCACCTAACAGAGGAGCCTCCATGTTGATGAAGTTTGCAAATCAAGGCGATTTATGTCAACATCTTGCTGTTGCACTACAGGTAAGAGGCCATCGAGATATGCAGTATAGTATCACAGCTATAAATGCAACACCCTTGGTCATCCCAAATGAATCGCCAGTACTGAATGAACAACACGACACTCAGATAGTTAGCGACGGCAATCTGAATAGCAGTGATCCTGTTCACGAAGAACACGCGTTTGTTACTACAGCTCTTATGCCGATTGATACTAATATTCCAGATCTAAACGAAGTTGTTTCGAACGCTAATACCGTAGAAGAGAGACCAATACCTATCTACGAACTCAAACGGAAAACTGTGCCCCCGGTCAGCGTCTTGAGAGAGCAAAGAGCAGAAGAGCTAGCGTGGATAAGGTTATTCCCAGATGGTCGAAATGGGCTTAGGGAACAAAGACCCGTTCCAATAACACCGCTCGATTACTACCAAACTCGAGTGATGAGCAATGACAAACGGTTCCAATTTAACGAGTACATATTTTACGCCCTCTCGTTAGTAGAACTTTGCAAGGCTCAACAAAATGTTTCAGTCTGTGGCCGGTTGCGTCAGGATGGAGCTGAGCCCACAGATGTTGTACAAAATGTGCACCTGGTAATGCGCAACATACGTGGCACGTCCGCGTACTGGCACAAAGCGTATACGGATCTTCTTGCCATGGTGAAAAATTTAGGTCCTCCTCATTGGTATCTTACTCTCTCTTGTAACGATTTAAATTGGCCCGACATGCTAAAAGCCCTTTTAGTTGCCGATGGCCGCCCAAATTTTTCTTTTGAAGATTTGACCTTCCTTGAAAAGCAGCACCTTGTCGAGTCCTACCCAGTCACGTTATCAAGACAATTTATGTTGCGCCTAAACACTTTGTTTACTAGGCTGAGAAGAGAAGAGGATCCGATTTTAGGAAAGAAAATTATTGATTTTTGGTGGCGCATAGAATTTCAGCTACGAGGTAGCCCTCACGTTCACATGGTTTTATGGTGTGCTGATATGCCGGCTTTTGACACCCCTGAAGGTATTCAGTTGCTGGAGCGTGTTGTCACGTGTGAGGTTCCCGACGCTGAGGACGACTCAGAGATGCATGATTTAGTCGTTCAGTTACAAACACATCGACACACTCAAACATGCTTCAAAAATAACCGAAACGTTTGTAGATTCGCTTTCCCGAGACCAGTGTCTGAAAACACTACAATCTTAGACGACGAGCAAGCAATGAGAAATGGTGGAAGATTTTATATATTAAAAAGAACAGATTCGGAAACCATGATAAACTGCTACAATTCGAGATTATTAAAACTGTGGCGCGCCAATATTGATCTACAGCCTTGCGGGTCAGCTTTAGGTGTGGCGTACTACATCTCAAAGTATATCTCAAAAGCTGAACCTGCAGAGGTCTCTAGATCAATAAGGCAAGCTATAAGTGCTGTAAGAGACCGCGGTGGAAGCAACTTAAGACGGCTGGTTTTTGCTATCCAAAACGCAATCTTGTCTCACAGAGAAGTCTCTGCCAACGAATGTGCGTTTCGATTGTGTCATTTAAAATTAAGAGATAGTTCACGTAAATGTGTTTTCGTAAACACTTGCGCGCCTGAACAAAGATACCGAATGCTTAGGATTGACACAGAAAGTTCCGAACCGTACAAAAATGTATTTGATAGGTACGTTCACAGACCTCTTTCTCTGGAGCAACTTAGTTTAGGTGAGTTTGCGATTTGGTACGAGGTTGCCTCTACTAGAAACGATACAGAGGAGGATGAACAAGATGCTGATGCCTATGATGCTGAGGATGAGGACGTGTCTAGTCGTCGATACATTACCTTATTAGACAACGTAGGTAGGATGAAAAAGCGGACACGTCCAGCTATACTCCGAACGCGTTATTATACGCTGTCTTCAGACCCAGAAGCATATTACTACTCATTGGTCCTGACTCATATTCCGTTCCGAGCAGAGGAAGAGTTGTTGGATGGTTTTAATACTGCAAAAGAAGCTTTCTGGGCCAAAAGGCATCGACTACGTCCGCTGCAAGAAGGTTTTGACGCCGAAACTATGATGCGGTGGGAAACTGAGATCCAACAAGCTATAAGCCGCATTGTGGCAGAAAACTTGGCAGCAGGAACCGTTGAGGAACAAAACGATGACGCAAATGACAACAATGACGTTCAGCCTATTGAACACATACTCGACGACGGCGGTCATAATATTATGATCGAAGAAGTCGAAGATGAACCAACTGACATAGGCATGCCAGACAATCTGTTTGTAACATTTGTAGCTTCGTTGAACATGAGTCAACGACAACTGTTTCAAAAAATTTCCCAAAAGTTATTGGACGTGTCAAATTCTGATCCGTTACTAGTTTTTGTTACTGGAGGAGCTGGTACCGGAAAAACATTTACCTTAAAAGTTATGACTGAACAAATTCGTAGGTTGAGTAACACTGAAATAGGTAAAAACGTGATTGTTACTGCACCAACTGGAGTGGCAGCCAGACTAATCGGTGGAACTACACTGCATTCCACTTTTGCGCTACCAATTGAAAAGGGAAGAAATGAAACATTACGCCCACTAACAGGTGAAAGGCTGCAAAGGGAGCGACAAAAGTGGAGGCATATAAATTGGCTCATCATCGATGAAATATCAATGGTGCCCTACTTAACACTGCGAAACATTCACATTCGCCTCCAGCAACTAAAACAGGATCAAGGGAACTTTGGTGGTATCAATGTAATTTTGTTTGGAGATCTCATGCAGTTACCACCAGTTTCCAGAATCACCGGTGGTTCTTACTGCTTCCGACAGCCGTCGAACTTAACTGGTGAAACAAATCTGTGGCAATTGTTCAGCTTTTGTGAATTGCCACAGAATATGAGACAGGCAGGAGACAATACCTTTGTGGACATTCTCAATAATATTCGTGTTGGTGAGTTAACGATGGACCAACTTGAGATCCTGGACAGCCGCAGAATTCCACTAGAGGGTCCATTTGCCGATGGAGAGGCAGTTCGAATTTTCCCTACTACGAAACAAGTCGATGCTTATAATTCAGCCATGACTAAAAAGTTGGGCAAATCGTTAAAGCTCTACCAAATAAACGCTGTTGACATCTCCCTAGAAGCTAAAACCTACGGTCAGTGCCCTCGCAAACAATACATTTCTGACGACCCGAACAAAACAGGGGGCATTCTCGGCACACTAACTATTGGAATTGGATCTCGCGTGATGTTACGCCGCAACATCAATGTAAACCACGGTCTGGTGAACGGTGCTATGGGTATCATAAGAAGAATTGAGTGGCCTTCTCTTCGCAGAGAGCAGTTAGAACCAGGTGAGTTACCGCAGGCAGTATTCGTAGAGTTCGACGATCGTTCTGTTAAGGGCAATGAATTGGGTGTGGGGGTTCGCATAGAGCCCTCCACTGTCGACTTTGATGCGCTTCGCGGACAAGGGAAGATTGAACGTCGGATGCTGCCTTTGATACTTTGTTGGGCTGTAACGGTACACAAACTGCAAGGTACCACCTTGGATCGGGCTGTCGTGGACCTATCAAACGTGTTTGCAAAGGGCCAGGCTTATGTAGCCCTAAGCCGTGTTAAAACACTTGCTGGGTTAGCAATAAAAACACTTGACCCAAAAAAGCTGTTGGACCGGCCCCACGACGAATGTTCTTTAACTGAACTTAAACGTTTGCGGGATCTTCAGCAGTAATGACTCACCTAATTCTTTTTCTTCTTCACTACCAACAGTCCAGATTGGCGGTAAATTTATGTTGCGGAGTAACATCACTCGTAATCTAAAGCCAAATGTCGTCGAAATAATTTAAAATGGTACTTACATATACATAGTCTTCTACATCTACAACATTTTCGTTAAATAAAAACAGCTAAAAAGTTATAAATAAAAAAATTATTATTAAAAAAAACAAAAAACCCGACTGCAAAAACATCAACAGATAAGTAACGCACTAAAAAGAACGAAACAAGATTGAGAAAACAAACTACTAAAACTAAAACCCAATAAACTCTACTATGGTTTAACAGACTGAATTATGAGTTGAAAGCCTAAGTTACCAAAATAATTTACATTATGTTTGGTAGCAGGCGGGACCCATTCGCTAATTATAAACCGAAAGAAAAATAATGGGTCCCGCCTGGTGCCAAACATAATGTAAATTATTTTGGTAACTTAGGCTTTCAACTCATAATTCAGTCTGTTAAACCATAGTAGAGTTTATTGGGTTTTAGTTTTAGTAGTTTGTTTTCTCAATCTTGTTTCGTTCTTTTTAGTGCGTTACTTATCTGTTGATGTTTTTGCAGTCGGGTTTTTTGTTTTTTTTAATAATAATTAATCGCATTAATTTGCCTCCCGTGTATCTTAAATTGGTCGCCATCTCTGCGCCATCTCATCTCTATCGGGTCGCCATCTCTGCAACTCTTCGAAACTGTGCCTTGCACCACTCGATGCGCATGCGTCGCGTATCAGTATGTCGTATCGCGGCTATTTCAGTCCGTCGCGCCGGCGACGCCGCCACAGCCTTGGTGAATACACTTTTTAATTATTTTTACAGATGCATGGAGTCTGTATGTGTTTGTGCATTATTTTCGCGATCTGTGGGAGGGATTCTTATAGTCTGTGCAATCTCACTATTGGTATTTTCAGTTAAAGGGCTTTTGCAACAACAAGCGTCTAAGAGGTCATCATTTAAAACTGCAGACTAGCTTCTTACACAACAAGAGAATGTTATATCAGCTGAGAATGTGAACCAATTTAAGAATAGACTGGACAAGCACATTTTAACAACCAAAAAGAAAACTCAACAATGATCAGTGGGATACAGGCAATTACCAGTTGTAGTCAACTGCCTGCCTGATAAACAGCATAATAATAATAATAAGTCCCCAGGGCAGCTTTGTGGCGAGCTGAATGGGAAGTGACGTCCCTTGGGTCCCATACCCCCTAGAGTCGGTCACGCCTCTCTCTCCGCTTGCCTTTATTGGCCGGTTGGAGTGGACCCCAGGAGGAGCCGTAGGACACTCGCCTCTGGCTTGCCTTCACTGGCCGGCCAGAGTGGAGTGTCAGAGCTATATGCTCGCAGGGTGAAGTGAAAGATGCATAAGTCGCGAGTTGGTGAGGTGACCCGGTCGGCCACCGAGCAGAAAGCGGTGCCCACCTCTCGACACCCTGAGCCTCTCACGCGATGTTGCCCCCTTGTCGCACTGTGCCCAGTTTCCTTTCTTTCCATTCCTTTCAATAGTCCTGCACTAACCGGGTGTTGTCTTTGGGTGCTTTTCTATAGTGCATACAGAGATAGCTGCCGGTTGGTGTCACATTACTATATTAGATTGTCTAACGGGCCTCTACGTGTTGACTTCGGCCCCACGCACGCCTTCCAAAGGTCCGGGACGTAATTGCCCATGATTCAAGGATCTAGACAAACATAATAATAATAATTTTGGAAATATATGATGGGACCTCAGGATTGTCATACGTTGTAGAGTTCTCGGTTCAAAGATAACATATTCTGGTTTGACCGTTTTGTAAATTATACCGTTATTCTATCAACCGCGAGTTAATGTTCTGACCAACAAGACATTTTTAGGTATTTTTTTAAAGATAATATATCTCTTACCATATACGTCCCCACCGATAGGCACGGGCCTCCCTTCGAGACACGAAGGGGATTTAGGCCATAGTCCACCACGCTGGCCTAATGCGGGTTAGTGGACCTTTCTTTGCTTTCTTTTGCTTGGTGTTGGCTCACTATTACACATCATGTTTTATTTAATAACCCTCATATTTTATGTGAATTGTCGTAACAAGTTGTTCTGATACCACTGATGCTCTGCCTACCTTCTTGGACAATTCACAGAGTGCGATCTAACTCCAAAATAATACTATGCTTGTACTATGGGTGCTAGATATCTGATGTCGTATTATTTGTATAATGAAAAGTTTGTTCATCATTATAGAGTTAAACTCATTATCTATGAAACAAAGTTCTTTAAGGACGCTGTGTAAGATAACGCTGCAGTCTTAATTTCCTGAATACATTCTGAACTAACCTTTAACTAGCATCTTGTGGATGTTTAGAAATCAATTTCTCTCCTGCTGTCGTAGACAAAATAGCGTCCCTCTAATTAATTATCACTTGCTCAACAGTGATGGAAAACATCGTGTTTAGACCCGCCCATCTAAGGAAATTCATTTTCGAAAGACAAGCCGTCCACCAACTCGCATTGGGCCAGCGTGGTGGACTACGGCCTAAATCATAACATAAATGGACTGGTAAAAAAAACAAAGCCCAATCGCCAACTGGCTGTGCTGTAACACAGTTAGAGCCTCATAGCTCACATCACATTTACAAATTCAATATTTATCTACACATAAAGATAAGCCGTATCATTTGTCACAAACACCAACGACCTTCACTAAAGTCGTTTTGTTTTGCTAATTATTATTAATAGTTATTATTTTATTATTATTACAGTTACATAATCAGTTGGCTTTGTGACTTATTTGTGTTATATTTAGAATGTCCATGTTAATGCGTGGGGATTTATCATGTTATTTACTTTTAAGGTGTTTAGTCAGTTGTCGCTTCATCTACTTATTTGTCGTTACTTATTAGATTTATCGATAAAGTATAGCCTGTTTAAGAGGAGACAGTAATAGAACATCTGATGGAAAGGTTCCCTTGTATCTTTTGTTAATAATGGGCTTGCTATTAACTCCTGTCTAGTTCAGGGGCAACGATCGAGGATATAGCAAGCTCACTCAAGATGCCTATTCATTAGGATTTTAAAGAGATTATAGTTGCTCGGAAATGTAGACGCAGGTAGAGAATTCCCATCCCTAGCAGTGCGCAGTATAAAATATGATGAGAAGTACTCAGTACTAATTTTGGGATTTCAAAAAGGTAGGGTGGTACCCTGCGGTGCGTCTTCTCTGTTTTGTCTCCTTTGTTTATTTATAGTTCCAGTTTATCTAGTCTTATATGCTGGATCATCTTATTGTCTGTATTTTTGTGGCAGAGTTTTCTTCTATGGAAGCTGTCTGTTGAAAAAGTTTTCCTTGCAAATTTTTATTTGTTTCTAGGCCTGCCCCTACCGTAGAAATGTCGCGAGAACATCTCTCTAAGGACCTGAATGTTTATATGCTCCTAAATACTAGGTCATTTAGGTTTCCTTTCTGTTTCTGCAATAGGTAATTGAATAGCTTTCATGAATCTTGTATATACATCTACCATTCATCTATATCTTCCACCGAACTGGCGGAGGATCAGTATACTCCTAAATAGTCCATTCCTCTCTGTTTTCTATCGATTTACATATTCTTGACCATTCTAATTTAACAGTAGATATATTTCCGTAACGTCGTTATAGAAAAACTTAGATTTGACTTATATTTTTTCGGTTTAATGTTTGGTCAGTGTAGCCTTGAATGTTTATCGAAGTTATCGCGTTTCGAGAGTTACTTGACCCTTTGTTTTGACCACACGGGCGGCTGTGGTCTCATTTTTTGCATATTTAATTTCACATAATATTATATGAACACCAAATAAGTCGGCTCACGTGGAAAACACGTTTTCTGTTTACCGTGTTCATGACTAGCTTTTCGTTCCCGTTTTTTTTCGCGTGGAAAACAATTCTGTAACGGTCCTTAATCCCTGTGCAAAAACTCACGTGGATCTGTTAAGACTACTATTACGTCTTCTTCTTCTTCTTATCGTGTAGGTATAGTCAAGTTTGTGGCCTATCCTGTCTTACGCCCACCAGTTTTCTGTTATCTATGCGCCCACCTGTCTCGCTCTGGTCTAATCTGCTATCTTATCACCTATCAGATGACAATGATACCAGGGATATCATGTAAATTCTATGTACCTGTTACTTATATTAGTTATCAGATATGACAAGGGCTTGGCGCCATACGGATTTGCGTCGTTTCTGCGGCGCAGATTGACAGTTCTTAACTAGCAACAAAAACTTTAATAGACAACTAAGTATATCTACATGTGTTATTTTTTTGACGCCTTGAAACAAAAATATTAAAACCAGTATCTTAGTATTTAAACATGCAAGTCCTGACTCACCACTCATCCACGCCCAGCCTAAACCTTTATTTATACCTAGAAAGCTTAAATTTGCATGAAGGTTCTTTAATTTTAACGTGGGCAAAGTATAGAGATTTCACAAAATTCTCACATTAATGGAGTCCTTAAAGTAAATTCCGCGATACCTACGGATTCCGTGGAAAGGTCATAAGTCATACGAGTAACTAGTCATAAGTGTTCCGCAAAATTACACTTATCATTTAATTGCAGTGTCTTTAATTTATAATCCTTTTGAATCCATTGGACTTTGTGCTATGCTCTAGTTCTCTCAAAAGAATAACTAATATGGCTTTTGTAATCTGTTCAAAAGAAAAAATTAACATGCAAACGAAGTTGCGGGCATCAGCTAGTATGGCATACATACTCCAACTTGACCCATATCATTCAAAATGGCGGCTGAATGCCAGACCTAACTTTTTTCTCTTTTCCAGACGTCCTTAATTTTTTGTTTTTATTTTCAGGTAAGCCTCATGTTACGTTTGCAATTTGGTTTTTTATCACGTGAGTATTCGTTTGATGTTTATTTCTACGAGTCAAGTTTAATGTTTGTTTCAGATTTTTTGTTTTAGCATGAACACCAAAAAAACGTTTTAGATACCCGAGACTCTTGAGCGTTAAACTCTTTATCAACAAGTTTTGGAAAAAAAACAAGTCTTGTTTATCAAAGGTTTTTTAAGAGTAAGTTGTTTTTGGGGCAGGTAACCTAAATAACACGAAATATGAACGAAAAAAAGTCTGTGGAAAAAACCCGAAAAAGGCCTAAACGAATAAAATTAAAACTCAAAATCGTGTTATTTGGATGACTATTATAAAAGGTAAATACCCAAAATATTTTTTAAAGTTGTTTTTTTTATTCCTGTTAGTCCCGCGCCCGTGAAATGAAGCGTCCGGTCAAATTCATAATCCTTTGTTTACCAGGACTTCATAACAAGGTGACACATGTTTTAAAGGTCAGTCGATATCCATTAGTCGTGAAGGGATGACACGTTTTAGGTGGGAGGGATTAAGGTCGAACGTACACCTTATAGAACAACTTATCGGTCATTTTGTATCAGGAGTACATGAGTGTTTAGGAATTATAATATTATTGCATCGTCGACAGTCAAGAGCAGAAGATTTTTTAAAATAAAGAATCTTAATTTTTTTCATTTTTATTGCCGGGCTTCGCGTTCCGAATGCGATCGTAAAAACACGCTGGTTCCAATTGCTCTTCTGACTTAAACGATATCCACGGGAAGGATTGGGGTGGTGCTGGTGCTATACGTAATCACACGACATATTTACTTAACTAACATATGGTTTAAATACCACTCAGACTACCCAACATGGTTATTTTGATATTAATAATAATAATAATACGTTTATTTCTTCAGAACAGCACACACATACATTAAAAAAAGTTCAAAATATTCTTATCCTATTATACAAGTTTAAGCTTGCATATGTCTGCCGCAGTGAGGAAAAAGGCCTGGGCTCAGCGACTAATGCCAGACTGATTATCAGGCTGGCAACACTGATTTTCAGCATAACTCATTGATAAAAACAGCAGCTTGTAGTATAAACTCATTGATAAAAACAGCAGCTTGTAAATAATTTGCAAGAATTCGCTATCTTCAGCAGTGAAGGGTCACTTTAGGTCAAGGTGAAGGTCAGAAGCCAGACAGAGACGGCTTAGTAAACGAGTACTGACAGGGAGTCGGCCATTTTGGATTTGCTAACTGAACTCCAGCTATGTTTTGGGTACAATGCGAAAAGTTTGGGAAATGTTAAACGCTTTGTTACCCTGTTAAATACCACAATTTTTTTATTTACATATATTTTTATAGCAGCGCATTTGTAAGTTTTGCAAGTAAAAAGCTCGTTTTGCATAAAAAATTAAACACTTCAAACATACAATTCTTTTAACAAATTGTTTTCTTTCTTCTGTTGATTATGTACCTACAGTCATTAGGTACAAACCGATCTGTGTTCACAGACACAAATTAAAATATCTCTCTTTTTTGTATGGGCTTCGAAATGTACAACGGCACATCAGGTTACTACAAACTGTCAAATTTCCCCAATGGATAGTAAACTCTAATGCTTATAGATAAAATTGAAAATCGGTTGCAGAAATTTGTCAGTTTTGGATAGCATGATGTGCCGTTGTCCCTGTACCTAGGTACATATTTGAAAACAATAAATTAAGTAAAACTATGTGACCAGTCACTAAACTACTTAGCCAAGGTTCACTCAATTTACCTTTTTAATGTAGAAATAATCAAAACTAACGATCTTACATCGATAAAACACTTAATATGGACCTAATTAAGTCCAAACCAAATGTAAGCCGTATCCTAAAATAATATAAACTGTTGACATAAAAACGCATGGTACAACACGCAATTGTACATTTATATTGGTTGTTTAAAATAGTTAGCTAAAATTAAGGATTCCCAGAAAAAAAAAGAAACTTGTGCGATTAGCTGATTTGCCTTCGTATAGGAATCCATAGTTTTTTTTGAGAATGTTATATAAAAAGTTTTCCAGTTTCATGGCAAGATTCACCCCCAAAAGTTTCGTAAACTAATGTTTATTTTTTATTTATTACAAAAAGTTAGTTGCACCTTTGCGAATAGGCTTAGAGTCAGTAGGGTCAAAAGAACGAATGCGTATGTATGTATTTAAATCCTTTAATGTATGTTTGTATGTATTTCATGTAATCTTGATTTGCTTTAAGTGGCATCCTGAATGTCCTATATAACAAGGATTTTTTTCTATTCTAGTAAGCGTTTTAAGATAATACATTTTATAATACGGCTGTTGGTTTGGGAAGCAAAGAAAAAACAGCTGACACTTAAAATAGGTCAAACTTTTGCTAAGTCAACACCATATAAGCATCTTTCAAATTTTGATGGTTACATAAAAACTCCTTATCACCTTTGTGTTAGGTATTAAAGTGTAAACTGCTGGAAAGTGTAACATGATAGGTGTAAAGTGTAACCTGCTGACAAGTTAATGCTAAGAAACCTTAGAATTCTATCGGCGGCGTTTAAATTTTTGTTTGTATTTTCTGTAACTGTGTTTATTGTCGTAAAAGGTCGTATGGTCGTTATCTTTAAGCTTTCGTCAATTTTGTTTCATTATAGTTATGAGTGGCAATGGCAACGTTACTAACCAGAGTGTCCGTGTATTTATTTTTTACATGACATCAAGCTTACCTAGTCTAACTTTAATCCTAGACCATCCTTGAGATAGCTTGCCGTGTGGTGGTCGGTTGAGAATAACACCAACCCATTTCTTTCCGTGGGTGTTGTAAGAGGCGACTAAGGAAACACAAATGAGACCTGCCTCCTATTAATCCACCCCAGGCAACGACACCTCAATTTGTTCCGAATCTGAGGTGTCGTCCTATGGTCTCATGCGGTGTGGTAGGCTTTGTGAAGGGCCGTCTAGTTTGCGTCCTACCGAAGTCCGACGCCAAACAGCTTGCTGTGTTCCGTCAGGCTTAGGAGTACCAGTGCCTTATAGGCATTTTCTGGGTTAACCTGCTCCATCGTCGACCTCATCTATGACCTTGGTCAAGATTGAGGTCAAGAGTTATCCCATCTTATAATAAATATAATAAATAAATAAAAAGGTTTAATAGTGATGAAAATTAATCAGCCATCATCATTAATGTTAATGACTACAATAGAACCATGGCTTAAAAAATCGCAAAAACGTGTATTTTATTGCACATAGAAGAAAAGGGAAAGTAAACCTAAGATCTTTCAAAATGTGGTCATAACGTTTGAAAGCCTCTTTCAGGCAATAAAACCTTCAGGTTATTTGAAGATTCAATTAAAGTTAATGACACTCTTTACTATACTTAGGGGTCATCCACATATTATGTCACAGCTTATAGAGGAGGGGGGGGGGTCATACCAAATGTGACAGTACATGTTAGGGTTACCAGAAAAGCGTGACATAGGGGGGAGGGGTTCAAAAAGTCGAAATTTTGTTTGACGTAATATGTGGACGGCCCCTTACGAGGCCCATTCAATGTATTCTCGGTATAGGCATGAAATAAAACTAGGAAAATTTGGGAAAAAATCTATTTTTCAATGTATTTCCCTAGAACCTCAATACGTTTGTTAGATCGCGAAATAAGCTTCTCTAAACCTTGTAAAATATATTCTTCCGACTTCTCAAAATGGGTGTTAATTGCTGCCTTCAGTTCTTCATCGCTTTCCACGAAGATCGTTTTTCATATTTGGGAATAGGTAGTAGTCACTGGGGGCCAAGTCTAGACTGTACGGTGGATGATTAATTTCTTCGAAGCCACATTCCCGCACAGCAGCCTTCGCCACGCGAGTCGTGTGCACCGGCGCGGCGCGTTGTCGTGAAGCAGCAACACCCCCGCTGTGAGTTTTTTTCGCCTTTTTTCTTAACTTGCTTATTTTAAATTTCATAAAACGGTTGCGTATGATGCTGCTGTGATGCTTTCACCCTTTTTACGTCACACATTACGTCACACAAAATTCGACGGCCGGTTTGGTCGAGTGGTAGAGACGCTGCCTCTCGATCGGCGGGTCCTGGGTTCGATTCCCAGTCGGGGCAAATATTTGTGTAAAAAGCAGATGTTTGTTCTCGGGTCATGGGTGTTTGTGTCCGTCTTTGTGTGTTCCAAGGGACTCACGACACAAGGGCAAACCTTAATGTGGGCCTTTGAGTGTGAAGCGTTGTTTTTTTTTTAGTGTATTCTATCAATAAAATACCTTTAGAGTCCCAAAAAATCGTAGCCATTATTTTTTCCGCGTAAGGGGGGTGACTTTAAACCTCTTTGGGGGCTGTGAACCCTTTTCAGTCCACTGCATAGACTCTTGTTTGCTCTCAGGGTCATAGTGATGGACCCACGTCTCATCCCCAGTCACCAGCCGGTCGAAAATACTAAATGGGTCTTCTCCACCACTCGACTCGCACTTGTTTCTGAGGTGCGGTGAGCATTCTCGGCATCCATCTTGCACTGACCTTTGAGAGGTTAAGATGGTCATGAAGGATAGCATTTATGGTACCCTGGGATATGTTTGTCATCTCTGCTAACATTTTGATTTTAATTCTGGCATCTTCAAGTACAAGTTTTTCCACTTTTTTTACATTTTCTTCAGTGGTGGCGCTAACAGGCCCACCCGAACGAGGGTCGTCAATGCTTTCTCTGCCTCTTTTGAATTCACTTAACCACTTTTGAAAGGTGGATAACGACGGGGCAGAGTCTTGGTAAACAGCAACTATCTATTCGTGAATGGTTTTTTGAATTTTTCCCTGCTTAGCGAGGAACTTTATAACAGCGCGATGTTCGATTTTCTTAATCATTGTGGTGTCAGTCAATCTGATCGTCTTTCACTAAGGATAACTAAAAAACGAATGATCGTAAATAGATGAAATTTTATATTTACACCCGCAAATAGTGTCATTAGTGAATGAGATAATTAGATTACCCGCATTATTAGCAAATCACCCCGCTACCGAGAATACATTAAACACCCCACGTATGAGTTCACTTTTAAAAGCCGAAATATATCCGGCCTTGCCCCACAAGGGGCTACGTGCGTCGTGCCTCGTTCCATTCGTCTGTTGTCTCTCTCGAACCTTCCATGTGTTTATTTGGGTCACCGAGTCAGCTGTGCCAACGGTCACCAAAAAATTAAACAGATACATAGTATCAAAGATTTACAAGGACTATTATTTTTCGCTTGTATATGTTTGATAATTTTTTAAGCGTGTGGTGTTCAAGTAGTAGGGCGAATACCTCTTTCCTTTTCCATCTTTAATAGTCCAGTTTTTTTAGCAAAGTGCTCGAGTAAATAGATATGTATTTAAAAAGTCTTGTTGCAATTTATTTACATATAAAAAACTAGCTAACAGCCCGCGTGGACTACAGGTTATATCGTGCCAAACTGTGGGATAAAATGTAGCCTATATCCTTTCCTATGCTCTAATCTATCTTTGTACCAAATTTCATTAAAATCTGTTCAGTAGTTTAGACGTGAAAGACGGACAGACAGACATAATTACTTTCGCATTTATAATATTAGTAAGGAAGGATAAATCTGTAATTGAGAAATGCCACGGGGCGGGGCGACGACCTATTCATTGAATAACTAGTCAAGTAATCTCATAGGACGGACATAATAAAAGAGCACTAAAAACAATTAGCACAAATCATTTCAAACAATGCTTTTATGCAAAACCTTCCCGTGAGACTGGGAATTCACAATAACCCATCAAGAACAAACCCGTGACTTCTATTTTCTGAACAGCAGATGCTATTTTCGAAGTTACTAGATAGTTTCCAACGAAAACTGTCATGGAGGTGACAAGTCATTTACGTGGGAAATTAGAAAGTTATTAAATAAGCTAATGAGTGATAGCTTAATGATGTTACAGCATCAGGTCTTGTCGAGTTCACTTACCTATCGATAGTCGAGATTTAGTATCCAGATGGGGGACGGATAGTACCAGTGACCAACTCACTGGTATTCTCAGTTTTATTTCAAGTTTATGGACAATGTCCGAAAAGCAGTAATTATCTACCTTGCAATGAAATAATTTGGTTTCTGCGATAAAACTTACACACACTTTAGAGTACAAAAAATAACGAAAGTACTAGGACAGCAGAAACACGAAGTCGTGCGTCAATAAAAGCTTAGACAAGTTATTCACATCCCCAGAGATTGCTTACGGAAAGCAACAGCGGAAAATACCGCACATCACATTATGCATTCAAATACACACACGTTGAAATTTACTAAGAACTTGTGTGTTTTTCATCAAACGTTCGATGCATGTGAGCGTATTTTAGTCAAAGAAGTACCAGGAGATTATAAACGCAAGCAAATGGAGTCGTAGCTGGTTGTAGGCGAGAGGTTGTTTACGGAAGCACTAACGGAAATGGCGGCCACGGAACGGACGATGCAGCTAACGTGTCCTCAATAGAGGTCTTCGCGAAAATGTGTGTTTGTCTTATAAAGATAAACTATGTGAGGTTGCGGTTTATAACACAAGGTTGTATGTCAGTAAATTTGTTTTTTGCTGGATGATACTAAAATGATAATGCTGTTGCAAATATTCGGTTGAATTGAATGGGTTTTGTGTCTGCTGTGAATGGTTGTATTGTTACATTTATTCTAATTCAAAAGCTTATTTATTTCTTAGCGTAAATTATGCCATTCAACATTCACAATTTTTCTTAAAAGAAATTATAATGAAAACAGCTCATCAGCATCATAACATCTATATCTATACATATTATAAAGAGGAAAGATTTGATTGTTTGTTTGTAGGCTCCGAAACTACTGGACCGATTTGAAACTACTGGACCGATTTGAAAAATTCTTTCACCATAACAATCCTACATCATCCGGGATGGACATAGGTTACATGATTTTCCCGAATTCCCACGGGAACGAAGTCCCGCGCGGGAAGCTAGTTACATAATAAACTTGTTGACAAATTGCTTCTGAAGCTTGTGTGAAATGATTCAATTAATTACGTTTTTTTTTTTTTTTTAATTATAAGATGGGTTAACTCTTGACCTCAATCTTGACCATAAGGTCAAAGATGAGGTCGACGATGGAGCGAGTTAACCCAGAAAATGCCTATAAAGGCACTGGTATTCCTACGCACCGACGGAACACAGCAAGCTGTTTGGCGTCGGACTTCGGTAGGAGGGTGGTCGCGAACCAGACGGCCCTTTACAGAGCCTACCACACCGCATGAGACCATAGGACGACACCTCAGATCCCGAAAAAAATGAAGTGTCGTTGCCTGGGATGGATTACTAGGAGGCAGGTCTCATTTGTGTTTCCTTAGTCGCCTCTTACGACACCCACGGAAAGAGATGGGGTGGTGTTATTCTCAACCGATCACCACACGGTCACGTCACGTATTTGTAATACAACACCGATACACAACGTACTATTACGTCGGAGGCGGCGGCGTAGGAAGTAGATTGTAGGCGTTTGTAGAATAGTATCGATTTTCATGTCCCAATTTCGTGAGTGCCGAGCTAGACCAGTCTGGGTGTGCCTGATTTATGGCGGTGTTCCTAGGCAGCTATTCAACTGTGTTTTACTGGGATCTAACACGAAATCTGGACTGTTAATTGTTACAGTAGACTATAACTATCACCGCACTATTTCTTTTTGCTTTCAACTTTTGTAAATATGTTGTGTTACGCAATCTTATAACTACACTAGACTACAGGTTATATCATGCCCAACTGTGGGATAAAATGTAACCTATGTCCTTTCCCAGGCTCTAATCTATCTCTATACCAAGTTTCATTAAAATCGGTTCAGTAGTTTAGGCGTGAAAGACGGACAAACAGATATACAGACAGAGTTACTTTCGCATTTATAATATTACTAGCTTTCCGCCCGCGGCTCCGCCGCCGCGTGTACTACAGATTATATTGTGCCCAACTGTGGTACAAAATGTAACTTATGTCCTTTCCCAGGTTCTAATCTATCTCTGTACCAAGTTTCATTAAAATCGGTTCAGTTGTTTAGGCGTGAAAGACGGACAAACAGACAGACAGAGTTACTTTCGCATTTATAATATTATATAAGTAAGGATATATATACTGGGTGAAAAAGAACCTCCTAGGTATATTCAAAATCTTGAACCAGTATCACTCAAAGAACACATTTATGAAAAAAACAAAATTTTTAATATTTTTTCAATGGGAATAGTTCATTTTTTGCCTAAACGACACTAAACGTAGAAATTACTCCTACACCAGGCACGCGAGGGGTGCGGGTAGCGCTCGGGGGGTGCGCCCGAGTGGTGTCTACGTTTAGGAAAAAAAAAACATAAAAAAAAGTGTTCAGTAAGTGATACTGGTTCAGGATTTTCAATAAAGCTAGGAGGTCCTTTTTTAACCTGTAATTGTATATCAAGGGGAATTTATTGTTTAGAGTGATGTTTTATTTGAAAGCCGTCTTTGAGCCGACAGTTTCAGACCAATACAAGAATCGTCAGACAAGAATGTTATTTACGTTTAGGTATTAACAAAAAATAATTGTAATAATAAAAGACACACATGAAATAAGAAGCCCAGTGGCTCTCGCTGATCTCAACCGATCAGGGAGGTTAAACAACGTACACAGAGGCAGGGAACCTGATAGGTGACCAAAAGTGACAATTTATCACGAGCGTTTCACTTCGGAGGGCTCGTTAAGCTGTCGTTCTCGGCTGTTGTCGATTGACTACAGTCGTTAAAACTAAAACCAAGTCAGAGGCCATTGTGCGGTTTGAAAACTCTGACACCAGGGTTAGCCAACTTCGCCGCATACTTGACTATACCTACACGATAAGAAGAAGAAGATGAAATATTTACGAAGCTCTAATTTGTAGTTCTACCTTAGTTGAGAACAAAATCGAAACTAAATACCAAAAGGATGACAAAATCAGTAATTCAATTAAAGCGACTCAGAAATTCCAACATGATGTTCAAACCTTTTCTTATTTTTGAAACGAAAATAACACGAATTATGAGCATCATCAAGTTCTTTATTTGTCAATTACAAAAGACCACTCGTCACCAAAGGCACCTTGTTCTTAAAAAAACAAAACATGTTGAGGCACGGAAAATGCTAATTTTATGAAAAACGAATTTGCACCAAATCAAATCGGAAAGTCTGAGATAATAACACTAAAATTAAACATTTTAAATCACCTCCGAAATTCGATTGCATATAACTTGTAAACGGCTGAACAGATTTTCATGAAACATGGCTAAGAACACTCGGGATAACATTATCTATGACACAAAAAAAACTTAACGAAAATCGGTTCATCCGTTTGGGAGCTACGATACCACAGACAGGTACACAGATACGTCAAACTTATAAAACCCCTCTATTTTGCGTCGAGGGTTAAAAATTGTTATTTACCAAAGGTTAAAATGGTTATCTGAAGATGTAAATATGATATCAAATCCTAAAGTCATGCAGCACTCTCTTCTATTTCAAATTTTCACCTTCACTGCCAGTCTTGCTAAAACTACATCCAGGTCCTGACGGAAGATCAGCGCTGTAGTCTTTGTCTGCAGCATAATGCTGAGTCAGCGCCTCTTCACTCCTGTGACACTCAGTGTCGACTGATTCTAACTATTTAAAAAAAAAATACTTTTTCTTATTGCTTTGTTTATGTGTTTTGATGTGTGTTATTGGAGTGAATCTTTATTCACTCCAACTGTTATCTATCTATCTATCAGAATCATTCATTTTATTTAGATGCTGTATTCGTTCAATGATAAAATTGATGATTCATTTACTAAATCACATTAAATCCACCAATGGATGGGCCATTATCTTCCTTATCAGTTCGAGGTAATAATTCTGTGTCACGCAAATATTGCATTTATTTATTGGTTATAATAAGTAAAAATGTATAAATAAAAAAAAAAAAAAAATGTTTATTGTTTTAACAATATTACACAGTATATGTAACAAGCTGGGGCACTACTTTTTAAGCAAAAAGCCTGTGTTAAGAAGCCCCGCTCTTCATAATGATTGTACTTACATTTAAGTTTAAGTTTAAATCACAAAGTACTTAGCAAATACATATAAATAATCACTTAGTTTCTTGCCAACACTTAGCAGCGCATGCATGCGTATATGTGTTGTGTGTGTGTGTGTGTGTGTGTGTGTGTGTATGTGTGTCTGTGTGTGTGTGTGTGTGTGTGTGTGTGTGTGTGTGTGAGTGTGTATGTCAGTGCGTGAATATGTGAAAGTTCAAATTGTAAAATACACAAACAGTTAGTATAATGTGATATTGTAAATAGAATAAGTAAAATTATTAGATTGTATATAATAGTAATGACTCTGTCTCTTCATATGATTTATTTTTCAACCATTTTGTCATAAGTTTTTTACATTCATAATTAGATTTCTCATATATATTTAATTCTTTATTTATAGTATTATAGAGGTGTGCGGATTGTTTATGGTACTGAATACTTGCAAATTTTGTTCTTGCTCTAGTCACTTTAACCACATATTTATTTCTTTTGTCTCTAATATTTGGATCGAATGGTAAAGAGCTGTGGAGTTTTAATACACTATGCATAATGTACAGTTTCCTTACAGGGAGAAGGTTACTTAGCCGATACAGAATTTCCGTTGAGAAACGCACCTTCTTAAAATATATAACCTTAATAAGAATACGTTGCGCTCGTTCTAGCTGCAGGAATTTAGTTTTAGCAGCACCTCCCCAAACAGAAATGCAGTATGTCAGCACAGATTGTACCAACGATATATATATGGTGTTCAGCAAATAATTGCAAGATTCCTCTTCTCCGATCACTACAGGGTTTCTAGGTACTACATGCCGGAGAGTTTTGAAAATCCAGACCAGTTTCCTAATTCGGCTGCTGATATAGTCAAGGTGAGGATACCACGAAAGTCTATTGTCAAGCACAATCCCGAGATACTTAATCTGGTTGACTTTCTCAATAGTTTGGCAATTGCAATTTATAAGATCAGTGGAACCATCACAGTCATGTATTTTAATTTTAAAATTTTCACATGGTTGGGCAGTGTTGTAAATATTAAAGCAGATAAAATTAGTTTTAGAGATATTGAGCGAAAGGAGGTTGTTTTTAAGCCAACTGGCAATTTGTGTCAAGCCCTGCTCAGCACGTGTTCTGACCTCATCCCAAGAATCACCCGAAAATATAATTGCTGTATCATCCGCATACGAGAAGACGTGAGCTTCAGGTATGTGGATATTACACAAATCATTTATATAGGTGAGAAAAAGGGTAGGGCCTAGAACACTGCCTTGCGGTACCCCATAGGAGATATCAGCCTCATCACTGATATACTCACCTATTTTAACTTTTTGCTTCCTATCCATTAGGTAGCTCTGAAATAAATCAAGACAGGTACCTCTGATCCCAATTCTCTCTAATTTTTGTACAAGGATGGGTAAAGAGACAGTGTCGAAAGCTTTTTTGAGATCTAAAAATACTCCTAAACATTTTTTACGCTTATCTAAATTGTATACGACAGTGAATTTTGATCCTAGAAAGATGATTGTATGATCTACTGTTATAAGTTGCCACTTGTACCATCGATGGCACTCCTGGCACAACCTAGTGCCAGTTGTACCATTAATTGGACTTCTCAATTGTACTTCTGGTCCAACGGGAATTTATCGCTATAAGTCTATAAGTGATATACAGGTTGAAAAAGAACCTCCTAGCTTTATTGAAAATCCTGAACCAGTATCACTTACTGAACACTTTTTATTTTTTTAAATTTTAATTTAAGTAAATAGAGTAATGTCTACGTTTAGGCAAAAAATGAACTTTTCCCATTGAAAAAAAATAAAAAATATTTTTTTTTTTCATAAATGTGTTCTTTGAGTGATACTGGTTCAGGATTTTGAATATAGCTAGGAGGTTCTTTTTCACCCAGTATAATTCAAATGTCTGTATTTGTTTTTTGTTGTAAAACAGGTGCTATGCAAAAAAGCAAATACTACAAACTTGATGAATATTTATGAGACAAAACTATGGGGAAGGAACAGTTGATAGCACGAATAAGAAAAATTTTAACAAAAAAAAACATTCTTCGAGTTTCTTGTCTGTTCTTCTCAGGGGAACACGTCATTTTTGCGAACGGACATACTAGAATTAAAAAAAAACAAATGTTATTGACTCATTTTAACTAACCCTAGGCCGGGTACCCTTTGACTCGCATAAAATTGCAAATCATAATTTCTGTAGTCATAAGTGGCTTTTTTCACATAAAACTCTCTTGTTATAATCATCTCTGAACTGCCTAAAATTGTCATTTCTTTACAGGACTTAATTACTATTTAAATTGGAAATAACTTCCGATAACGAGCAGAATTTTGATTTTGCAAGTGAATTTTTTATGTATATTATTGTGGTTTATCTTTTTTCTACAGGGATTGTGTAAATTTGGTAATGGTAACATTGGTAACGTTGGACAAAGTAGTATGAAATCTTTCTCTTAAATTATACACGTTAAAGAACGGTAGAAAGTTTAATGTGCGCTACTTGAGAGCACATACTTCAGAAAATCGTGGCCTTTTCATTATTTATCCTGGAAAGTTCTCAACAGCTGAATACATCTGGAAACTAAAATTGCATTCATAAACTTTTGAGTGGTTTTTCTTAGTGTTTTCAGCTTGTTTTATTTATCCTGAGAACTTGATTGTTTTTTTACTGTTCTTGTTTCAAAAAGAGCTTTTTCATTCTTTCACTGACTACTCAGCTGAACTTTAGGGGGAAATTCTCCTTATGAACAGTGGTCAAGATTGAGGTCAAGAGTTAGCCCTTCTTATAAAAAAAAATCCTCTAGAAACTTTGTGACTTTATGCTAAAACAATCAGCTGATGGTACGAGTTGTATGGAGAGACGAGATTTTTTTATTTCATATATTTTTTTTTATTCCTTGGGAAAAGTAAGTTTAGTAGGCATCACATTCACATCCCTCATTTTCTTAACTAATTTAAATTCAGCCAAGATAAGAGGAAAATGTTTTATTTCTTTAAAACTGTTATTGCAAAACCATTTTTGTTTTTACGTCGTCACCACTTTGCATAAAATCATTCTATTCATAATAAGCTAAAGAAGTACTCGAAATTCAATATAAAAACACATATAAAAACAGTCTTTTAAAATTTCTTCATACAGCTTCAGTAGCTAAAAGTTTTGCTTAAATGCTTCTCCACTCCATAAAACATAACCTATCTAAATGCAGACCAGATCGTTGAGCAACAGTAAACAGCGCACAATTCTGTTCCCTGATTGCATGCAAAAATACTGGCTACATATTTCAATGCGCACGTGGGTGGACACCGGGCCGCCACCCACTATAATAGTCTGTCTGGGGTCTTTATCGTCCTATCATTTCGCCAATACTTCCCCCTTTTACATCTTCCATTGCCACTTCATTAACGTCCTCAACAAATTTGATGCTGTTTCATACAGCAATGAATAGCACAGAAAGCGATTTCAACGCGAGATTTTTTCTGTGACATTGAAAAGTAATGTAACAGGACTGAAAATACTCCTTTATGGTCCATTTGTGTCAGATATTTATTTTTGCGTGGCCTCATTGTTACTGTTATTTTCTTGTAGATGTGCAAATTACGACCATTTGGATTAATTCTGTCCTGGCACCAAAGGGTTAGAGGAAATACTTTTCGACTATTAAACTAATTCTGTTCGGACTGTTCCTCGTTCCTTTTGTATTCATTACGTATTGATACCTAATTAAATATATTTATTCGCCAATTTGTGGTTATAATTAGCGTTGTCATTCTTACTTTGTTATAAAAATCTATAAGACCGATTAATCTACATGCCCACTGGAGTCATTAGAGCTTCTACACACAACACCCGTACTTTTAGATATTGATACGGCGAGATGTAACACTACTGATCAACAAAAGTCCGTTTCCGTTGAAATATGGTAACCTGTGACCTCAGCCTATTGACAAAGCCTATTGACAAAACGCTCTTTATTTCTAGTTCCTTATTTTCATTCCTTGTCTTCCTTTGCTCTCAATTTTATTATCAATTCTACTGTCCAGAACTTTGAACTTATTATCATGTATTGTATTAATTAGAACCTCTTTGTCTAACTTAATTTCCTCATAGTTCTTTAAACTTGACATTTGCATAGCAGCACGCTTATCAGCGTGGTTTATAAGCCTTCGGAAACGCATGATTGTTTTCGCAATCGTCGGGTTATGCGAGCCAGTCGCCATAGAAACTTAGGCCACGTTTCGCTCGTTGGTTGCTCGGTTACTGCGTCCTTGGATCACTGATATGCAGTAGGTGTACATATTTTGTTGGTGAATTGTGTTGCCATTGTACTTATTCTTTATAACTGTCAGTTTTAAATGTTTACTGTCTGTAATTACGATTTTACGTTACTTTTGCACACGTTGTCGTTCATATGCAAAGGATTTATTACCATCTTTGAGATGTCTAATAATAATCTTTAACTTTCGTACAGGATTTTAGCTATAACAAATTTTAAACAAACCTTGAAACAATTCAACGTCGAACTTAGCATTTACGATTTACCATGCAGAACTGTATCAGATTAAATTAAAATTCCTAGCTCGGCTCCGACATTGCCATTATCTAATGTAATAACATTCCTATAAGCTTACTCACTTTCCTTTAGAAAGAAAGTAATGGCCATGAACGGTTCTCCTTCATTAATATTTTTCTTATCAAGCTTCGTGAACGCGCTTTGAAAATGTAAATTCTAACTGTTCTTGCCTTTCTTTTTCTGACGTTACAATTTTTTAATTTGTGTCTATTATTGTGTTTGCAATGTTGCGTATTTTATTGAGGATAGAATAATATTTCAGTACCTTCATTGTATTTTGTACAGAGAGGCGAGCCCATCGAGTTATCCACCGCTTTACATCGAGGCCCCATTTATATGTAATGCAATAGTGTCGTGTGATACAATTTTCGATACCCACCCGATGTGATGACATTTTTGTTTAAAAAAACACTCCCATTCAGGTTTCGTTTTCGAAAGAAACAATGGCCGCTATTGTCAACAATAGGGCATTACATCCACCGAGTCTTCAATGTCTTGCATCCGGACAGTGCAAACATTCCTATCTGCACTTGTTCTTGTGAATCGCTCAACTGTGAAAGAAAAATTGTTTCCAATCAACAAACCGAGACAGAAAAAGAAGTAGCCTTGTATGATAATGATAAATTTTGCAAGAAACTATCGATACGGTCGGCATCACATCGGCAGTCAGAATTGTATAAACAAGGAGCGACGTAAGAACTGATCATCGGTCGTGACCGATGCGGGTAAATCGGCGGGTTTTTGCGGGCTCCGAGCGCCAGATGGATGAGGCAAGTACGAGTACGCACGCGCCTGCTGACGTTGCACAATTCACGCGGCGAGTAGCGAGCGGAGACGCGGTTCAGACGCCGGCCCCCCCGCCGCTCCCTCGCCTGCCGCCCCCCGCCCGCGCCCGGCGCTCGCCGCATGCCTCCAGTTGCCCCGCAGCTGCCGCGCGCGTCCGTCGCATATTCCATGCGACACCGCTATCCCTTCACCATAATATGGATATACAGCACATCCGCGCTCTTATCAACATCCAGTTCTCCTATTTGTGGTTTTGCGAAGTCTTTGACAAATATAAATGGATTATATTGTAAAGTGCACGGAATAACATCTAGTTCTGTAAGGTCCGCATTGGAATTTCTCGTATGGCGAGACTTAGCGCCGACGTGTTCGGCACATGGCTCCGTAATGATATGGTGTTGGTGAGAATTACGTCAGATAACTTGTAATGTTGTCGTATTGTAATGCGAGAGTGTAAATGTTGTGCATATTTAGTGTTTACTATCTGTTTTGAATAAAATTGGCAAGATGTCCATGCGGTGCGAACGGCGCGACATGGCGCACTCGTGGCGTCCACGTTACGTTATGGCGGGTTTTCGGTTTTCAATTTCATCGCATTGCCAAAATTCTTTAAAATACTATGAGGTACGCCACCGTTATCGCTATAATGATTAATACAATGAAATAGGAAAGCTTTATGAGCAAGACAAAACTTTTTACTGTTTATAAACATTGGCTACAGTGAAGCAAAAAATATTTTAATAGCACTCGTCACATGTTTGACTTGCGGTTTCCAAACCAGTGTTTTGAATTCTTCGACCAGTATGTGCTGTCGTTGCTTTGTTCAAAGTACGATTTCAACCGAGGTCACTGGTAAGACGTTGGCTAATCGTTGCGCGCCACTCAATGAATTGTTTACCTCTGTACTTGAGTTAAGATCCAAAGTCCGATTGCATCTTTGTGCGCTACAGCACCTATTTCTTATATTTCAGTTTTAAATACATTGAAATAGCAAAAATTTCGAAAATTTGCTAAGTCCCGTGGGCTGCCCCTTTTCCGACACGCCGACCTGCCCTTCCTCTAGCCCTTGCTAGCCCTGCCCTTGCTCATTTTCTCGAAGAGGCCTATTAGTCCAAATTTAAGCTACTACTGTTTAAGTATCTACATTACTCTTTATCATTTAAAGTAGCGCTGTTCATGACCCCATTCATGAATAAAACAATACAATGGAATTTGATGATTAAGTAGTGTCGCGCTTAAAATGGCGGGTAAATTCTGCCGCCACCATTCCTTATGTTTGTGTGCACTTGCCTGTGTGTGCGCCGGTCGTAGTATTGTTGCATGCGATACGTACAGCCGCAGGCCCTTGCAGGCGGGCGGAGACATTCACTCGACTTATGACTTCCTGGTACTTGACAGCCGGTGAAATCAAGTTCACTTGAGATTGGAATTGTTTTTACTACTACTTTATTAGTTCCGTTGTCGTTTGTTTATCGTAGATTAAGTATTTTCTTTATCATCGTAACTGGATACTGTTCACATGTAGGTACCATTTTTAACTTAACCTTTTTGGGAGATTGTTCGAACCTATTCGTATTTTGACATACTTGATTTTGTATGCTAAACATTTTATTATGTCCCAGTCTAGTTCATTTACCCGCTATAGCGATAATATGCTAATTTAATTACTTGTCGCATGCGAGGCATTTCAATTAAGCTAATTAGAATGCTGGTATCTGTCACACCTAGATAACAGTTTCGCAATTTCGTTCCTCTGGAATTTAGTAAGTACATAAGATTTATAATCAGACATGTTTAAGTAACCTTGGAAGTGCCGGTGATATTTATTATCTTTTATACACCTGTATCAACTTTAGCACCTCAATGATAACTATCTTTATCAAACTCATGTTACTTCCAACTAATATCATCAAGAATATTTAAAATTGGGTTTAGGGTTATTGATTTCGCAAACTTTGAATGAGAAATAAGTTCATAGTGCTAAAGGTTATGCAACGGGAGTCTGCCACGTGGCCTTTCCTTACTGCGCATGTGTAAAGTCCCCTAAACGAACCCGCCGTATTGTTCTACTTTTTATAACCTCCAAACTTGCTGAATCATGCCGCATTTCAACTCCATCTTAAATTTTGTCTGCATTGAACATAAATTGTCTATTGATCAACTGCGCATATATTCATAACTAGCTTTCCGCCCGCGGCTCCGCCCGCGTGGACTACAGGTTATATCGTGCCCAACTGTGGGATAAAATGTAGCCTATGTCCTTTCCCAGGCTCTAATCTATCTCTGTACCAAAATTCATCAAAATCGGTTCAGCGGTTTAGGCGTGAAAAGGTAACAGACAGACAGACAGACAGACAGAGTTACTTTCGCATTTATAATATTAGTAGGGATTACTTTTCTCCTGTTCACTTTTTCAGTTGTACGCAATAGTAAATAGTAAAAAAAAATGAAATTGTATAAATAAGTAAATTACGAGATAAAGATCTATTACCTACATTAATGTTTTCGCCCCTAACATGACCCTCTGACCTGTTTTGCTTCCATATGATCAACTATTTTATAAACGCTTTAAAGTTGTCGAACTTATTGTTACAAATTCTCACTTTATCTAAAACCTCAACGTTTCAAGCAACAGTAAACTTTGTGAATTAAAATACTTTCCTTCCTTCGGGAATTACAACATTTGCGCGGTATCGTATACGAATTCAATTAAAAGTTAGTAGTGAACACGTGGCGTGGGAAGCTAATGCGCATGTCTACTAGTCTCAGCTGTCTTCTGAGAAAATCGTTACTGACTATATTGACGGCCAAGGCGACTTCAATCACATTCACATGGTCTTTCAATGTTAAATTACTATCTCCACTTCAACTATTATCTTTATCACAGAGAGGGCATACTCGAAGCTTTGATTTCAACACATCGTTTGTCGTACCCATTTTTATGTTCTGTTTCACTCTTACCGTTACATTTTGTGAATGAAATATTGTAAATTGTACCTAAACTCTCAGCAAAGATAGTAAGAACAAAAATAAAGTATTACCAAAGTTTAAGACAAAATTACAAAACTATTTAAAACCAATCAAAGTACAAGTGACCCGCCATGGCACAGCAGCTAAATTCGTAATAAAACAATTCCTTCGTCAATTGACAATTTCATTTGAGTATTGTACCTATTATTGTTATTAGGATTGTCCTCATAAAGGATTCAAACGTTTTGACTCGCAAGTCATAGTGTAACGTCATCGTTTGATAATTATCAGATGCTTGCGGTGATAAATTTCTTAGATAATTTGATAGAAGACACTTTCGATGTTTTTTGGCACCCCGTCCTATAGAGACAGAATACGTAATTATCACTTTCATTGTAAAGTTACTTTCATTATTTAGATAGCATTCCCAAATAATTTCCTGCTTAAACAAGTTAAGTTCGTTAAAATAATTGCGCATGTTAACCAAATAACTCTATATTCGTGTTGTTTTTAATATTATTGTTATGCAAACTTTGAACACTTTATATCCACCAGACAGTCCAGCTCAGACAGCATTGTTTGATACGTGATCCAAAACATGTTAAACAATAGTTTGTAAACATAAACTATCAATGATTATTTTTATCTATAATCTTTGCGCCGTGATTAGATTAATGTTCTTATCATCTTACTTATACGACCCAACCCATTAAATGCCCCAGTTAGTGATCTTGATAAACCCGCGGCGCAGTTTTTAAAACTATGATTACGAACCGTGTCTTATCAAGCGTGACAATACCTGTTTCATAGCGATATACGATACTCAGTCTTAAGAACTCGTACCAAGTTTTAATTCCATTTTGAGTGCTCACAATAACCTCTTTACCATTTATTTGCTCAACTTCAAGCCTAGAATTCACTGCAGTTCAAAATACTTTTGACGGTATTTCAGAGTCTAATTAAATATAGAGGAATATTCTAAAGTCCTGTATATCTTCTCACATTAACAATGACTAATCATTTTAACAACAGTTGTTTTTTATCGATTGCAAAGTTCATCATTAATCGCAAAGTATTTAGGTCGCGGACAGCACGTCTCTCTCGCGTGCCGCTCCTTGCATGTTTCTTATAAAAGCTTTTCACAATACCTTCATTAGAACGTTCAATGAAGCATTCTCTTTCTCCGTAACCACAGCTACCATTCCCTCGTTATGTGATTATATCATCGTCAACAAACTGTGCATTATTGACCAAACGTTGCCAAGTCACGCCGTCCGCCCTTACAATCTCACGTGATTTCGAATTATGTATTCGTCCTCTAATCTGTAAGGTTCGTGCCAAGACTTTCACTCCCAATGCATTTCTGATTCCAATAAATCTCGCCCGTGCTAGATATAAATCAATTGTGGGTATGCGCGTATAGGGACGTGGGATAACGGCGAACGAAACTAAATGAGATTATTTGTGATTTACGCCTCAATTGCTTTCTTTGACGTTTGTATCGATTTATTAGAAACTACGACCTGAAAACGTCGTGGTTGTGTTCATTGCTAGTTGTAGTGTAAGTATATACCTTTATTTGCTTTTGGCACTTGCGTTTTACCAAAGAATGACATTCCTTTTTTTTGTTCTTGCAAAATCTACTAACGGGAATGCTTTAAACAATTTCTTTGTTAATGTTATACGATCTAGTCTAGCTAGATACGTTTTTAACTAATGTTATATGCATCACACTCTTTAGTATTTATTTATAGTCAATCTGTTGACATATTCGGAGTTCGACCTTTACCGGTCATATCTAGACGGCCTTGTGACAGTGAATGTCCGTTGCGCGTGTCTATCAATCGCACTAGACAAATACGGTGTTTTCCGCTGTTAACTGGACTCAGCTTAAGATAGTTGTGTGCCTTTCTGCCCTTGTGATTTGATAATTACTAAAGAGGAATATAACTGAGAAGTATCGTAATGTATTCGCATACCAGCAACAATGACATTTATTTAACATAGCTATCATATTATGTTTCACCTAATTTTTTAGCCCCGCCAAAAAAGTGGGGTGTTATTACACTACACCAGCCTGCACTTTCTTCTTTTGTCTTTCTAAAGTATAGTATCACGTCCAATCTTTTTTTCCCAATCTAATCTTCACACAGTCCGATCTTATTTTCAACGTTACTTTCTTTCGTCTTGCATATTCATAACATTTTCCCTCTTATGCGTACGGAATTATTGTAGATCGGTACAGAGTCGAAAATATCTACTTTGATGTGTTCTTTATTGTATCTATGTGTTGTCGTGTTGCATGACCTAACTTCCCTTCCTATTCTCTATTCGCTAAGAGGTATAAAACCACTTTCCCGGGTTTAATAAGCTAGTAAGGTGCACTGCGGAAGTGTTTACGTACTTGACGTCTGATGCGGAAGAGTGCTCGTCCGTGCATGCAGATCAACTTACTGCACTCTTAACATAATTGAAGTCTACACCTTCATTATTGTGTGATATCAATCTCTGTATTATTGTGAAGACTTCCTTGATCGACTATGTAATATTACCTAACAAAGACTTTGTTTCGTTTTTCTCATATTTGTTTTCCTGTCTGATGTGATGATGATGATGATCCTCAAAAAATATTAAATTTCTTGAGGCTACCCCGTGGCTGTTAATTTATTTTCCTGTTTCGATGCGAGTTTTCCTCCGTTGAACCGGTTTTGGATTGGCATCCTTACAAATCCAAAATTTTGAGAATCCTGTTGTTTTTCACAAAATCTGTGGGACTCAGTCGCGTGATGGTAAACGAACAGGAATTGCGGACCTTTTGTGTCCATATGTCTATAAATAACATGTTTATTGCAATGATCGTGCAGTCACTGAAGGTCACGGCCGGCCTGGCGCCCGGCGTTCACATGACTCGAACAGCGTGTGCGATTCTCATTGGTCGACGTCAATTTCACTACTCCACTACAGGTACGCTACTTGTTGATATGTTTACTCCCAATCCAACTTAATGACTCCAAATGAGTTTGTAAACACAAAGTATCTATTCAAGGAAGTTTCAGATATGGTAATGCTTCTAATTTACATTCTCAAAATACGTATACTGTCGTATTATTCAACGATGACATTTAACGGTAAATGTCGACCCTAAATTTTCGATGACATGAAGTATTTATGAGGGTTAATTGCAAATTCTTAGTCGACGCTTTGTCAGTAGATGGATGGTATGTAAGACCGTGGAATGTAATAAGATGGCTCCGATACATGTAAAACATAGAGACATGCGTAGAATTAACCATCAACACACCGTTTCAACATTGATTCTTCCAGTTACAGAATAAAATCTTGCATGCTGTTTGAATGGAAAAGAACTTCTGCAACCATAAGTTTGTCCCAAGGTGCACGATGCTGAGAAAGTATTCTTATGCTAATGTTGACTGTCTTCCTCTTGCGAAAAGTGCTTTTTGTCAGCAAGGTCTCGTTACGACCTTGCTCCATAAAAACATGCTCACGGCTGTGTCTATCTCGGTTTAAACGACCAATTTCTTTGTAACTGCGAGGCCACCAGCTTCTAATGAATGAAAAGCAATTAGTTTGACGTCACTAGCTTTAGTACTATAAAAGTTTACGTCATCTAAAGCATTTAAACTATTATTTTTGCACAATACTCTATTTAAATAACTTTTTATTGGTTAGCTATATAATAGAGGCTTTCTCGTTCAAAAAAAAACCAAAATGAAAATTTGTTTTCTCTGATACATCTAGCTAAGCAACAAATTTAAAAGATAATTTGTCCAATAACATAAAATATAAATCCAAGTGAATATAGGCATCTTTTGTGTGAGCTTGCTACTTCCACGTCTTCACCTCTGGGATAGATTTTCATCGAGAGCAAACCCATTTGCAATATAAATAAAAGGTATTCGTGTTATTGATTTTGATTTAAGTTTTAATATTATTTCTCGGAAAGCCATCACAGTTCCAAGACTAATCCAACTTTTTAAAAATCCTTCCTTAACTTTAACTTAAGGGTGGTATTCAGAATTTCAAGTAGTTGGAGCTTAACCCTTGGGTTCCTGATAATGTTGACCTACTTTTTGTATATCGTGGAGCATTATTGAAATAGCTAAGAGACGCGTTGGTATTCTGCCTTCAAAGCATTGTTAAAGCTATTTTCGGAGTTTCTTGACGTTATGATATGAATAGCTCAAGTTTTGTTGAACATATTATAATTAAATAGACGCTACACTCTCAAAAGGTTCTCACTAAAGTTTTCTCTTAGTGTGGGCCTTTGAGTGACTAAACAACTTATTCCGCGACAGTAATACATTTCGCCGACTTATTAGAAACTTACTAGGAGAGCAAATCCCAAAAGGAGTTGTCCAGCAATTTTCTATAGCTCATAAACCATAGATAATGGTTTCACGGTTGACATGAGACCGTTGCTACAAGATTTCTCGCCCCCAGCGTCAAGCTAACTTGCGACTAATGGTTTATTGAATTGATAGGATCTTGTCACTTGGGATAGTAAAATGAAAATTGCAATGTATTTAATGGTCGATAAACCACTTCTGGTGTAGAACATGTTTTCTAACAAGAAAATTGAATTGTAGAGGGCTTACTTTGTATGTAAAGCATTTTAATAGCTCACGACACTACACGCGAGATAAAAGAGGAAACTTTTGGTATTATGAAGGTTGCCACAGAACCACATAAAAATGTAAATAAAAAAGAATATCGACTCTTGGAAAAAGGGGGAAATTACATAAATAGATCATTGAATCGACGTTAACTTTTACGATCGCGAATAATTTCTTTATCACCCTAGATATTGCGAACAATTTATCATACAATTTCCAATTATCACAACCCATTCATTTATCAGTGGCTATTTCTGCTACTTTATTGCCAAGCAAATATTAATTTCCATAAATAACTCGAATCGGCTATAAAATTCAATATTTATTAAAAGATTTAGAAGACAATGCGCTGCAATGCAGTAGGATTTCATTCTGTTTATTGCAGAAATTACAATAAATGTCGTATTTAATAATTCTAATAATGACTTTGTTTGCTGCCTTTAATGTTTTGCATCTCATTAGGTCTAAGATAACTAAGGAATTTTAATATTGTGAGATGCTATTAAATGTGATAAATATTTATGTTAGCTATAATTTCAATGATTTCCTCCATTGCTTTGTGTCTGGCATAGGTAAACAAGTCTGTGAATGTTTGTACTTGCGCTTTTTTAATAGTTTTTTGTAGCGTGTGTTTGTCTGATGCTCAGCTGATCTACCAAGGTCACCGTCGTCGGTTGCTGAGAATTTGACACATGACTGACTTCAAGAACCCCGAATGGTATAATTTCCGTTTACTAAAAGTTATTTTTGACTGTGGTTCAAAGGATTTCTGTATATCAAAAATAGAAAGAAAGGAAATGCTTTTATTTTTCCTATTATGTAGGACAGTTAGAGCTAAGCTAAGGAAAATAATTAAATAAAAATGAAAAATTAAATACTATTTTACAGTGCAGGAAGAACGGGGATGCGACTCAGCATAATTGAAGTGCCGACGGCGCGGCGTTGATATTCTGCCGCTGATATAATCTGATAAATAAGCAAATATTAATTTAATACACATAAATGACAAGATTTTGTTATTCTAGTTAATTTTGCTTAAATGTAGCAGTCTATGAGAAAGCGACGTTGTCCTCCAAGTACAAATTGCAGAAGTTCCAATATTTTCACTTATCTAGAGTTTGACTTGTTTTCAAACATGTCCTCATTTTATTTTTGTTGTTTGAAGTTACTATGAGTTAGCTTTCTTTTGAATTGTTTTCCCATTCATGAGGAATAGATTAATGTATTCATCGATTTCTTGTACCTTGCGAATCTTGCCTTCTTCTGTATAAGGTTAAATTAAAACTCTTATGGACAACTAATTAGCGAACTACACTTCGTTCTTCACTGTCTTGTTCGATTCATAAAACTTTTACATTTTATCATCTACGATCAGTTTTTTTAAGTTTTCAATCATTATTTAAACCCTCGCGCGATTTATACACACCCGTGTGTGCAGGATTTATATCTCACGCGCCGTAAACAAGCGCGCGACGGATTCAATGTTAAAATTTTAAGTCTATTCTGTTCACTGTTTTTAATGGCGTGATTTGGTGTCTGAGGCAAAGATCCACCTTAGGTTACTATACGAGCAAAAATAATAAATTGAATATTTCGTTATCGCATCACAGACAGTGTGATCTCACGGCAGTCACCGGTTCGACCAAGGAGATGAGAGGTCTGATCAATTTGCCCATCCGTCTTAAGTGTGTGAATGCACTAGAAGGTTATTCACTGACTCGTAATGTAATGGTTCAGAGTAATGTTTAGTTGCGTATGCGTGTTGGAATGTGTTTCTGTCTTCAATGAAATCATGAATCTTTTTTTGCCTCATTGATGACTATTTCCAATACTTATTCTATATTAATCTTAATATATTAATATATATTAATCTTAGCATTTATTTGTTTTGAAAAATTAACTTGTTACCTATTACACATAGTGTTTTAGATCGTATAATTAGGAGGTTTTCGAATATTGCGTTACGTCGAAGTGCTAAGCTTATTAGATTAGTACGGTCAACTTGTCTCGCCATCGGATTACCTCCATTGTCATGTCACTTCTGCGAAAATTAATATAATTTTCTGTCTATTTTTAGCACCGTAACGGAATCTAACAAATCGTGTTGTATTATTTCCATTTCAACAGCGGCCTTGTGAAATTATTCAAATTGGTTTGGGATCCTTCACAGTGCCAACGTATTTGTGAGTCATCCATCTTGTTACGTTCTACCATTAAAAGGAGTCGTGATTTGATTTCGTGAGGCTAGAGAAATCGGACCTTGGCCCACCTAGTAGCATCACGTCGCGATTGTGAACATTTACTAAGTTTATTAAATTAGTTTTTTTATTATTATTATAAGATGGGTTAACTCTTGACCTCAATCTTGACCTTAAAGGTCAAAGATGAGGTCGACGATGGAGCGAGTTAACCCAGAAAATGCCTATAAAGGCACTGGCACTCCCACGCACCGACGAAACACAGCAAGTTGTTTGGCGTCAAAAGTATTAGTTTTTTGTTGTTAGTTTGTATTCAAAAGCTTTCATAATCAACACCATATGACATTTTTGTCACACATACATACATTGAACACATTACCATTGATGTCCACATAATCGTCTATAGTGTAGGTGTGATATATGTGTCTGTGTTGAGTCACATGTTCTATCATGTGTTGCGTGTTTACTACGGCAATCCTTGGGCAAGGCTTTCTCTCAACGTCTTTTACCTGATGTGTCAAGTTAGGTAACCAACCATCTGAACAATTATGTGTACAGTTCGTTCCTTATACTGCTATCCTTAAGTGCTATTTCTTGTTCTTCTTAATTTATTTGTTTTGCTTTAAGACTTGCATCACGGCAAGCTCTCTGTGTTTTAACGTTTATTACTCATTTTTCTTCAAATTCTTTTCCGTTTTCTCTCTAATCCTTTGTTTTCTCAGTTTTGTTTTGCAGTTTTCTTAGAAGCTAGTCTTAATAGAAATATTTTCTGCTAGTGCAAAATGAGAATAATGAATATTAATTAACCATGAATCTTGGAACGTTATCTTCCGTGTTTATTCAATCTTAAGTGAATTACTCTCTAAACTTCCTTATATTCTTCCTTATAGAGTCATCCTATTTTTGCGCAATATTTTCCTTATAGACCAAGATCCCAGGGCCGCCAGACCTTACTTATTTTCTCATAAACCAAATGTGTGGGAAATAGTGGTGCTAGTACGTACTAATAATGTATGGATACCAGCTAACCTGGGCCGACGGCCAATTTTCAGCTACCAGGTTCTGAAGGTACTTCCAAAAATTGCTTACTTGCCTTGAAGTCTGGGTGCTATAAAAAGTATTGTTATAGTTCCCTGAACATCATATAAAAAAATCATGGCTCAGATTGTAGGTATAATTGCATAATTTACTTGCGAAATGTAAAGCGTCTAGCAGAAATTACAGCCGACGGAGAGTGTCTGGCGGTGTTGCATTAATTTTTATATTTAATTAATTGTCTTCTATAAGACGTCAGCATCCAGACTTCAAGACAAGTGAGTAATTTTTGGAAGTATCTTCAGAACCTGATAGCTGAAAATTGGCCGCCGGCCCAGGTTAGTTGGTATTCATTCATTACTAGTACTCACTAGCACTACTATTTCCCACACATTTCGTTTATGAGAAAAAAGGTAAGGTCTGGTGGCCCTGGGATCTCCGTCTATTATGTTTTGTAAGTTTTTCAAAACTACTTACTTATCTAACTGCCTGTCAATTAGAGCGTTAATGTCTAGTTGCTTACCACCGTAAACCAAAACCACAACAAATATAACTGTCTTTCCTAAAATTTAATTTCTCCTAAATGTAGAGTCATAAGAGTGCATTTTGCATGCCGTTCCGCATGTCAAAGTGCAAGATAAGTTTGCAGAAACATGAGCTTCAGAGAACGGAGACAAACGCAGTTGTGGCGCAATTTCTGGAATCTGATACTGCACTCTCTTGCGTATTTCTGTTCAGCAAATTTTTATTATTAGAAGAAATCAATATTGCCTCGTGTTTCCTCCTTATTTTGAATCATATGTTTGATTTCGTTCAACGCATTCTCTTAATATTTCTTCAAGTTCCACTTCGATCATGAACGTATACTTAACCAATGAAGTGATCAACTGGGGCATAGCGGCTAAATCATAGGTATGACAGTTAAGTAGCTTTCAGTACACAGAATTCTATGAAACATTGTTATGTTTTACTGCATTATTACATTTATACTGCTGCCTTGATTTATGTGTGATTGTCTTGTTGCGAACACAGATACAGTAAATATATTCGTATTTTGCAATCACCATTGCGTGGCGTTGTTATCGTTGAGTTACGAAAGAGTATAGATATAATTTGCCGCTTCATTAATCTAAGGATCACGAAAAAATTGGAAAGTGTAGTTTCACGCGGTCGTAGGTAAATAATTGCTCGAGGAAGCACCGGCTATGTTTTTGTTGACCTCAATACCTTCGTGTTGAAATCGCTAATCGTGCAGCAAGCTCGCTGTTCGATAGATTTTGTGCACGCAACTGACTTTTAATACTATTAAATGCGTCATAAAAATCTACAATTGCAGTTTCGACATTCATATACCTACTATCATATGTTATGCTTCATGAAAATACTTGCGCACACGTCAAAACGTTTGTTTGGTTTTTATAACTTCAATACCTTTATTAAGTTAATGTTTATTAATTCTCGTTGCATAAAATTCCTGCGGAAAAAGAATTTCTTTACTGCATTTTAGTGACGTGTTAGGCGCACGAATACCAGTGCGACATTAACATCCAGCAGTAGTGTAGGCGCAGCTGACCGCATTCTTCGCCGCGGCCGCCGCTGCACCCGAACTAGAGCGAGCATCCGTCGACTCCACAAGATTTGCAACACGACACCTCTCACTACCCTCTTCTACCCTGGTATATTATTCAGCGTAACTAGACTGGAATGCCTCCATTTGTAATGTAAATTCAACGTAACTGACAGAACTCATAAACGGTGGTAAGTGTTGCTTTACTGATATCAGAACCTAGTTACATAATCTGTCACCGTATGGTTTGATACGGGTCGCGGCGGGCGATAACAACAACGTTTATTACCTTTATGTTATTTGCCACACATTTTAATGAAAGATAACTTCTATAAGTGGCATTCTGTGTCATTAGACTCATTAGAATATCGACTATATCTTTCGAGGTCTAGGATTTCAATATATAATGGCTAATGTAGGTTCTCTCGTCATCGAGATTCGTTTAAAGTGTGTTATTTCGGCATACAATTGTTTTAAACTACTCTAAACCGATAATTCTAATGATCTTGACTTAGTCAGTACGACCTGATAAGAACTCTTGAGACTTGCGTTGATTTTTACTTTGACAATGAAGCGATAACTGTTATCGGTTATGCGTTTATTGTAAACGAATATTACTGTTTTACTTTTATTCTTTGTGCACAAGTCATTTGAATTTTGCATATCATCGTCGTCACAAACATTCGTGATTCATCTGGTTTCCTTTATCTCGTCTTGGTCCTTGTGCCCTGATACGTTTAATTCACGTGACGTGTCTTCGTGAAATACGGCATAATATTCTTTATTTAAACTGGAATTTCAGTCATTTTTCACATGCTGATAAATATTTAGATTATTACTGGTTTTTGTGTTTGTAGCAAGTTTATCCTGATATATGACAACCTTTTATTTTATGTTCAAATGATTAAATAAATAATTATCAGAATTGGTTTATTTAGTCACGAGCGGCTTTGCCGATTTCACACAGCCGCATCTTTCATAATGCAGAGCCCTATGATGATGAGAGTCTTAAAATGTACGTTACTCTTTTGTTACATATAACAGTCTTGGCAGCTTCAATCTCATGCAATCACATCGTGCTGTTTTACCAATAAAGTTAATGTGATAAATTGATTCATATCGCTTTTGTCTGTAGTCGACTTGATTCAATTCAATGGGCTTCGTTCCTCGTCAACTAATTTAGGATTCAGAAGCTTGTCTTACGTCATCCTTCAAACAGTTTCGGGTTATTGAACTTCCGCCCACAGATGGTTTATAAGCTCCCCTTTTATGTTTTATGCTTTTTTCGTCCCATTGTGTGACAAAAAGTAGTTTGAAATCAAGCTCCACTCCTTTAGTTTAGAAATCATTAAAACCAGGAAACAATAAATCTGTATCAGTCTGCTTAAGACCTATTGCAGCACATGAACAGATAAAGGAAGTGCACTCGTATTGAAATAGGCAATTGAAAAGTTCACTGAACTGTTTTCATTCACTCTCTATATATTTTTATGAATAACAATTGTTGAATGACAATAGACATTGATTGATCACGAACTGCGAGTGCAAACAAACGCGGGAGTTTAGCCTAGGGCACCTCTGTTTTGAAAACATTTCGAATGTAACTCTATACCTCTTGCGATAATACATTAAACAGTCCACGCATGGTCAAGGCTTTAGTCGATTGACTACAGTCGATGTGTCATGCTAGAGATCGGATTTCCCTGGGATTTCATCACCAGATCCTGACTTGGTGACAATACACCTCTGAAGTATACTCTTTCGAACAAAAAAAATAAGAAATCTGTCCATAAATGGCGGTGAAATCTGTGAACATACATTAAAAAAATACATACAGTCGAACATAGAACCTAGTCCTTTTTTGAATCTGTTAAAAAGTAACTCTATTGTATAACAGGGCAACTGTCATTTATGACAAATCCTTTATATTACATCTTACGAAATATACGCTTCAAATTGTTAAACCCGGAATAACGGAATTTTTCCGATAGAAAAGTGCTTTCCATAACAGCCAACATCTGAAGTTTAGGTAAATATGCATCCGAATATCCGATCTCTGTTATGTTCATATCAGAGGCTAAGTATTTGGCGGCTTGAAAACTTACGGCTAAGACGACTGTATGGTTTCTTAGTTGGTTGATTGTGTTGGAAGAGTTTATTTCATTATAGAGATCGATATTGTTCTATTCAATACATATATTTTTGTATTAATGTCGTTTCTATTGTAACTTGTCTAGACAAGGTTAAGTTTATCATTCCGGTCTTGGAACTTGCGTCCGATTTGAGTCCTTGAATTATTGTGCTCTTAGGTATCTATACTATCTATATCATTGTTATCAGTCTCCATGTTATGTCTTTTATCTGTGTAACCTGATTTATTTATTTTATTATAAAAATCTTTCACACATTTTTAAAAACTGTTTGATTTTTTAACTCAATTTGTGGCAACCTCTCATTCATCCTGTAATCCCTTCACTACAGTGTATGCGCTATTTTATTGTGTCTTTTAAATGACAGTCGTTACTCAAATACCCTTGTAAGTATTTAATTATGTCAATGAAGGAGATATTTTCTCTATTATTCATCGTTGTTATTATTGATGTAACATAAAACACTGACTTAAATTACCATCATAAGTAAACACTAAAACATGTATCGAATTGTACAAATACTCTCGTATTACAATCGCACAGTTGTTTAAACAAAGTACAATGAACACCATATCGTTGCTGACGTCAATGTAAAAATATACCTGACTACTGGTAATGTCAAATTGTTTTGAAGTTACTTTAAATGGCATAGTAATGCCCTTGGCACTTTCTCTTACCTTTATTTAGTATTAACTCAGTAAATTGACTAGTTTGACATGTAAAGCGTACAAGAGGATATTATTAAAAGTATTGTGGTTATAACATCACCATATATTTAGCCTGTATGATATTGTTTTCGCCGCATTGTTAACTTTTGTTTCATAATCTGTAATTTTAACAGTCTTTAAAATAACATAGTTTTTATTGGAATTATTGCTACGGTTATCTGAGGTGAAGAAAATAGCCGCATTTTGTTATCATTATCATTCAGTGGGTCACCGCAACCGAGATAAACGACACACGTTGTTGATGTTACCGAAATTGTAATGCGACTATTTGACATTGCCATAGTCACGGCTCCAACCGCAATGACACGCTTTTGGTTTTGTATCAGAGATTTGAGGCTTTTTAAGTGTACATAAAGAGTAATTTACATGATAGAGACGTAATGTGCGGGGTTATAACATCTTACTGCTCCAAAATAGTCGTCTTCACCCGCTAGGGTGCACCTGATCAAATCACGGACGAGACTGACTGACGGATTCTTTATTTTAATTTTAACCGACTGGACGGACGCCATTTTTCAAATATTTAATTGAATTGACGTAATGAGTCATTTTTTGTGAACATTATTAAAGAAGCACAGTAAATAAGAATATTTTTTTTTTAGATTTTTCTTGGTTCTTTCAATCAATTTATATGCAAAAGTGATGCAAAAATAACTAGGTTTATGAATAAGTCTATATTCATTTTATTCGTAATCCATACTATCAGTTCTATGTAACATTATAATAGTTAGACCTACTAATTATGCCTTCTCTGATAAAGTTTCTGTAATAGATTCATTTTTTACAAAAGCAGCTTTCGAACGTACTGATAGGTACGGGTTTTTATTTACATTACAAGTTTCTAATTCATTTTTAATTATTCCTTCAACGACCACAGGTTTGATTGACGATGCCTCAGGAGACATTTTATGTATGATGCATGTGAAACTTTCAGTCTCATACATCTATACATATAATAAAACTGTAGAGGTCGAATTTCTGTACATAGAAAAAAAATGCTAAAAACCGAGTCAGGGGGATGTAAGAAGAGAAATAAAACAAATCCCGATTTTTTTAGATTTTTTTGTTTCTCTGTTTGTCTGTTTGTCTGTTTGTCTGTTTGTCTGTTTGTCTGTTTGCACGGGCTAATCTCCGTAACTATTGGACCGATTTAAATGAAATTTTGCATAGAGGTACCTTATATCCCCGGTCAACATTTAGGCTACATAAAATCTCGAAATTTAGCCAGTAAATATAAAACCAACAACAAAAACCCCTGAAAAAATTCATAGCTAGGTGTTTTTCAGAACATTTTACTCATACCATAGAGATCAACGTATTTTTGACAAATACATGGGCTAAAAGCAAGGACATGTTGTTTTTTAAATTTATCTCTTTCGAGAAAGGCAAAGGAATCTGCATCCATACAGCCAGGTCTTCAATATATGTATTTCTTAGCTATATCTTCAATTTATATTTCTTTACTTCTCTCATTCTCCGTAAGCCGATAGTGTTTCGTTTACGAAGAACTATGGCAGCGAGAAGCACTGCCGCTGGATCGGAGCAGATACACTGTATCACTTGAATTACTTTTTCTTCCTTCCAAAAAGGAGGAGGTTTTATGTTCGACTGTATACAGGGTGGAATTTTGTAATGCCACCTGAAGGGAAAGTACTCTTAATACTGTAGATAGAAAATTGTACTCAAAGAAAACATTCCTTTATTTTTGAAAAGAAAGAAAACTGCATTCAAGAATTTTCGAAAATTTGCTTGCCCCAACCGGGAATCGAACCGACTAAAATCTGTAAGAATACCCTGTACTTTTATTGCGTCGATCGTTAGGGTCAATTATAAGGATGAAATCTTTCTAACAAACTTGGTAAATTAAATGAAAGGAAGACTACAAAATCTTAAACCATTGTATGTCTTTATTTTATGTATGTTCACCGATTTCTCCGCCATTTGGACCGATTTTCAAAATTCTTTTTTTTTTGTTCGAAAGAGTATACTCCAGAAGTGGTCTTATTGTCACCAAGTCAGGATCTGATGGAATCCCATCAAAATCAAGGGTAACCCTTGAATGGAATAGACACTTACAATGTTTCTCAAGTTCTTTCTATTATTTACGCCAAACATAGAAAAATATACACATCAACACTGTCTAGGGATATTGCATGATTTTTCATACAAAAGAGGTCTATTTGAGAAGCTATAATACCATAGTCAAGATACACGGAGTGATATAATTTTCATATGAGCAAGTGCTAAACATGAATTTTAAATTTTTATCAATGAATTTAATTTTTCTTGAAATTTGTGAAAACGTGACTAAAATGAAAAAAAATTGCGCTAATATGCCACCATTTTTATACAAAAAGCAGAAAAAAGTGCATTTTTGTTTTCGTTTACGTCACGTTTAAAAAAAAAACAATTTAAACAAAATTCATTGACGAGAATTGAAAACTCAGGTTTAACACTTGCTCATCTTAAAATTATATCCCTCCATGTGTCTCGAGTATGCTTTTATAGCTTCTCAAACACACCTTTTTGTATGAAAAATTAAGCAATATCCCTAGACAGTGTTGATCTAGGTGTTGATATTTAACTTATTTTTTCTGTCTATGAATACGTAGCATTTGATAAAAGGACCGGATTGAGATTTATGAGATATTTTGTATAAAAGATCCTTTCTTAATTTTTTGTCGGAAGTTTGGTTGAGTAGTAGAGTTACACAGCCTGTGAATCGACGGTTTCTGGGTTCGATTTCCGGTTTGGGCAAACAAACCATACGAGGGAAACTTTAGTGCAGAAAGTTACAGTGTGAAGTGCTAATTAATTGATTTTATGATAGATAGATAGATAGATTGACACTTTATTTAATTGACATAAAACAGCACAATACAGTAATAAACAAATAACAAACATACAAGTAAACATGAATCAGCAAACAAACAATGAAGTAAACAGAGTAAGAAACAGAAACAAATAATTTTATAAAACTATTTTACACCGTGTTATCTGTATCATGCCAATCAAATTGGTGCTGACTCAGCATATTGCTGCAGTACCAGACTGCAGCGCTGGTATTCTGCCATGATGCTTCTTATTGAGTTTTCTTTGTAGGTAATAATAACCTTTTTCTAACTTCATAAATTCACCTTTAAAAAAGTACTTTATAAAGAAAATCTGAGGGTGCTGCTCTATAATTAGATAGATGTTATTTTTAAGAGCTATCGTCGAATATAGGTGAGTCGGAAGAAATTAAAATTATTGTAACTGACCCACAAATATCCAAAAATAAAACAAAAACTTCTGTGCTGAACTGGCACTGAACAAAAAATTTGGAATGTGCCAGCTGCCAACCAAATACATTGCATTGTTGGTACAGAGGCCAGCGCATCAGGTTACTCCATTTTCATTGCAAAACCGCTCTTATCACAACAGCACAGAGTGCACGCGTGTGGTAACCTGAGTTGGGGCCGTCCTTGCATTGCAAAATTTAGACAACGTATTATATACTCATAAACAATATGCCATTTTTTAAATTTTCCTGACATGTAAAGTTATGTGACTTATGTTACCCCAACGAGGATTATATTTAAAAAATATAATATCTAAAATACCGAAACTTTTGTCGGCTTCCCCATTAATAGTTCGGCTATTCTGCACTTTTTTAACGAACCAAAAGTAAATACTTAATACATTGTTAATAAGAACGAAGTTGATTAAGTATTTAGTCTTCAAATCTTAATTCGGCCTTGTCGGAGAAACTAAATGACATTATTCAATCTTCAGGATATCACTTTTTGAAAACAATAAAACGGCTTATTTTTATTTTTAAGCAAAGGAATCTATGGCCGTACAGCCGGTGTTTTCAATGCATTTCTTATTTTTAAAGGCGGGAAACTCAATAGAAACTGACAATTGACATTTGTTTTATTAAAACCACTATGAATATGGTCTTTAAAGGTTTGATCTATGGCTTTGATGTTCTGACATAAAATAAGGGCTATTTACTTTGAGTACCTATGTAGTATTTGTTTATTTATTGATTTTTTGATTTTAGTTCACATCAAGCGTAGCATTGCGTTTATAAACCATGGATAAATATTGTAATATTACTATTCTAATAAGTTTCTTAGTTTGGATCAAGCACTGACACCTTTGCTTATTTCTACAAATGTCAATTGAAGGGAAAAGCTTAGTCATTTCTATCTTAAATTTGATTTTTTATTGAATCATTTTTACACAATTATCGCAAAGCACAATACAAGCAGCGTGCTAGCTGAAATCTCAAATGCACGGGGGTTGTCTTAGATACTGACATAGGTGACCTGTTTCAGAAACTTCTATTCCACTGAAAATCAAAAATAAGTCCGTAATTAGCACTAAGTAATTCGTGTGCCATTTATTGTACTTACCTAAGTAATAGGTCTTTCAACATACAATTTTCGTAAATTTTTTACTCCACATATTTTTATTTTATCAAAATTGATTTTTATAAGTACAAAATCCTTACGTTTTTCACAGAAACGCGAAATACAATATTAATTAACCACTTTTTGTGGGATTGTTAAGACAACAAGATGTTTTAGAGGCACCACTGACTCATGTTAAGTGTTGATTGTCTATCTCTCTCAGTATCAAAAAATCAAAAACGACTGCTACTTAAGTATAGATCAGAGTCTGAGTCGCGTTCTATAATACGGACCTTAATCTATCAAAAGCAGTAACAATGGTATAGAAAATATAAGCGATACAGAAAACAACTATGTTTGACCTTTGTTTTCAGATCCAAAGTAATGTATTAAGTATCAACCTTATATGACATAGTTAGCCAAGTTTTCAAATAAAAAATATTTTTAGAAATTGCTTTTCCTTATATGAACGAAATAGTTGCTATTCGTTCATATAACGAAAATATGAACGAAATAGTTGCTTCAATAAAAAACGGCAATTCATGTATCTGTAGTTGTGTCAAAGTACAAACTCGGTCTATAAAAATACATACAACACGCAGACGAAGTTGCGGGCATCAGCTAGTACATTAATAAAATACTTGTCGTACTTAATTGTTTTTTTTTTGCAACAAAGATCTATTACAATTTAATATCTTTTGTATTGGCAAGATATTAGACGTGATATGACCTTGAAATAGCTTTGCATTATACGATTGCTTATAGTTAATATTTTTAAAATAAAATGTAAATTTTGGTTGTGTTTATCAAAACAAAAAAATGCATGAAAGGCTTTTTTCTTTAGTCGTTACTGTTTTCGGTACCTTCTCGAAAGGATTTTTAATGTATTACGAAAAGAAAATCTTTTTTTTACTTGTCGAGTTAAACAGAAGTTCGTGAAATCGATTACTTAAAAAAAAGTGTTAAATATATTTTTAAAGTAGCCGCCATAATCATATTGATGCCATAGACAACTAACTAGCCCGAATTAGAGATCTCCTACCTTCAATAAGTATATCGTTTATGCGGAGGTAGATTTCTTTTTGATTGCAACAGCCATGCGTCCGTGTCATTGCGCGTGCCTAATTTACTTGATTTATACCTTTTTTCCAATAGATAAACCGATAACCCTGTGCAAATGTGATTACAAACAAGTGTAGTGTGTATCTATTTATTATTATTTAATTTAGTGAAATTACAGACACAATGAACGAACGTATGAAAACTCGTGGTTTCGGAGTGCTTCCTTCAGTGTGATGTTTAAAAGTCTGATATTTAGACTGGTATAGTTATTTATTAGTTAGTGTTGAGTATGTTGATAAATACGTTTCTGGACACGGAGGATTTCGTGCATCTTTACTATGAGGATGAGCCGGTGGCGCAGGGCTGCGGCGCGGGAGCTAGGATGGCTTCAAAGATGTCGCAGCGGCCCCCTTCGCCGGCACCAGACTATAGCCAGGTTAGTTGTAGTTAACATGCATGTCAGTCCTGTCCTATTGGGATTGGTAGAAGCCATGGATTTCGACTTGGTACGAACCCTTACACCGCTATGCTGACAAAAATGTTGCGTGTTTTTTTTTCATTACTATTTTGAGGTGGGGTAACTCTTGACTTCGCCCTTGACTAATGTCATAGATGAGGTCGACGATACAGCGAATTAACACTGGTACTCTAACGGAACAATGGAACAATACTAGCTGTTGGGCGGCGGACTCCGGTAGGAGGGTGGTAGGAGTTTTTTTTATATCAGTGTTTGCCGAAAGATGTCATCAGATGAACACATTGATAATAATAATCAATTGCGTATGCCATACGTATTTCCTGTTAACTGACTTTCTCGAATACCGCAAAAATTATTAAAGTGACTTCGAAAATTAACCCCACTTTCCATTGCTTGTATGAAAAAACCTCTATAATTGTGAATCAAACCAACAGTAACTAAACCCAACGTTTCGCCTTCTTCTTTTTAAACTTGGGAGTACCCTGGAGATGGATTTCATGTATTCATCCAAATCCTAAATCCTTCACCCTAAATCCTTCCGTCACAGTTTATATTATAAGTACTACCCCGCTATTTAAAGCTGTAAATACAAAATACGAAGTTCCGGAGTTCCCTATACCCGTGAGCCCCTTCACCTTGACACGAAGTACCTAATTGTGTAGTAGACTGCAGCTGTCTGACCTCGTTCTGTCTGGCCAATGTGCACTACTCTCGGTTCTCACTTTTAAGACGATAGATACTTTTTTTATCTACGTTTAATTGGATACAGACCTTAGATCACACAAATCAAATCAAGTCAATTATTTGCGGACTATGAGTACAAAGATGGGCCTATTTCAAAATGTAGTTCTGTTATATTTGGCCACTGCTTGGCATGCACATGCACAACCTTCGCTTGTTGAATTAGTTGTTCTTTTCTGTTCGGATTTTGCATCATAGCATGGTACTATGCTGACTTGCCAATTCTTGGATCGTGGTCAAGTGTATCCCTAATAAGAACCGGGCCAAAGCTTCAGGAAAGAGAAGAAGACTATAGTATCAAATTAGGTTATATCTCTTTTCTTAACAATTAATGCCATAGCTGGGATAGGCAAAATGTTTGATTTGTGACTGACAGTGGAAAGGTACAATTTTGGGGATGGTCTTTAAGGTTCAAAACAATTATTATTAGCACTAGCTGATGCCCGCAACTTCGTTTGCGTGTCAATTTTTTCTTTTGAACAGATAACACTTTATTGACGGTCCATAAGATTTAGATTCTTACATACAAAAGTTTTTTCCCGCTAACTACCGTTCCCTTGGGAATTTTGCAATATCCTGTTGCAACTAAGCTTTAAGTTTACTAAGGTACCTGCATGCCAAATTTCAAGCGTCTAACTTAAGCGGTTTAGATTTTTCATATAAAAGGATTTTCCCGCTAATTCCCGTTCCCGTGGGAATTTCGGGAATTCCTTTCTTAGTGCACCTCTACGGTACCTAAGCTACGTCCCTTCCAAATTTCAAATGCCTACGTTTAGCCGTTTAGGCTGTGCGTTGATATGTCAGTCAGTCAGTCAGTTTCTCCTTTTATGTATAGTTAGATTATAAATTGCTCTTATTGACTACCCCTCAAGTTGTATTTTCCATTTTCATAGTCATATTTTTACAAACTTTTCTCTTGTAACTCATGTGTCCGTGTTAGCTCGGCGTGTCGTTAATTAATGAGTCACAAATGTGACCATTCATCTGCCCGCATATAAAGCAATTAAGGATATAATCTCACTCGATTCTCCCACTAACCGTCCAATCAATGGTCAGACTGATGGTAGGGGCTCGTATTAACGATAGTACACTAATAAGGGTGCAAAGCGGTATAGTTGGGGTTGGACTCGACACGATCAAAAATTCAAAACAAAGGTATACATATACAAATATATGGTTGACTTTAAATTAGCGAAAATTTAGTATATGAAAAAGCCCACTAAACTGAAAACTTCCCATAAAATATAGAAATAAAATTTCGCCATACAACTTGAGTGATCAACCAAAAAAATATAATGTACAGATAATGTACCCTTTGTACATGGGCTAGCGCATTAGTTTACTCCATTTTCATCGCTAAACCACGAGTGTGGTAGCCTGATGTGCGGTTCTCCGTACAAAAGCAATGTACGGTCAACAGCACATCATGCTATCTAAATCTGTCAAATATCTGCAATTTATTTTCAATTTTATCACCAAACATTAGAGTTTACTATCCAATGGAGAAATTTGACAATTTGTGGTAACCTGATGTGCCGTTGACTGTATACTCAATGTTCCAAATTAATGGGCCAAGATCATTCTAATTTTAACCTTATCTCCAGTAGACAAGAAACTTAATTGAGAAAACAGTCTGTACGACAAATGTAAAATTTGAGATGAATCATAATAATCGATTTGACCATCTGGAATAGGCGTACATGTTATGTAAGCACGCGGTCAATGAATGGCTTATCGACCTAACTCCTTTTCCATTCAGGAAGTCAACCCATTGTATGGACATTTGGCCTAGATTAGCTGGTGACTGATTTATTTGTGTATTTGTATGTCCTAGTCATTGTAATACTCGTAACATTAATTATTAAATTCACACATTGTTTTGTGTCATTTGGTACCTACTATAGCTAGAACTTTTGCGTTAAATAGTCAATTAGTTGTGTATTTTAAAATATAAAAATGTTCTTCTAATGTTTTCAATATATCTAACGAATTTTTTTGGATATGCGTCATAAAAATAATACTTTTTAAAAGAAATTCTGAATGATTTATTTTAAAGCCGTCTAAGGCCTAAAATAGTCGAATAGTGAGCAAATTCTCCTTCGGGGTGTCGCCGAACCAGTGAAATAGGTAACCATTATAACAGATACAGGTTTGTTCTGATGTTTATTCCTGGAAAACCTCCTCCAAGACACCATCACACAAAACCCTTCGTTTGTCATCTATTTTGGTCGAATTGAAGCTATGACGCATCGGTCAAAGGCCTCCTTGTTCAGTTTTGTTTTACTTAGATAGTTTCCGCCCACGTGTTAAGCTCGGTATTATTTTTATTAACTACTTAACAAGCGGATGCCCGGGACTTCGTTCCCGTAGGAATTTCGTTAAATTCTTCGTTTTTCGCGAGTTAACCCAGAAAATGCCTATAAAGGCACTGCTACTCCCACTTACGTTATAAATACCTTTGAGCCCTTTGAGGTACCTCTGAGCCGAATTTCAGCTTTCTAGGTACAAAGGTTTGGGCTGGGCGTTGATATGCCAAGGCCTGCAATTTTATATGTTACTAGCATTCCGTCCGGGAATTCGGAAAAATCATGTACCCTATGTCCAACACGGATAATGTAGGATTCTATGGTGAAAGAATTTTTGAAATCGGTCCAGTAGTTTCGGAGCCTATTCAATGCAAACAAACAGAAGAACAAACAAACAATCAAATCTTTCCTCTTTGTAATATTAGTATAGAAAAAGGTTATTCGCTTCTTCAACTATAAGCTGTGCAAATAATTATATTCCTTCATTGTTCTTACTTGGCGCATCTTAATACGGTTTTCGTGAATAATTTTAGGCATTTTTTAGCATCATTGACATTTGAACAAAATTTCGGAGAATTTAAGATACTTGATCGTTATGTTAATCGTATTATCCAATTATTTCTGTACCTACCTAATTAGTTTTTGTACAATAAAGTACGAATAAAGTATAATTACAGTCATGCTTACTCATTTCAAACGCCATGTCTGTCGAATCGAAAAAAAAACATATCATTATTCTAAAACTGCTCCATTCATTTCAAGCCGAGAATGCCTCTCAAATTACTGTAACGTTATGCCAAAGGTGTTGGTATACCTCTTTTATTGTTATGGTCTCCTGGTACTCGAAAGCGGATCAGGTTCAAAGCTTGTTTTTTTTCGCGGAATCGTTTTATGGCTGTAGGAGTTTTTTGTTTAGTTTTTGTAGTGTGAGAATTTAGATGTGGTTTATTTTATAGAGACGTTTAAAAAATGGTCTGTTCTATTCGAACATTTGTTACATTAAGTCATTCTATGACAAGTCAAAGATAGCTTTATTTAATAGAACATTCAGGATGTTATACTATAAAGAAGTCAGTATAGTGAATTACATTAGTTCCTTTAACTCTACGCTTATTCGCAAAGTTGCAGCTTCTAATACTTACATTATTTTCATTGAAGGTTGTTCTAACTTTAATTTAATCATAAATCATGATATAAACATTGCTTTTAGAAACTCCGGATATCAGTGCCCACATGGTGGCCTCAATATCTGTCCTACGCACACAGTGTTAGTCATCCGAGTTACTCAATGAAGGGCTTGCCTCGGTCGGCTTTCCGCCATTGGCCAATAGTTTGGTGCAAATATTAGTGTACAAGCGTCCTTACTTGTGATTCTGTATTACTTCCCTTGTATTCCTGCTCGCCTGGTACTTTCTCAGTGTTCACCTCCTACGTTTAAGGCTATTTTGCTTGTTTCTCACGAATATGGCAACTTGTAATGAGTTTAGTTTGTAACTTTGACAATGACTAAGTTTCTCAGCATACAATTCACACCTCAACTTAATTTCAATGCAGAACAATACCTTATTATTAAGTTAAACACTTTGAATGGAGACATCAAGTTTTCGGTGAGATTTTCTCAAAGTCCACTCTCATATTATAATTGGTAGCATACAGTTTACTTTCCATATCGTATGTTTTTGTGACACCTATGTTTTTATTATGTCTTGTCTGTCTTCTCTTCCACTTCGTTTTATTGTAATGTTGAATTAGTTTTTTCTATATCATTAGAATAATTTATTTAAATTAAATACCTATTTGTTTCAGCATTGTAGGTATATGGTTCTCTTATCTTCATTAAAATGAATCTTTATATGCTGTTTTCTCGTTTGTTAAAAAATATATCTAAAAGGTGTAATAAAACCTCACAGCTGTTATAAAACGACATAATTCAAGTTCCCTTTTAATACCAAAATAGCAACTTGACGGAAAAACACTTCGATTTATCTTAAACAAACTAGCACCGAAGTAATAAAGTACAAAATCCAACTCGTATATCTACTGAATATTTACATATTACTTACGTCCGTATGTGTAAGCATTAGCAGCGTTCTAGCATCTTCGGTGCCTCTTTTTTCTCTGCTCACCGATCGGTCTATAAGGTGAATGAACCGTGGTAGAAATTCGGCTATTACACCGTAAATATACGTCGTAATTCCACCGAGTTGAAACTGTATGATGTGGTGGTATTTTGAAAACGGTCGGTTAGTCCGTGCTTGGTGCCCACCCGTACGGGTTTGACGACTGTTTTAATGACGGGTGCTTGTTTTAGTATCGAACTGCACAGAAAGCTCTGTTTGTTTATCCTACTCTTTTATAGTCCGTAAACATTTTCCGTTTTATGTACTCCCGACATTTTTCATCGGCTACTGCGTCATTTTTAACGTAACGGTACATTTGAAATCTAAATTGCGTTCCTTTTGTGTCAGCCAGATTAAAAAAAAACTGCTATCAAAACTTTTTATCATCAGCAAAAAAGGCTGAAGAAATCTCGTTTTAGTTCCCTTTTTTGGTTGCTGCAGCATGTTGGCCTGTCGGGTGAATGCGCCAATCAGCAGTGGGCGCGCCCACCCGAGCTTGTTTATTGTTGCCAAACCTCATTAGCCTGTAATGTGGTGCGCTTAGTTATGATGACGTTAATGAATAACTCCTCCGAGTTTATGCGAACCTGGTACCTCGGCGGGACAAGTAATCACCATTGTGGCAGAAAAAGAAAAAATAATGGTAGTGTCTCTCACATAAAAGGTATCACTTATTCTTATTTTTTTTTATTATAAGATGAGGTCGACGATGGAGCGAGTTAACCCAGAAAATGCCTATAAAGGCACTGGTACTCCCACGCACCGACGGAACACAGCAAGCTGTTTGGCGTCGGACTTCGGTAGGAGGGTGGTCGCGAACCAGACGGCCCTTTACAGAGCCTACCAAAGGACGAGACCATAGGACGACACCTCAGATTCAGAAAAAAATGAAGTGTCGTTGCCTGGGATGGATTACTAAGAGGCAGGTCTCATTTGTGTTTCCTTTGTCGCCTCTTACGACACCCATGGAAAGAGATGGGGTGGTGTTATTCTCAACCGATCACCACACGGCGTAAATTATTACTAGCTGTCCTCCCGCGGGACTTCGTTCCCGTGGGCATTCTAGAAAATTATGATCCTATTGTGTTAACCAGCCGTGTGAGTCCCCGGCAGAGTAGAATAGGACCACCCTCTTTCTTGCAGAGGTGTCGTACAAGGCGACTAAGGTAAATATGCAAGCAAGTTTATCTGCACACAGAGAAGGAAAACTCTGCAATTATATCAAAACCCTCGCCAACCCGTCTGCCAAGCGTGGTGAGTATGGCATTTACCCCTCATGTTATCGAGGGAGGCCCGTGCCCCAGCAGTGGGGACGTATATGGGCTGATGAAGATGATGAAATGTTAACCAGGGTGTCAGCTACCTCCATACCCAATTTTACCAAAATTTATCAGGTCCAGGTATGATGTGATGTTTTAAAGGCGAAAGCGCCATACAATTATAATTTTTCCAATTACCTCCAAAATACTAAATTCAAATTGCTAAAATGTCTTTCGAAAAGTAGAACTACTTTACTTTCCACAAGTTTGTTGGCTCGCTTATAAAAGACATTAAATATTAAAGCTGTCAAGAAAACTAAAGTTCTCAAGAATAACAAATAACTAATTTTTAATCCTCAACTTTCAAAGAAAACAAAAGGGCCGCTTATACCTGTCATAAAACTTGAATTAAACTGAGCCTAGTAAACGAATAATAACCTAAATAATAGTGCAGAGCCTAGTGCCTTTAATAGCTAACCGAATAGAGTGATTCATAACCGTTTAAGTATAAACTCTGTTGCATTTCATGTGATACATAGTAGTGCACTAAATACTCGTAATCGTACAACTAGACGTTGAAATAAAAATATTATGAGTCAACTGATCGTATAAATTGATAGAGATACAAATTTTCCACAGGTGATCTGTAGACTTTCCTGATAGATGAACTATGATGAAATATAACTATTGAAACCACCAAAAGGTAGACATCGCGAAAGATACAAAAAAATGAATGGTAAACTCGGTTAATACTGAAAGCGTAATCATGTCTATAACCCTTCTCAATTAAAAAAGAATACAGTAAAGAATAGAATAGAAAGTGTTGATTCAGCAAATAATATTACAATAAGTAATTCTTGAAAAACTTAAATACAACTTACCGAAACGAACGCAGCTCAGCATGATGCCACAGCATGGGCCGTGGCGCTGGTTTTCAGTTGTAAGCCTGTAACCAGTTTGATAGGCTAGGGAGTTCATAAAGCAAATTAATTCTGAGAAGATACCTAACAAAAAATAAGCTCTTTTCTTTATGTGTATTTGTGTGTGATAGTGTTCTGAAACTAGATTCCTTTTTAATCAGCTAGCACTTACCTCTTGAATGATTATCCACAATTCCACATACACCCGTAGTTAGTACAGATGCCAAAGCATCAGGTTTGCCCCATTTTTGTTGCAAAACCATCAAATTAAATAGTACTTAACTTGATATACTGGCGACCTGCATCAATCATTACCGTATCAACCATATCAGTGGTTAGTTTAGCTATACATGTGAACCACTTCGAGGTACGCATTACATCATTACTTTGGAATGTTACACCAATTACGGCCAGTATATTGCCTCTGGTCTAAATATAAACAATCTAAGTACAGTCACTGCCCTCGCTTAAAGACCTAGTTCTAATTTCAACCTTATCACCTAGCTCCTAGTAACCAGATTGATCATAACTATGAAAAACATCTGTATTAGCAATATTAGCCTCAGACGTTTGACGTAGGTTTCAGTGTTTATGTGCTTGACATCCCTCGTTTGAGTTGAATGGATGGGGTATTATCGCCTAGACTTTAGGTTGTCTACTGTCTAGTATGTTTTTTACTACTAATTTTGCTACTTTTTTTAAATATTTAATTTAATCATTTGCGATCTTTCGGGAAATTTAGCTTTGTCATTTCCATCACCATTATCCTTTATTTCTTTGTAAAAGTCCACGTCGACAAGCGTCGGAAATGTTTTGGATTAAAAGCTTATTTAGTGTGCAATATTTCCCATCCGCCCTTTCTTAACGTGTAAGTACAAACCCTAGTGCAAAGTTTTCAAACCGTAAAATGACATGCCATCAGCTTGAATTCACCACCATAGGACGACGATAAATTTCCAGAAACAACTACTTGTCCATCCTCGGTCGTTAAATCCCTTGATCCGTTTTAAAGACACCCATGGGAAGAGATGGGTCGAAAATTCGTGACGGGAATGTCAACGCTCTTTAAACAAAGGCTAGAGAGGTTACTCCATCTCTTTTCGGAATATTTTTTATCGTAACAGAAAAGAGACCTGATTCTTCTTTTTCTTCTTATCGTGTCGACCTAGGCTAAATCTTTGTGGACCAGTACTTAGTCACGCGGACTGCATTATCTGTGGCCTTGTAAAGGTCTTCGCAAGTACAAGAGTCTGGACTCGCGGGGCATGTCAACAGGTATGCCATAGACTGCGGAAAAGTACCACATTCGCAGGCGTGATTTTGACCATGGCAGATTTAGTCCAGGTGGTAAGGTCTCAGCGGTAGGAATGAAAGAGACTTGATGTGTTGTCTTCTAAACTTGATGTAAAAGTTGTTAAACTTAGAAACATAATAAAAACTTGCAGCAGTTGAAAATTCATTCACGATTTCACACAAACGTCGTTTGTGAGAGTATTTTACTACGGCAGTTGTACGTTTTTTGCATTCATGAGCAGGTAGCTTACATTGTAGGTAGGCTGGGCTCGGTCACTTGCTTTCTCTTGGGTTTTACGCATTCTTCGGATGTTTCTGTAGCAATATTGACAAAGTATTCATACAACTTTGAACTGGTACTTGTGTAGTATTATTTAGTATCTGAGTTACCGAGAAGACACGGAAAACAAATTTCCCTGGAAAAGGATTAATTTTGATCGATATTCTAATCTAGTTGATGTTGAGCTGTAATTAATTCTAAGTAGTTTAATGTTGGTTTGCATTCCTCACACCCTACAGTAAGAGTCCAGATTTATATTGACGCAATAATGATGTTGTTAACATGAGAATTCTCTTACGCCGACTGACTCAATTTAGTTGGGCGATCAAGAATGATCCCAGGCTTAGTTTCCCGGTGTCGTGATTAGATCAAACCTTTGTGTAGCTAGCAGATGTTCGCTCACGGATCTCGGTGTATTTGTACCTGTGTTTCTTATATCTTCACCCAAGCGATCGCAGTTATGCCCCAAATCGTACCAATTTGAACTTAATTACCAGCGAACAAGAAATTGTAGAATCAAGAAAGGTAGAATCAATTGTACGTTACAGTTTTGTACCGTTGAAAAGCAAGAATTTATCTGAATAAATCTTAAAAAGAAGCGGGTTTGCTAGTTAGCAATAATATTTTTGCTAAAGCAGGATAAAGGGACAAGCAAAAACTTAGCAGTTGTGAGGTTTTATCATTCGTTTTTTATCTAGTAGGTACCACAGAATATAACTCTGACTCATGATAAAAACATGTAAATGTAAATTCTTACCAACAAAAGACAAAGCAAATAGATGCACAGAAAACATGTATTTACTGTGAATTACAAACCACTTTGATATTGTGATTGTCGCTCGATGACAAATGTATCTTTTGCACCTGCTTGGCAACAATCAGTCATAAGAAATCCTTTTCAGGACAGGTTTTGTTTAGTCGGAAACAATTCGCCCATTTTTGTGACAATTTTTTAAATACGAATGTGAATTAATCCTGTGAACAAAAACAGCCTTTTACTCAGAAGTAAAGAAAAGAGAAGTGTTGCTATTTTCATAAACTAGCTTTCCGCCCGCGGCTCCGTCGGCGTGGACTACAGGTTATATCGTGCCCAACTGTGGGATGAAATGTAGCCTATTTCCTTTTCCAGGCTCTGCTCTATCTCTTTACCAAATTTCATCAATATCGGTTCAGTAGTTTAGGCGTGAAAGACGGACGGACAGACAGACAGAATATTATAATATTAGTAAGGATTATGATGACGAAAGCTCCTAACACCTTCTTTTATTCTTTTTCTGACGAAGTCAAAACGTTTTTCGAAGTTTAATCGTAACTTTAGATGCTGTTGTTATACTTACAAACTATTTATTTGAAAGACCAAATAAAATTCTTTGCACGAACGATAATTTGTGAATGAAGACGTTAATACTTACTTATATAACTGCTGATAATTATGCAAACAAAAATAAAAAAGACTCCAACTATAAGGGTATTGAAATACTACATACGAGTAAGGTTATACACAAGCACATACCATGTAATTCTGAGTAAATCTGAAGCAAAGCAATTTTCCCATAGAAACTTCATTGTCGAAGAGTCATACATAACATAACAAACATAAATCCTGAGTTAAATAAAGCAAGTACAAAAGTAAATATTTACTACAAAACGCAATAGGACTCTGTGTGTATTGCACTCGTACATTTCTGTTGTAAATAAAACTCGCGTTTACAACTTCTAACATATAATGACCTAGTAAAAACAAAATATAAAACTATCAAAAATAAATTAAACTCGAAATACAAAAATGCTTACAAAGGAGATCGGCGTTGGCGACATGGCGGACCCCGTGCACAGCACAATTATTGAGGATGACAACGCCGTACACCTGGCTACACAATTATTGAGGATGACAACGCCGTACACCTGGCTAGGAGACCACCACCACCAACTTCTTCGTGGGCCGCCTAAAAAGGCCCGCGGCAGTGGCTACGTCCGCGACGCGCACCACATTATCTTTGCCCGGATAGACGGCAGTAACGCGACCTCGAGGCCACATACCTCTGGGTAAACTACCGTCGCAAACAATAACAACGTCGCCCACCTTAAGTGGCGGTACAGGGCCAGTGGACGGGCGAGGGGTTAAAGAAGGCAAATATTCCTTAACCCATCTCGCCCAGAAGTAGTCCGCTAGGCGAAGCCCTTTACGGTAACTTACCCGACGCAAAAGGTCCACGTCGTCTACCCGAGCAAGTGGCCAATACGGATTTGACGACCCGAGTAAAAAATGGTTGGGGGTGATAGCCTCCTCCGTGCCGGGTTCTACAGAAACATGTGTTAGGGGCCGCGAATTGACCAACGCCTCAGCCTCAAGTAACAGCGTATACAAAGTTTCCTCAGAGGGTGCGCGCTCCCGAAGCGTCGCCGAGAGAGAGACCTTCACGGACCGCACCAGACGCTCCCAGCATCCTCCCATGAACGGCGCAGCTGGCGGAATGAAATGCCACTCTATGCGTTGGTTAGTTGCTGCCGTCTGCATTTCTTGAGCATATTGGGCTTTCAAAACTTTGTCAGCGCCAACAAAAGAGGTCCCGTTGTCAGAGTAGATTCGAGCTGGACATCCTCTTCTAGCGACGAAACGTCGAAGGGCCATAATTGCAGAATCCGAAGTCAGACTCGCCACCATCTCCAGGTGGACCGCTCGAACCGTGAGGCAAGTAAAGAGCGCAACATATCTTTTCTCGACGACGCCCGATAGAAACTGTGACAGGGCCGAAATAATCGAGACCGGTAAAAGTAAACGGCCTCCTTTCGTAGGCGAGGCGGCAAGCCGGTAAGTCCCCCATCGGTGGAGATGACGGAAGACCCTTGCGTAGCTTACACCAGTAGCAAGCCTTCACCACACGACGGACTGCAAGACGAAGACCAAAGACGTAGAACCTCTGCCGCATTTCGTTAACGACGGTCTCATGGTTTGCGTGTGCACACCTTCGATGGTAATCTGCACATAATAACATTGTGACATGATGTGAAGCGCTTAACACGACTGGATTGGGTTGGTGTGCGCCAATGTCTGCAGCAGCGGCAGTCCTTCCCGACAGCAAAATTAATCCATCTTCGCCAACTTTAACATCCAGCTTCCGTAATGGACTTCTTCGAGAAAGCGGAGTACTCGACTGAAGGAGGGCGTAGTCTTCTCCGAACGAGTCCAACTGAGCCCGCAGAAGAAGGTCTCTCTCTGCCCTACCTAAATCGGAGGGAGTTAACAATTTAGAATTTGGACGTTTCTTTTCCAAAAGGCACCGGTAAAGTCTGGCAGCTAAAGATACAGTAGCAGTAGCACGAAGCAAGCGAAGCCAGACACTAAAACGAGAAACATCCGCCACTACCGGTGAAGGTAGTGAAAGCGAAGGATCAATAACTCCCACCTGCTCTGGCGGCTTTATCTCATCCAGATCAGGTGTAGTTGTAAGCTCAGAAAGCTCATTAAAAGGCAACTTGGGCCAATCTTTAAAAGGCAAATTCAGAAAATCAGGGCCAGAAAACCAACGAGATGAAATTTTGAATTTATCGTTCGACCGGGTAGCATCGTCGGCCACATTCAAAGCAGTGGGAACGTATCTCCATTGATTGCTATGACTACGTTCTAAAATTTCACCCACCCTGTGAGCCACGAAAGGTTTAAAAGACCGAGGATCCTTTCGCAACCACCTCAAAACGGTAACGCTGTCACTCCAATAGGTCGTCGAGGCGACAGCGTAACGATGAGCCTCCAAAACGTACGAGGCAAGGCGAACAGCGATCAATGCAGCTTGAAGCTCCAAACGAGGTATAGACACAGGCTTCAATGGTGCAAGCCTCGCCTTGCCTGCTACGAGGGCCAGCTTCACGCTTCCGTCAGGATAACAAAAACGCCAGTATGCGACACAAGCGTAAGCAAGCTCGCTAGCGTCGGCAAAAACATGAAGCTGAACCTCACAAGTCTCATTACTATTGACATAACAGCGTGGAATAGAACCGGAAGAAAGCTCTTGAAGATCCTGGAACCACGACTTCCACAGAGCTATGAACCGCTGTGAAAGTACACAGTCCCAGTCCTCCACCAGCCTCCAGGTCTACTGAAAAAGAATTCGGCCTCGAATGATGATCGGTGTCAAAAAACCTAGAGGATCGTAGACTACTTAAGTCTCTTAAAAAAACTAAAGAGTCATCCTTCACATCCCAAGTGACCCCCAAAACGCGAACGTGACCGCTGGACGGGCCCAGGGCAACCTCACGAACTTCTGGAGCACGAGCATCGTCAGGAAGCAAAGAAAGCGCTTGTTTAGAGTTAGAAACCCACGATCGCATTTCTAAACCAGCTCGCGAATGAACTTCAACTATATCGCGGGCTAACAGTGCTGCCTCCTTAGTGTTGCTCACACTCCCCAAATAATCGTCCATGTAGTGGTTCGTGATGATCTCCTTGGCCGCCACAGGATACAAAGATTTATACTCTTCTGCGTTAAGATTTTTCAAATAAATAGCCGTGAATGGGCTTGAAACGGCACCGAAAATCATAGAAGACATTCTATATTCGCAAATGGGTTCTGTGGGGTTGTTACGCCACAGAAACCTTTGCGCATCGCGATCCTCAACCCTAATCTTCGTTTGAGGAAACATCTCTCTAATGTCAGCGTTAAGTGCTACTAAACCCTCACGAAACCTCATTAAAATACCCAATAAAGGTTGCAAAAGATCAGGGCCGGACAGAAGCATAGAATTCAAGCTGACTCCTCCAACCCTGGCGGCGGCATCATGGACCACACGCAACTTTTTCTTTTTCGCGTGGGTTCGTATCCCACTTCTGACACCAAAAATGTTGTAAATAAAACTCGCGTTTACAACTTCTAACATATAATGACCTAGTAAAAACAAAATATAAAACTATCAAAAATAAATTAAACTCGAAATACAAAAATGCTTACAAAGGAGATCGGCGTTGGCGACATTTCTCAAAACAACTTGCTTGAGGAAGGTTACGTCAGTACTTGACTACAGATACCAAGTGAACTTTGTGCTGAACTAATAAGAACGATTTTGCAACAAAACTGAGGTAACCTGATGCGCCGGCCCCTACATCTTTACTTATCATGGTTTCCTGGTACTCAATCCAACATTGTACGACGACAAACTGCAATAAAATGTTTATTTTACTAACCTTTAACTAAGTTGCATAAAGGTTTATGCAATGTAGTTACTCGCTTAAGATTCTTGTGGTTATCATTAAAAAAGCATTAGTGTAACCTAATTTGTGTAAGTCGTCCGCAGATCGTCTCTCTTTCCATTAGTCCTACTTATACGATTGAATAAGTGTAGCTTTATCATTTGTAGAGTATTTTCTGTGGCGTTTTGTTTTCCGGGTACACTTTTCTGTAATAGTCGAAGAATTGAGTTAAATATTGTGAACCTACTTATTTAGTATTGAAATCTGTCAGCCCAAATAGAAGTAACATAAAAGTGTATTTGATTCGTTACGCCTAAAATGACTTTACATAAAACTCACTTTTACTTCACTTCACTTTTACATAAAACTTCATTTTATGCGAGACAGCAATCGCATAAAATGAACAACTGTTAAACCCAAGCACGTAAGCTTAGCAAGCAATGGATATAAAAAAGTTGGCAAGGTCGCTTTCTAACAAGTTACCACTCGGTTATTACACGACCGGTTTCAGAAGAGCTCTGGCACTTAGGCACACGTCTGTGACCGTTTGCTGTTTAATTAATACAGCGTTGCTATGCTATCACAGCTTGTCTTGAGTGGTGTCAGTGAAGTGGACAACGTAATTTACATTACATGATAAGTACTTAGTGTATTACTTAGTGGTTTTCAAGAAGAATTCGTAATGTGATAGCAAGAAAGTTGGGAGCCTTTGATCGTCTCGTCTTTATGACTTACTAGCTTTTCGCCCGGGACTTCGTTCCCGTGGGAATTTTCCCGTCAATTTTCCAATGTTTTTAATAGTTATTCTGCTATTCGGGACGGAGAGAAATACAACAAATCAAAAACCATGGCAATCGGTCCAGCCGTTCTCGAGTTATAAGTGTTGTAACAAACACGACTTTCTTTTATATATATAGATTATTATTGGCTTCGAGATTATATGTAGCCTAAATGTTGACCGGGGATATATGGTACCACCATCCAAAATTTCAATGAAATCGGTCCAACAGTTTCGGAGATTAGCCCGTACAAACAGACAAACCGACAAACAGACATACAGACACAGAAACAAAAAATTTAGTTTGCCCATCTTGTTGAAAAAACCGAAATCACAAACCATAGAACAATAATTCAAAAATATCCTGCATATATCATAATGAACGTGAAGACCCAGTGACCATCTATTACAAATAATAGATGGCATGCGGTGGTGAATGAACAAAACAGAAACAATGAGAATCTCACGATGTGGCGGCGCGGCGTCGTTGTAGTAGTCTCGTAATAGTAACGTGTTGTCGTAATATCGTAAACGGTTCTTTATAATGACTTCACATTAAGCCAGGGGTTCCCAAAGTGTGCGGCCTGGTGCGCAGTAGATAGTACAGAAGAGCGCCGTGAGGCAATCTAAATATATAAAAGGAGAAACTGACTGACTGACTGACTGACTGACATATCAACGCACAGCCTAAACGGCTAAACGTAGGCACTTGAAATTTGGAAGGGACGTAGCTTAGGTACCGTAGAGGTGCACTAAGAAAGGAATTCCCGAAATTCCCAAGGGAACGGGAATTAGCGGGAAAATCCTTTTGTATGAAAAATCTAAACCGCTTAAGTTAGACGCTTGAAATTCGGCATGCAGGTACCTTAGTAAACTTAAAGCTTAGTTGCAACATGATATTGCAAAATACCCACGGGAACGGGAGTTAGCGGGAAACAACTTTTGTATGTAAAAATCTAAATCACGTAAGATAGATGTTTTCAATCTGTGTATTCTGTACAAAAAAAAATTACACGCAAACGAAGTTGCGGGCATCAGCTAGTCCTCTATACTCCGAAACCTTAACGTAAGGATTGGCGGATACAAAATAGACACTCCTACGCACTGAAAAACATCACTAAACTCAACCCATCACATTGACTAGGTAGAGATTTTTGTTTTAATTGAGTATTCTAATGAATATACATATAAAAAACTGTGCCTATAATAAATAAATTATCATGGTGCCTGTTTCTTTGAATGTACCTTTTTATTTCGACTAGCTAGCTAGGTTAGGGCGCCGAGACAAAATTCTGAAGTAGTAAGTGCGCCGCGGACTGACAAAGATTGGGAAACCCTGCTGCATTAAGCATTATAAATGTTTCCTGTTTACATATTTAAATAGAAAATCGTTTCGTCCGCTGAAATCACAGAAGTAATCGTAGCTAAAACGATCACAAGGCCATTTTCAACCAAAAAAGTGAAAATTCACAGTTGAGTGGTAATGATGAAACAGACGAAATAAAAGTATGTTGAAAGCGAAATTCATTCAGTGGAAAGTCAATTATGCAATTTAAAGAAAAACTTGAGTTGTACTTAGTCAGCAGGTCAAGCACGAACTTTTAAAAGCTAGTTGGTTTGGTTTAGCAGTCATTGTAGAATGATGCAACTGTTTCTATCAATATTTTCGTACTATTAGCAAGACCTCGTGCATAACTGGACATGCATCAAAAACTCATGACATGAAGTACAGTCTGTTCCCTCAGTTAAGTATCCACCCATTGTTTGCTTGTAATAAGGTTCAAATTAGAAAGAACTTGGTTTATTTATTTGTTTTTATTTTTTATTATGAGATGGGTTAACTCTTGACCCCAATCTTAACCAAGGTCATATTTAAGAGGTCGACAATGGAGCGAGTTAAACCAGAAAATGCCTATAAATCCTTAAATTGGGACATATTACAGAAGGAGACTCAAGTTTTGATCGATACTTAAGTATTGATTGTCTCTTTCTCTCACTATCAAAATGACAAAGAAGACTGCTGTTTAGGTATAGATCAGAGTCTGAGTCGCATTCTGTAATACGGACCTAAGGGGCCATCCATAAATTACGTCACACGAATTTCATCATTTTATGACCCCTCCCCCTCCTTGTCACAGCTGGTCACATTTGTAAGACTCCCCCCTCCTAGCGTCACGTCACATATTTTGCATATTTTTCATTTTTTCTAATTTTCTAATAAAAGCAGCACTTACTAGAGTGGTTATTTTTTTTTGGGAACTCAAAACTCATTGTCTCAACCAAAGTAAAACCGTAAAAAGAGTACTTGGGACTGAGGAGGTTAAGTTTTTCGTTAATAGTTAACACGTTTTGATACTCATAACACATTTTGAAATGTGACGTCACGAAACTTATGACCCCTCCCACCCCCTTGTCACACAAAGTCACACTTTGTCGATCCCCCCCCTCCCCTTAACGTGTGACGTAGTTTATAGACGGTCCCTAAGTGTTCTCCGGAAATTGAGAGTCGTGACGAGGCGGTGAGACTATTCTGATGAATTATATTGTTCCTTTCGCGACAGAACCACTGGCACTGCAAAATATAGTTATTTAATATCCTAATGTACTTATCCGATCAATGCCCTATCTAAAAGCTTCAAGATACAATTGAAAACAACATCTGTTCTCTTCCACTTATCTCTAAGGAATTCAAAACGTCACTGGAACCTCTTATCGACTCCTGCCAGCATCCAGAGCATAGTTCAACAGCACATCTTAGCCAGGACGAACGTATTTTGTGCTCTAACTTAATTGGAATTAAGTGTATATTTGAGTGATGTACGCTGTTAAAAGTTACATCTCCTGTTTTAGTCTGAGTTTGAATCTCGTCGAGGTATTTTGCGGACTCAGCGTAAATATTTTTCTTCTTTTTTAATATAGCATTTGAATTGTAACTTGCCTTGTGGACCGACCTAATTCAGGAAATAATTGTATGCTTATTGCACTGGCAATCACTATTTTCGTTTCATCCCCTTCAACCTTTGTCTTGCTGAAATTCCGAGTATTCTTATGATTATTGTCTACAATAAGATAAGATTTCTTTAGGCAAAGTTTGGTCCAAGTTTTAACCTTCCTTAACTAAAGAATTTATTAATTACTTATATGTATAACTACTCGTGTGATAAATTAATACTTAATAGTATGACAGTTGACGACCCTCCATCATTTAACGTAAATCGATTTATGGACTCCTTATCTTTCATGTTTGATTGATTCCTTCTAATTGGACTTCGAACTTTACAAATAGTGATCGTAAGACTGTGGGTTGTATCTGTCTTTAGGGTCCGTGTTGCAGAACGTGACTCAGACTCTGATCTATACTTAAACCTCCGCGTGCTTTTTGAACACATGGTGTGCGAGATTAGTACGCGACGGGTTAAGTAGCAGTTGTCTTTGCCATTTTGATACTGAGAAAAAGAGACAATCAATACTTAAGTATAAATCAAGACTTTCTTGAGAAGAAAGTACATTTATTTATTGAGCACAATTTAAGACTAGTTCACAACGACTGCCAATTTTATTAGAGCTCCGGTCAAAAAAAAAGTAATAATTATGTAGTAAATTTTCCATTATCACGTTATTGTAAGTTGTCAGGCGGTCAGGAAAATAGCACAGAAATAATTATAGGTAATGTTTATGTCGTATAATCATGTTAGTAGGCCCATGATAGTTTTCAGTGATCGTTAGTTTACATTGCAAACAGAAACAGAATAAAGCATGCCTAGAACAAAGAGAACGATGATATGAACTGGAATTATTACGAAATAGTTGGAAGATATTGAAAATACTTTCTTGGATAGTGCTATATTCAACCCGTCTTAAATCCCTTTTTGATTGTTCCAGGTGGCGACATCAAGCAGCGACATGACAGACGGTCGCGACCGATGTCGCGCGCCGCCGCAGCCGGAGCCGCCGCCGCATCGCGTCAAGGCGGCGGATCTTTACCCCAAACCTCGGACTCACTACGATGAGCCTGGTCTCGACGTCGGCTTCTCGACCATCTGCGGAGAGTATGTGCAGGTGAGAGCTTCTGCTGTTTTCTGTGGCCCTGGTAAATGTTTATGGATGTGTCCTACGTATCCTCTCGACGGACCTGTACCCCGAACCCAGGATATGCGAATCAATTAACACAGTTGCACCGTTGTTTAAGTGTCTACTGTTATTTTGCAACGGCTAGAAATCTTCAACTGTCGTGTTAGTTTACACTAAATGTTTATATGCTTACGACACGCTTTCTCAAGTATTACTTACAACATTTCTGTACAGTACAGTACATAACTCACGCCTATAATCCCTGTTGGGGTGGGCAGAGCATCACTGGTTTTAGAACCACATGATGCCACATTTGACATAAGTTCTGAGGGTTTTTAGATGAAACATGCTGTATATAAGCGGCGATAGCCCAGTTGGTAATGAGACAGACTTGTAATCGGAAGGTTGCGGGTTCAAACTCTGGTGCGGGCCTGTACCACTCAATTAGTCTTTTCGAATTTATGTACGGATTTCTAATTATCACTTGCTCAACGGTGAAGGAAAACATCGTGATAAAACCCGTCTGTCCAAGAAAATTAGTTTTCAAAAGACGAGCGGTCCACCAACCCGCATTGGGCCAGCGTGGTGGACTATGGCCCCTCGGTGGGGACGTACATGGGCCGGTAAAAAAAAATGTGAGAGGCTGTCAGCGTTTCTCCCATAATACAGCAAAACCCTCGCGTCTAACTTTACTGACTTTGAAGAGTTGGCAGCTGGTACATCCTAAGTTTTTCTTACACTCCCAGTCCAGCTGGAAGATTTCTGTCGGTCGTTTAATGCTTGCTGCATATGCTTGCTGCATATCTATGTTAGACTTTTTACCGACTTCAAAAAAGGAGGAGGTTCTATATTCGACTGTATGTATTTTTTTAATGTATGTTCACCGATTTCTCCGCCAATTATGGACCGATTTTCAAAATTATTTTATTTGTTCGAAAGAGTATACTCCAGAGGTGGTCCTATACAGGGTGGTCCAAAGGTGACGTCAAGGAATTTTTTTAGATTCCTCACCCATGGGTGAATCCAAAAATACCCCATGTATGTTCAGCGTTGTCTTCTTCGTCTTTGCTGATATGTTTTATTAAACTATCCATTGATGTTGCCCAAGCACCGTTGACCAAAAAAGGTGTGTCTCCCTAGCGTCTACTATTATTTATTACAAGCATCCCGCCCGGGACTTTGTTCCCGTGGAAATTTCGTAAAATTCTTGTAAAAGGAACCTTGGTGCCAAACAGCATTCTATGTCTAAAGGTTTGAGTAGGGCGTTGATGAGTCATTTAGTTAAAAACAGGAAAAGGTTCCACTGTTTATTTGTTTGTAATCCTATTTGTTGTAAATGTTCAAATATTTTGCTTGATTAGTAGGAATACGTAATAGATGTAAGGTCATTAGGCCGACTGCGTTGTCGGGTGAATGAACCCGGATGATAATACTAAGAATTACGCATTAATTATAGTCTAATAGAATTTTGTAATTATATTGGCTTAATCAATGTTGTGACTTATTATTAGGTGACTTATTTAAATCTGCCCCCGAGCTGAACAGCTTTCCCCAAGAAACAGGTCGAAATATGAAAAGAAAAAAATTCGTCACACGAATTTCATGATTTTTTGACCCCTCCCCCCTCCTTGTCACAGCTGGTCACATTTGTAAGACTCCCCCCTCCCTAGCGTGACATCACATATTTTGCATATTTTCCATTTTTTGTATTTTTTTAATAAAAGCAGTACTTAATAGTGTTGTTTTTTTTTTGGAACTCAAAACTCATTGTCTCAACCTTGTCTCAACCAAAGTAAAAACCTAAAAAGAGTGCTTGGGACTAAGGCCCGTGTTCACCAATAATATAACCAACGGTTAAACCGCGGTTAGAAGATAATCAGACAAAATGTCAAAAAAAAAAATGTAAATGACGTTGTGAATTCCCTGGTTATCTGCTAATCGTTGGTTAAGTTTTTGGTGAACACTGGCCTTAGGGAGTTAACTTTGTCGTTAATAGTTAACGCGTTTTGATACTCATAACACATTTTGAAATGTGACGTCACGAAACATAGGACCCCTCCCACCCCCTTGTCACACAATGTCACACTTTGTCGACCCCCTCCCCTCCCCTTAACGTGTGACGTAATATATGGATGGTCCCTTATGCGATCATGCCTCCATACAATTGGAACCTATGAATGGCAAAATTCCTAAACTCCTTTGATTTCCTAAATTCCCATGGGGACGAAGACCCGGGCGGAAAGTAAGTCTGTAATAATCCCGAGGACCACATAACTAACGAAGACCTTTTTCTCAACAGTGGGTTGGCCGGCTGGAAGATGGCGGCACGGTGGCGATGTCGAACTACCGCCTGCATGCACAACCGCGGAGTCGAAGCGGGAACGGCGAGTCCATACCCCTGCGGCTCATCGACGCAGTGGAGATACGAGAACTGCTGCACTTGGTCATACTTTGCAAACATGGAAGACAACTCAAGTGAGTAGACACATGTCTATTTCTATATCACTTCTATATATACTTATGATGTCTCTACAATTATTCTGTATCTCTAGCATAGAAATACATATAACAGAAGGTCAATTGTGTGGTTGTAAATACCAATTGTAGATGTGTGCCACAGTGACAAGAATAGGCTTCAGCTAACTTGGAGGGAAAATTGGTATTCTGCTGGGGCGCCGCAGTTGCTCCATTAAATTATTTAATTTTTAGTCTTCACGAATTTTGTTGCGTTAGTTAGGATGTTAAAAAGACTAACACGACACATTTATATCACGCCCGTATGTTAACCCGGCATATGCCTTGATCTCGTTCTAAACATGTTATAGGACAGTTAATAAACATGTTAGGGTTCCTGGATGAAATAATAGTATGAGTATAGCAGTGATACCTGTAGAACATATCAGCCTTACGCCCACAATACAGCAAAATGCAATATGACTGGGAATACTATAACTAACTCAAGACTGACTCCTACAATATGCCTGGGAATATCTACCAGCTGGCAAGCTCCACCAAACCGTAAAAATATTATCGAAACACAGAACAAATCAACCTTGCTAATGTGGAGCAACAGCATTGAACAGCTATCTTAACAAACGCTTTCAAACACAAAACAGTGCTTAACTTATGTATTAGCGACTGCGATAACAGTCGGTATGCGGAACTGGGGCTATGACCGATAGCGAACCGATGCAACTGAATAAAGAAAGCACTCAATTTGAACACAAGTAACTGTGTCAGGTCGTCTGATACTGGTTGATATGATAGAAGCTATTGACTTTGACATCATTGATTGGTAAGATAGTCCAAACAATTGTGACACATGGTTTTATGGAAATCCCATCTTATGGATTCTTCTGGGATGAATTTACAAAACTTGGAAAAACTTCGAATGTGCCAGCTACCAATGTTAAATATTACATTTAAATCATTATGCAGCAAATTATGAACGCATCCAAAAGTGCAATTTGTGAACGCACAATTTTATATCCATTTTTAACCGACTTCAAAAAAGGAAGAGGTTTCTCAATTCGATCGTATATATATTTTTTATGTATGTCCGCGGATAACTTCGTCGTTTATGAACCGATTTTGATTATTCTTTTTTTGTTGGAAAGAGAGTATCCCAAGGGTGGTCCCATGGTAAAGAAACCAGGATCTGATGGTGGAATCCTGAAGAAATTGAGGGAAACTCTCGAAAAAATTGTCTTTCCGACTAGTGTGTTCCTTAATATTATTCAATATAAAGAATTTTAAAGCCCTATCATTGTCAATAGATATTTACTTTAAACTATTTTTGGGATTTTAGTCGGTGACTCTTACGTTTTTGACGTGGAAAATTATTGTCAATTATATACCAGTTGGTAATGAGCCAGACTTGTAATCGGAAGGTCGCGGGTTCAAATCCTGGTGCGGGCCTGTACCACTAAATTCGTCTTTTCGGATTTATGTACGGATTTCTAATTATCACTTGCTAATGGTTCTAGAACCACTATATGCTACGTTTGACACAAATTGTGAGGGTTATCAGGTGAAACAAGTAACTTGTGAGAGGTGGTCAACCTTTCGCGCATTATACAGCAAAACCCTCGCATCCCACTTACAGACTTTTACTGTATACCTGGGAAGAGTAGGTAGCTGGCACATTCTAAGTTTTTCTTTCACACCCGGTCCAGCATGGAAGTTTATGCGACAAATTAAATCCTTTTGCGGCAATGATATTATTATTACACTATAAATAGGAAGGCAGATATGTCATCAACGCACGCATTGTGAAGCGGGTTCTTCTACAATGTGTTTATGACAGCGTGACAGTCTTGTCTATGGAAACATTTTTAGAAGGCGGTTTCATGGTTTCGTTTTATTTTGGACTAGCTGATGCCCGCAACTTCGTTTGCGTGTTAATTTTTTTTTGTACAGAGTCCACAGATTTACGTGATTTAGATTTTTACATACAAAAGTTTTTTTCCCGCTAACTCCCGTTCCCGTGGGAATTTTGCTATATGCTGTTGCAACTAAGCTTTAAGTTTACTAAGGTACCTGCATGCCAAATTTCAAGCGTCTAACTTAAGCGGTTTAGATTTTTCATACAAAAGGATTTTCCCGCTAATTCCCGTTCCCGTGGGAATTTCGGGAATTCCTTTCTTAGTGCACCTCTACGGTACCTAAGCTACGTCTCTTCCAAATTTCAAGTGCCTACGTTTAGCCGTTTAGGCTGTGCGTTGATATGTCAGTCAGTCAGTTTCTCCTTTTATATATTTAGATTGAGGGTAAAATATCATTTATATTCGATCATTTTGCATAATCCTTTAGGGGTAGGCAGAGCACCAGTGGTTCAGAACCACTTGATGCCATGTTTGACATAAATTCTAAGAGTTATTAGATGAAACATGATGTATAGTGGAGAGAGGTTGTCAGCTTTTCGTCCACAATACAGCAAAACCCTCGCGTCTTATTACTGACTTTTACAGTATGCAGGTTCGACCATTTTAAATCATAATATGATTTGGTTATTAAAAAATGATAACTATCGATTATTTCCTCCCCAATCGTTATTTCGTTAGGTATTCAATTTCATGTCTAATTTACAAGTGTAGATCCGACCTTGTCTTTCATATCATAACATAAATATTATGATTTGGTAATATTACATAGTGACCTCGATATGAATACTGATAAACTTAACCACGAAATCGGACAGTGTTTAATGTTTAGTGTTCCAAATGTACGGGTGTTTTTTCACTATTTATGTATGTATGTATGTAAACACTTTATTGCACATAATAAAAACTACAAAACAAAAGAGATGGATATAAAGAAAACTATGTACAAAGGCGAGCCTATCCCTTAGAGAGATTTCGTCCTCGAGAGAAACGAAAGGAGACTAATCGCAGGATCGGCGTACTTGCGCAATAAGGAATTTTAACTAATATTATCTACTTTAACGCTACACTAATTATATTGATAATACATATATATAAAATATATAAATAAATAATAAATGTGAATCAGGTTTGAATTTTGCTAATAAAGTTACTATTAAAGTAAATAATAAAAGTTATTGCATCCAACAAAACGTAGCAGAAACATCTGATAATTAATTAACCTACTTCAAAAAAGTCGCAACACAGGCAAACCAATGCTTACTGGGCTGGCCTCAAGTGAGAAATATTCACCAAATATCTCTCTCTTAATACTCACTCTTAATACTTCACTCTTTAGTCATGGACACTTCGTTAGCAGTGTAATTTTTACCCGACTGCCAAAGAAGGAGTGTATGTTTTTCGAGTGTATGTAAGTATGTATGTATGTCTGTTCCTTTGTGACCTCCTGTAGCCTAAACGGCTTGATGGATTTTGATGTATGAGGTATCGTTAGATTTGTCTTGATTACGGGAGTGTCATAGGATACATTTTATTTTAGTGTGCAGTCGGGTATTTTGTTTTTTTAATAATTAGAGTTATTAAAAAAAGCGAAAAATAAAGACGACATCATTTAATGTGTTACGTAGTACCTATTGATCTGTTTGATGTTGGTGCGAGAGTGGCCTAGCAAACTTACTTGACTTTGCACCGAATTCAAACAGATCATAAGGTACTATATATACACATTAAGGTTCGTATTACAGAACTTGACTCAGACTGATCTATACTTGAGTAGCAGTCGTCTTTGTCATTTTGATTGTGAGAGGAAGAGACAATCAATACTTAACTATAGATCAAGACTTTATTTTTCGCTTTTTTTAAGTCGCTTTTTTTTTGTATTGAACTACGAAATGAACTGACGAAATGTCCTGAACTAAAGAGTGAAGTGTTAAGAGTGAATATTTAGTGAATAAACATTTAATTTCTTTTCTAGGTGCTCATTCGCCACAGGAGAGCAATGCGTAGAGTGGTGGCGACGGCTGAACACCGCGCTGTCGCCCCTAGGGTCGGTCGAAGAGACGTTCGCAGCGGCCTACGCGGCGTGGGCCAAAGAACAACCGCCCTCCACCGTCCACAGGGTGCTGTTGAAAGAAGCCCACACGCAGCAGAAGCACTGGTTCTTTCAGGAGGTGAGGCTCTTTGTCTTTCTGATGTCTTGGTAGTTTTTGTTGCACTCTGACCCACAACAACTTTTTGTTTATTACGTGTATTTGTAACTATGGTTGTTGTGTACTGTACGTAGTGTGTATGTTTTACAGCAATGAATAAACTTTGTCTGTCATATGTCAGCAGCTCTAGCACGATAACGACAAACTTGCGCTCGGCTCACGCTGAAACTTTGATTGCGCGAGGGTCTCGCGCAAAGGCTTGCTCGCCCTATGGCGTTGTCAATGTTGACATTTTGACATAGGCCCGCGGTGCTGTCACTATGGTACTCGGCCTGCTGCTTTCAAACAAAAACAAAACAAAAACCGTATTGAAATCGGTCGATTCGTCATAGATACAGACTCACAGATACACACGTAAAACTTATAACTCCCCTTTTTTTGTCGGGGGTTAAAAATAAAAACAAATGCTAAGACCCAAACACTAAAGCATGACAAGCCAATAATTTCTTACATGTATGTATGTAAACTTTTGACGGCCGGTTTCGTCGAGTGGTAGTGACGCTGCCTCTTGATCGGCGGGTCCTGGGTTCGATTCCCAGTCGGGGCAAATATTTGTGTAAAAAACAAATGTTTGTTCTAGGGTCATGGGTATTTGTGTCTGTCTTTGTGTGTTCCGAGGGACCCACGACACAAGGGAAAACCTTAATGTGGGCCTATGAGTGTGAAGCGTTTTTTTTTTACATTTTAATATAAATGAAACATAGCTGTGTGCAAAGGCGGACTTTTCCTTAAAGGGATCTCTTCCAGCCTAACTTAGAGATGGTAAGAGAGAAACAGATAAGTGCAGGCTACAACGCAATAATGTGTGCATTACCTTCCATTTAATAAATACCTTACTAATATTGTAATCCTTAGTACTATGTATTTGTTTCTCTTCCACGCTCAAAAGGCTGAACCAATTTTGATAAAATTTGATATGGAGGTAGCTGACACCCTGGATTACCACATAGGCTACACAACTTACCCATATTCCTAGTAAAATTTGTTTTGTTAAATAGCTGCAACGGCTGGAGTTCTTGGAAGGCAACGCGTGGCGCGTGTCCACGGCCAACATCGACTACAAGCTGTGCGCCTCGTACCCGCCGCGACTGGTCGTACCCGCCTCCATCGGGGACGAAGACCTGGACTCCGTCGCCAGGTTAGTCAACCTCTTTTATTTAAGGTCGCCAGGTTAGTCAACCTCTTTTATTTAACCGGTGTACTTACGTGCCCTCATTGCTAACGTGGTTTTGCCGCAAAGAACGTTTATTTGACATACACACTACAACACAACAACAACAATGAAACAAAGGAATAAACAATACAAAAAAAAATAACAAATTAAAAGAAATTAAAATATAAATTAAAATTAATGAAGTTGTGATGTAGTGCGATGACAAACAGGACCCACCTCAGCCAGCATGTGTAAAAAAAACAGATCCTGATTCAAATCAGGAGTTGAAGTGGTCGCCTTGGCCGAAATCCGTCGGAATAAAGACTACATCATTCAATGTGCTACGTAGTATTTGATCCCGCATTTGACATTTGACATTGAATGAATGAATTTGACATTGAATGAATGAATGAATGTCCACCATTGCGCCTGCTTGGTGGACTATGACCTAAATCCCCTTCGTGTTTCGTAGAGAGGCCCGTGCCCCTCGGTGGGGCGTGTATGGACTGGTAAGAAGAAGAAGAATGATTGAATGAATTTTGGTATACGATGTAACATAAATAAATAAATTAATTAAATTAAAAAAAAAATACTAGAAAACATGCACCGTTATGTGATGTGACAAATTTTTTTTGAGAAATTATGAAAATAGATACATAGGGAAACCGCTGAATTTGGACGTATATGTAAATGTAATTTAATGATGTAAAGGACGTCACGTTAACATTCATGTCAAATCTGTATTTCTAACCCACACTAGAGTTGGTTTGAAATGGAATAAACCCACTATAATAAGAAGCCGGCAAATCAATTAAACGTAATCATCGAGCACATAAGTAATAAAGTAGTTTTCTATTTGCTAATCCACATGTTCTTCGTCACTAACGGCTCTTTCTATTTCGAAAGTTAAAGCACTCGTAGCCCAGTGGCTTTTGCTGATCTCAACCAATCAGTGAGGATAAGCAACGAACACAGTGGCAGGGAACCTGATGGGTGACCAAAGTTGCAATTTATCACGAGCGTTTCCGTGCTTCGGAGGGCACTTTAAGCTGTCTGTCCCGGCTGTTGATTGACTACAATCAAAACCAAGTCGCCTCTGACTTGTGCGGTTTGTTAACGACACCAGGGTTAACCAAGTTCGCCACATACTTGACTATACCTACACGATAAGAAGAAGACTTTGAAAGTTAAACACATCTATTCCACTACGAAACTTCGTGAGGGCTTTCTAAGGCTTAAAAACAACTTGGTAGAAAAAACTTAAAGTACGAAAGTTTCTATCAATAAAGAGGTTTCGTGAAATGGGACTTCTTTTGGGAAGTGACATCCAAAGCTTTTAATCTCACTAGGCCGCCTGGTGTAACGCGTGATTTTGAAAGGAAGATCACTCTAAATGTAAAAAGTTGTGCCACCCCTGACATTAGATTGCTAAAAAGTTTTATACGGTTGAACCAACGTTAGCAAAATAATAGCTTCTTCTTCTTATCGTGTGGGTATAGTCAAGTGTGTGGCTAGCTTGGCTAACCCTGGTGTTAGAGTTTTCAAACCGGCAAATGGCCTCTGACTTGGTTTTAACGACTGTAGTCAATCGACAACAGTCGGGGCCGACAGCTTAACGTGCTCTCCGAAGCACGGAAACGCTCGTGATAAATTGCCGCTTTGGTCACCCATCAGGTTTCCTGCCTCTGTGTACGTTGCTTAACCTCACTGATCGGTTGAGATCAGCGAGCGCCACTGGGCTACAAGCGCTTCCAAAAAACCATCTTGATTAAATACGTCAGTTTTCAAACAAAAAACCCGCATCCAAATCGGTCCATTCGTTTAGTACCTAGCTATGTTGCCACAGACAGATACACAGACATACAGATTACATAGAGACACAGATACACATATCTTTATAACACCCCTTTTGTTTGTTTGAATTAAAAAAAATTCTTATGAAAGTGTTTTTATCACATCTATCGATAGCTTGTTGACACTCGATCCCCAAACTAACACTCGTACACTTTCTAATCGACGTAACCGTCCATCTATTCAATAGGGATGTTGACAGTGTTTGATTTTATGAATTATTGTATATGAAACAAAAAATAATGCTAGAAATATATTAATATCCGAAAACAGCATTAAAATTGGTTCATAAATTAATAAGTTATTAGCATTTATATTAACGTAAGGACTTGCTATCTCGTTTTGTAGGGAGAGCTAGCTATCTCGTTTTTACCTATGCAAACAAATGGCGGTGACGTCACGTGCCTGTAAGTGCATCTCTTTTTCGTTGTTTGACAGTTTCCCCCTGTATTGAAATTTAATACCTTGTAACTTTTTTATTTAATAATAAATAAACGCTACACACTCAAAGGCCCACACTAAGGTTTTCCCTTGTGTCGTGGGTCCCTTGGAACACACATAAAGACAAACACAAACACCCATGACCCGAGAACAAACATCTGCTTTTCACACAAATGTTTGCCCCGACTGGGGATCGAACCCAGGACCCGCCGATCAAGAGGCAGCGTCACTACCACTCGACCAAACCGGCCGTCATCAATAGTTTTTATCAATAGTTTTCAAAAATTATTTCGGTTTTGGGTTTTGGATTCAGTTCCTTTTTAAGACAAACAATAAAAAAAAAGTCAACATCCCTATTTTCCTAGCCATATGTGAACACGAGTAAAGACTTACATTTTACTAGAAACAGCCTATTCTAAAGTTACCAAATTACTACAAATATTTTTTTGAGCAAAAACAACGTTCGGCGCGAATGTGACTTGAACCCTCGATCCAAGGATTACATTTACATCTACTGGTACTCTAAGACCCGTATTACAGAAGGAGACTCAACTCTTGATCTATACCTAAGTATTGATTGTCTCTTTCTCTCATTATCAAAATGACAAAGATGACTGCTACTATATACGGATCTGAGCTGCTTAGGTGTTCTAATTCATTTGTAACTAACATCCCGCTCGGGACTTCGTTTCTCTGGGAATTTGTGAAAATTTTGTAGCCTATGTTACTCAGGAATAATGTAGCATCTTAATGGTGAAAGATTTTTTGAAATCGGTCCAGTAGTTTTTAAGTTTATTCGTTACATATAAAAATACAAATTTTTCCTCTGTATAATATTAGTATAGAACCCCACAAACGTTTTAAAAATACTAAATTAAGCAAATTACTTCCCAGATTCCGGGCCATGCGCCGCATCCCAGCGGTAGTGTGGCGTCACAAAGGCAACGGCGCGGTGATAGCGCGCTCCTCTCAGCCCGAGGTGGGCTGGCTGGGCTGGCGCTCCAGTGAGGACGAGCGGCTGCTGGCGGCCTTCGTCAGCGCCTGCAACGCAGACAGGGGGCAGCAGCCGCCGCACACCAGCAAGGTAGGGGTACCTACTGCACATACACGTCAACAGGGTAGTGCACATACACACTGACCAGGTAGGGGGCAACAGGGTAGCGCACATACACACCGACGAGTTAAGGGGCATACACGTTAACAGGGTTGTTTGGAAATTTAATAAAATGGAGTAAAATCCAATATTTCTTGTTTTATTGTTTGACGCTTTGTTAGGGAATTCAATAAATTGAGAAAATTCCAATATCTCTTGTTTTATTGTTTGACATTAAGGTAAAAAGACTAAAAGACACAGCATTGACAAGAAAATAAAAATAATATAAAAAGAGACCTTAGCCTAACTAACCTAAAGAGATTGTCTATCGCCAATAAAGGTAGTACACTGCCACACCAACAGGGTAATGCATACACACGAACAGGATAGTGCACATATACGCCAACTAGGTAGGGGCAACAGCCGGTAAGAACCATGAGGGTGAGGGCAACAGTAGGGGATATCGCACATACGGCGTGCATGTAACAGGGTTAGTGCACATAAATTCCAACAGGGTAGTACAAACAGACACCAACAAGGTAAAGCATATTTACGACAACGAACAACTCAACACAATATTTCTAAATCAAATCCCAACCAAAACCTTTCTAATTCCAGCAAACCAAACTCCTGATCGTGGACGCTCGCTCCTACGCGTCAGCAGTAACAAACCGCGCTCGCGGCGGCGGCTGCGAGTGCCAGCAGTACTACCCCACCGCAGACATACAGTTCATGTGTCTGGCCAACATACACAACGTCCGGCGCAGCTTCCAGCAGATGCGGGCCTTGACTGCCGAGCCCAGCGACCAGACCAAGTGAGCTCCTATACACTCATGTTATCCTAGTACTGACTCATAAAGTCAAAAGTCAAAAAAAGCTTTGTTTCATAGAACATACAGAATGTTTCTTAAAATATGTCAAAATAGTGAATTACATTAGCATTTTTAACTTTGCGCCTATTCGCAAAGGTGCAGTCTTCCTCAGGAGAAGAATAGGCAAGAAACTCCGAGGGTCGCTCTTTTTAACTCAGTCATTTCGCCAATTTGGTAGATACAATACAGCCAGCGCAGCAATTTGTTTCTGTTTGTATGTATTGTGTTTATCAATAAAGAGTTTATCTATCTATCTATCATATAAATTTCCTAGCGATCAGACCAAGCGAGCTCCTATACACTCATGTTATTCTAATACCCCACACAGCGATCAGACCAAGCGAGCTCCTATACACTCATGTTATCCTAGTACCACCCTACAGCGATCAGACCAAGTTAGCTATACGCTCATGTAATTCTAGTACCATTCTACAGCGACCAGACCAAGCCAGCTCCTATACACTTATGTTATCCTAGTGATACCCCACAAAGATCAGACCATGTGAGCTCCTCACCTTCGTGTTGATAACACAGTGATCAAACCGAGTGAGCTACTCTCATAGTATCCTACCACCCCAAAAAAAAAATATTTTGGTCAGGACCAAAATCCAGTCACATCTTTTCGAGCCCGCTGTGGCTGTGGTCAGGCCAAGTGAGCTTCCATACGACTCATGCTATCCTAGTACTACCTATCTCTCAGCGATTAGACTAAGTGAGGGGCTCGAAAAGACGTGACTGGGTTTTGGACCTGACCAAAATATTTTTCACTACTCATGCTCGGAAAGTGCTTGTTTGTGCAGCTTATAGGCTGCACAAAATCGATTGTTGTGTTCTAGAGCACAAAACGATCTACTATAGGCTGCACAAAATCGCATTTTGTGCACTAATGCACAAAGTGATCTACTCATAAATGGGTCTATAGTAAGGCATAGAAAACTCCATACAGCCAAAATAATCAGAAGTTTAAATATAAAATTTGTTATTATATGTTATTTTATTATTTCCTCGCAATCGAAGTGAAAAGCAGAGTTTATAACTCGTCCACAAAACCATTTTTATCCGAGACTTATAGCAGCCCGAGCCGAAGGCTCGTTTTGTGCACTTGTTGTAAAATCTACTATTTAGTCAGGTCCAAAATCCAGTCACGTCTTTTCGAGCCCGCTGTGGCTTGTGGTCAGGCCAAGTGAGCTTCCATACGACTCATATTATCCTAGTACTACCTATCTCTCCGCGATCAAACTAAGTGAGGGGGGGGCTCGAAAAGACGTGACTGGATTTTGAACCTGACCAAAATATTTTTTTTGACCTGCAGAACGGTTCCGATCCGAAAATACATTCCGATGAAACGCGTGTCTATTGGTTCGGGATATTGTTTCATTGAACATTCGTCGCTTGCAGCTGGCACAGCAACGTGGAGCGCACGCTGTGGCTGCAGTACGTGTCGGGCGTGTGCCGCGCGGCCGGCGTGGTGGCGCGCGCCGTGCTGGCGGGCCGGCCCGTGCTGGTGCACTGCTCCGACGGCTGGGACCGCACGCCGCAGATCGTGGGCGGCGCGCAGGTCGTGCTGGACCCCTACTACAGGACCATCGAGGTAACCAGTGGGACCGCGACATTATATATAAGAAAGAAAGAAAGATTTTTTTTATATTAAACCGAGACCCTCATTTAACATAATAAACTTATCTAAACTTAAATATACATATAAAAAAAGAGCAGGCTTTAATAGGCCTCCACTCAGCAATGTTGTGATCCGTCTCGGGACTACAACGCTGATCTTCCGTGGATACCCGCAGAGAGCGCTATATTGCGCAGCCAGCTCTTTTAACCCGTAACATTTCAGTCACATTTTTATTGTTTCCTTAATACATTATTTATGTATGTATGTATTTATTCTTAAACAAGAAATAAACAAGTGCAGTTAAATGAAAAAAAAAATAAACAAGTATAGTATTCAATTATAAGTAAACATTGCTGTAAGTAATTACTGTAATTAGAGTAAATTGTGATCGGAAGAGTAGTATCTAAAGACAAATGCTTAAATAATTAACTTATGCCCAACACGTAATTATTATCGTGATAACCCGAGTTTTTGGATATTTAGTAAATATTGTTTATATTTAATTTAATGGAAGCACTTAATAACTTGCTCAAACTAAATAAACTATTTGAACAAAACACTACGAAACAGCCATTTCTATTACAAATAGACGTTCACATTCGTTATAAATTTAAAAAAAAACATGTTATTTACTCGCTTACTTGACTCGTAATTTTTAAGGAAATAAATCAAATTAAATATTTTTCTTATAGTGTAGGTATGTAAAATCAAGTAATACGTGGCAAACTTGAGTAATCGTGGTATCAGTTTTCAAAACTTGTATTTTTTATGGAAATAAATAAAATGTAATATTTTTCTTATCGTGTATGTAAAATCAAATAATACGTGGCAAACTCTTGTCAGTTGTCAAACTGCCAAATAGCCTCAGCTTGGTTAAACGACTGTTAATCAACAAGTGCCGGTACTGACAGCTTTACGTGCCCACCGAAGCACAGAAACGCTCGTGATAAACTGCCACTACGATCACTTAAGATCCCGGACCGTTGATTAACCTGATTAATTGGTTCAAAAGAGAAAATTATTTGAGCTCGGAAATGCAAACGCAGGCAGAAAATTCCATTCCTTAGCAGTGCACAATATGCAGTACTAGCTTTCCGCCCGGGACTTCGTTCCCGTGGGGATTAGGGAAAATTAGGTAGCCTATGTGTTAATTCAGGGTGTCAGCTACCTCCATACCAAATTTTATCAAAATTGGTTCAGCCGTTTGAGCGTGAAAGAGTAACAAAGATCTATACATATAAACTTTCGTGTTTATAATATTAGTAAAGATATGTTTTATCTTCCCCAGGGTTTCCGCGTGCTAATCGAGCGCGAGTGGCTGGACTTCGGCCACAAGTTCGCGGACCGCTGCGGGCACCAGTTCGGGCCCGAGGAGCCCAACGAGCGGTCACCCATCTTCCTGCAGTGGCTCGACGTCATCCACCAGATCATGATGCAGAACCCTTGCGCCTTCGAGTTCAATGAGGCCTATTTGGTAAGACTTTGATTGCGTTACGCATCATTTTTCTTCCTCATTAACTTTGCTATAATGAATACAGCATAATTTATACTGTCATAATAATTTTTAAACATCACAGTCTAAGTTTAGGCTGTGCTAGTAAGAAATATGGGAAAACAGTTATGCTTTTAGTTGTTATGATAAAATATCATTAGTTCTAAGAACGTTATGTCTAATTAAATAGTTATAAAGTTGTTTTATTATAGATCTCTTTGATTTGATTGAAATTATTAAATGAAACTTTAGTGTGTGATTATCCCGTTAAACTGAACCATATAAGGTGTACGGGATAGCTTAGAAAATATTTAAATAGTGGAATCTACCCATAACTAAGATTGGTTACAAATTTTATATTTTGTTTTATTTGCTCATTACTATTTTTTTATTGCAAAATATTGTGTATTCGAATAAAAAAAATTAATTATAAAGCAGAAAATGTTAAATTATTAGAAATTATTAGATTCTCCGGAGGAAAATTTTAATGTAAAATCATTTCGAATGATAATCTAAATTCAGAGTTTCAGTTTTTGCTGAGCCGTCTCTCACACCTCGTATACAGTTTTAGACTGTAACAATCAACAGATCGCTCACCTAATATATGAGTAAATATAATTTTTTGTTTAATTCCAGATAAAACTAGCCGTACACGTGCACTCGTGCCTGTTCGGCACGTTCCTGTGCAACACGGGCCGCGAGCGGGCCGACGCGCGCGTGCCCGACCACACGCTGCCCGTGTGGCAGCTGCTGCGGCAGCCGCACTACCGGAACCATCTGTACAGGAGGCCGGGGCCGCAGGACGTAAGTATTTACAACACGGGCCGCGAGCGGGCCGACGCGCGCGTGCCCGACCACACGCTGCCCGTGTGGCAGCTGCTGCGGCAGCCGCACTACCGGAACCATCTGTACAGGAGGCCGGGGCCGCAGGACGTAAGTATTTACAACACGGGCCGCGAGCGGGCCGACGCGCGCGTGCCCGACCACACGCTGCCCGTGTGGCAGCTGCTGCGGCAGCCGCACTACCGGAACCATCTGTACAGGAGGCCGGGGCCGCAGGACGTATGTATATTTACAAACATACTAATATTTCCTCTTTATAATATTTATTTAGAAAATGAATCGCTAAACGTGTTGCTAATTGAAAATTCAAACTGGATCAATTTAACAAATTTTTTGTCGTGTTCGTTATTGTCAGGGTGAGGTTTATAAAAGTCTTTTAATTTTTACCAATATCGTGATTCATGTTTGTTCCATTTATTCATTAATCAGAGTGCTTTACTTGAATTTATAACAAATACATCTTACAAAAAAAAGTGTATTCGCTCACATTCTCATGACAGCGCCGAAATGGATCATTAAATAAAATTGAAAAATATGTAATTTTTTCCTCAAAAAAAGAATCAATTACAACATAACATGGTATGTCAAAAGCTTTTTTTAAACATTTGATTAGCAAAATTGCCGATCAAAAAATGTGTGATTGCGTACGTGTGTGCGTATACTTCGTGTACGTATTTTTTTGTATGTAGTATTATTTAATAACCATTTACATTACTTAATTAACTCGATAATTAAAATAAATTAGATTGTGATACATTTATATATTAAGGCTTAAGTTTTACGAAAATAAATATGTAATGTTATCTCATCTGTCGGCAGCCATGCGTGCTGTGGCCGGAGTACGGCGTGCGCCACCTCCGCGTGTGGTGGGCGTTGTTCTGCAGCGAGCCCACCGACGCCGAGCCGGCCGACCCGCCGCCTGTATCCAAGCCGCAACACAACGGTATGATAATGATAACTTCTTCTTATCGTGTAGGTATAATCAAGTATGTGGCGAACATGGCTAACCCTGGTGTCAGAGTTTTCAAACCGCACAATGGCCTCTGACTCGGTTTAAACGAGTGTAGTCAATCGACACCAGCCGGGACCGACAGCTTAACGTGCCCTCCGAAGCACGGAAACGCTCGTGATCAATTGCAACTTTGGTCACCCATCAGGTTTCGTGCCTCTGTGTACGTAGCTTAACCTCACTGATCGGGCCAAGGCTACGAACCCACATGAAATTCTCAAAAGAAATTTCGATTTCCCATATAAAGGAAAATAAATCAGCTAATCGCACGAGTTGTATAGACAGGTAATTTTCAACCGACTTCAAAAAAGGAGGAGGTTCTCAATTCGATTGTATTTTTTTTTTTGTTTATTTGTTACGCGATTACTCCGGCAATTATAAACCGATTTGAATAATTCTTTATTTGTTCGAAAGAGTATACTCCTGAAGAGGTCCCATATAAATTTTATCAAAAATGATTCAGCGCTTTAAAAAAAAAACAACAGAAACAAAAAATACTACAAACTAGAACATCATCTAAATAAATGAATGACATTTCTGCTTGTAGTTATCTGCTAATAAGTATTGTAGTCCACAAAAAATACTAGATATCTACTTTGTGCGAACTGTTAGGATTGAAGTCGGTGACTCATACGTTTTTAACGTGGAAAATTATTTTCCTCCATATTTCGACCTAGATGTTCCTTGGTGAAAATTGTTCAGTTTCGCGGGCTGATTCAAGGTATTATGGGTGCTAAATTAAATTATTTGTATTGTTTGCGAATTACTTGTGTTTGTTCACTTGTAATGATAATTACAAAAAAATCAATGTCAATGTCTATTAATTTAGTATATTTTGTTCTCAGGTTTGATGACTAAGACCAGATCTTGCGATAATTTACTGAATGAAGGAGAAAAGCGAACGGCGCAGAGACGCTGCAGCGATCCGAGCTTAGCCCCCGACGTTATGTAAGTACATCTTGTTTCTTGGTCATAGCAAATGTTGATGTGAAAATCAGATCTTTGTTCTCGGGTCATGGGTATGTTCTAAAGGATCTGTGACACATGTCAAGCTTAAAAAAAAAGTTTTGAAGCTTGGTGACCAAGAAAAGCTTTCTGCCTGGTGGTCCTTCGAGCCGGATTTAGATGTTTCGATTATATGAAAGGAAAATAAGTTCCAAGCTGGACGGCGTGATGTTGGGAACAAAGCGAATAAATGAGACACACCGATTCAGGACCCTGTTTCATAAAACTTACAATTGTAAAATACTATGACAATTCGATATACATTGCGTAGTCATTATGAGTTAGAATAATATAGTATTAGCTATGTATATCGAATTGTTATAGTATTTTACAATTGTTAGTTTTATGAAACAGGGCCCTGGTTAACTACTCACTTTATTAGAGATTTTGATGGGTTTATATGCTGAGTTCCGAGGACACTTTCTGACAACAGTTGACAATATTAAATTACATGTTATCAAACCCGATATCTGAACTATAAATAATGGACGATTTCTATTGATATATTTCTCCTAATATGGTAATGCCTATCTTATTAAATACTACGTATTTAGAGGTCACATAACTATAAAGCAGCTTGTTCATTGTTTAATGTAAATTAGTGTTCACACTACACTACAGCGGGAGTAAAAGTAAAACATAGAATGTGTCAGCTGCTTTTTCAGGCATACTATAACGTCTAAACGTGTGAACGTCATAGTACATAGATTTAGCCTAAAAGGGTCTTAGGGATCTTAGGGGGTCGCCAGAACTTTATATGATCCAAAGGGGTCGCGAATTCAAAAAGATTGAAAAACACTGCCATATTTCATCTTATAACCCTCTGAATTTATATTAACCCAAGTGGTTTTGAAATCACTGATGCTTTGCCTATCCCGATAGGGATTTAAGACGAGAGCGCATGTAGTATGTATAACCGGGTCGAGGTAGTAAAGACCAGGAAAAGGCAGTTAGTTAGTCACTTTATGCCATTCAATGGAGAGAAACCTAATTTGTAAGGCCGATACCACGGATAGTAATGTGTCAGTTGAGCACAAAAGGCGCGAAATGACCAGAATCAATTTGAAGATCGAGGCATCGGCTAAAGGCATTCAACGTAGATGATATAATTGCGAGAGGTTGTGATCGGTCGAGAATAATACCACCCCATCTCTTTCTGTGGGTGTCGTAAGAGGTGACTAAGGAAACACAAATGAGACCTGCCTCCTAGTAATCCATCCCAGGCAACGAGACTTCATTTTTTTCTGAATCTGAGGTGTCGTACTATGGTCTCATGCGGTGTGGTGGGCTCTGTAAAGGGCCGTCTGGTTCGCGACCACCCTCCTACCGAAGTCCGACGCCAAACAGCTCGCTGTGTTCCGTCGGTGCGTGGGAGTACCAGTGCCTTTATAAGCATTTTCTGGGTTAACTCGCTCCATCGTCGACCTCATCCTTGAGCTTATGGTCATGATTGAGGTCAAGAGTTAACCGATCTTATAATAAAAATAATAAAAAAAGGTAATAGAGCTTCTACAGTATGTACGTAATAAGTAGCTGCGGTTGCAGGAAGCTGTCGCTGGCGGTGGGGTCGGAGCGGGCCCGCGCGCTCACCGACAGCTGCGTGGACGAGCTGCCCGCGCTGCCCGCGCACACGCACGCACTGCAACAGGTGATTATCAGACTAGCGACCTGCTCGCGACTTCGTTCTCGTGGGAATTTCGGCAATTAATTACCTATACATATTATAAAGAGGAAAGATTTGTTTGTTTGTTTGCATTGAATAGGCTCCGAAACTACTGGACCGATTTGAAAAAATCTTTTTTCATTTATTTTATTTTATTCAAGTGCCTGCTACGCTTACAGTCATGCCAAAGCGCGCAGCAGGCTAGTAAATTATATTCGAATACATAAAAACATATTCGTCATATTATAATAAAAAACATATAATAAAAACATATTCGAATACAATTTATATTTTAACCATAATACATTTAAATGTCGTGAGATCATTAAAGAATATGTCAACATTTTAAACCTTCAAATTAGAAATTAATATAAATTAAAGCTACATTATCCCCGATGGACATAGGCCACATAATTTTCACAAATTCCCACGGGAACGAATTCCAGGACGGAATGCTAGTATACACATAAACTTTCCTCTTGAATTACTCCGTCAATTGGTAAAAAAATTATGAAAATCCGTTCAGTCATTTTTGAGTTTATCGCATTCAGAAAGAGGCGGGGGTAACTTTGTTTAACATAATATGACAGTCACATCTTCGATTTGAAGATATTCCTGTTATTGTATACTAAAACCTTTTCACGCTTTTTGCACACATGATGTGCAAGATTCTTGTCACGCGCGCCGTGAATTTAAATTAGATAGCGGACTTTTACGGACGATTTTATCCATCAAACTGAATAAATTTCCTTAAGGAATTTATTAAAAAAATTATTCAGCTTCCCGTACAAAGTTAAATCAGCTGATCGCACAAATTGTATGCTCCATGCCTTAAAAAAAAATGAGCAGTAAACATTTTTTTGTATCATTTTTTCAAAGCAAGTAAAATAACATTTTTAACTTAATTAAGATTCGCCTTAGACACCTTCCAAGGTTTATACGGGCGACAATTTGCTCGCTACCTCACAACTACCAGTAACTACCCATGAACTGATTGATTGATGTCCTCAATTTAATGTCACACAATACAGGGCTTTAGGTATCTCTCTTTCAACCTCTCGGGTGTTTAATCAATCCATGAAACTGAACAACTGCCCCAAGGAACATAGGTCAAAATACGAAAAAAAAAATTTGAGTTCCCATACAAACTTCATCAGCATATATTTTGTATGCTAGATCAAATTTTTTTTTTCGTATTTTGACCTATGTTCCTTAGGGAAGTTGTTCAGTTTCATGGACTGACTTAGCACCCGAGAGGTTGCAAGAGAGATACCTAAAGCCCTGCATATTAGATCAAGATATATGGGACGGCCGGTTTGGTCGAGTGGTAGTGACACTGCCTCTTGATCGGCGGGTCTTGATTTCGATTCCCAGTCTGAACAAATATTTGTTTAAAAAGCAGTTGTTTGTTCTCAGGTCATGAGTGTTGGTGTCTGTCTTTATGTGTGTTTCAAGGGACCCACGACACAAAGGAAAATTTAAGTGTGGGCATTTGAGTGTGTTGCGTTTGTAGCGTTTATATAAAAAAATGTAATCCCCATAGGTGGTGGGTCTACACCCCGACCACTTCGAGTCGAGTGCGGGGGAGGAGGTGTCGGGGCCGGCGGGGGGCGGGCTGGCCAGCGGCTCCTCTTCTCTGGAACGAGAGCTGGGCAGCGCGGCCAGCCAGCACGACACGCACCACAACACTAGAGGTAACTCATACTTGATAATGTTGATGATGTAATCCTGTTATCCCTCTTAAGAAAGAAAATAATTTATTCCTTGCTAGCAATACATTAGAGCGACAATTTAGGTTACAATTTTAACAGAGTTCGTACAAATACATAAATTGTAAATCTATGTATACTATAATATATTTTGCAAACTCTTCTGGGACATTCCCGTGTGTATTCATTTACCTTTAGAACAATTTTAAGACAATAATAAATATTGTAAATCATTTAAAATAAAGGCCCTGTAAAAACAGGCAGATATTACGGAAAAGATTTTACTCGTTCAACTTCACTTTTAATAATTTACAATTTAAATAATTAAAAAAAATATTATTAAAATAATACGAAATATTTTTTTTTATTCATTACGATTAGTTTTTTTTAAATTAATTATTGACGTATCTAAAGACTCCAAATATTACCAAACACCAAAAACCAAATATTATTTTGTAATTATTATAATACCAAATAATTATTTCATTATTTCAGAAACAACACCTATGTCAGACGAGCAAGCGAACAAGCCGGCCATGATGTCTGAGAGTGTAATCCGAGTGGACAGCCCTCCCACCGAGGTCACTCCGGAGGACCAGGCAGACTTCGTGTGCACTGACGTCGACGCGGCTGAGGTAACATACATTACTTACATACATGGTGACTGACACCAGCCATGATGTCTGAGAGTGTAATCCGAGTGGACAGCCCTCCCACCGAGGTCACTCCGGAGGACCAGGCAGACTTCGTGTGCACTGACGTCGACGCGGCTGAGGTAACATACATTACTTACATACATGGTGACTGACACCAGCCATGATGTCTGAGAGTGTAATCCGAGTGGACAGCCCTCCCACCGAGGTCACTCCGGAGGACCAGGCAGACTTCGTGTGCACTGACGTCGACGCGGCTGAGGTAACATACATTACTTACATACATGGTGACTGACACCAGCCATGATGTCTGAGAGTGTAATCCGAGTGGACAGCCCTCCCACCGAGGTCACTCCGGAGGACCAGGCAGACTTCGTGTGCACTGACGTCGACGCGGCTGAGGTAACATACATTACTTACATACATGGTGACTGACACCAGCCATGATGTCTGAGAGTGTAATCCGAGTGGACAGCCCTCCCACCGAGGTCACTCCGGAGGACCAGGCAGACTTCGTGTGCACTGACGTCGACGCGGCTGAGGTAACATACATTACTTACATACATGGTGACTGACACCAGCCATGATGTCTGAGAGTGTAATCCGAGTGGACAGCCCTCCCACCGAGGTCACTCCGGAGGACCAGGCAGACTTCGTGTGCACTGACGTCGACGCGGCTGAGGTAACATACATTACTTACATACATGGTGACTGACACCAGCCATGATGTCTGATAGCAACATCCATGATGACTGTCTGCACCATTACACCATCATCATCACTCAATGAAATAAGTTAAACTTTATTATTTACTAGCTTTCCGCCCGCGTTGACTACAGATTATATCGCGCCCAGCGCCTTTGCCTTTCCCAAGGTCTAATCTATCTCTGTACCAAATTTCATAGAGATCGTTTAAGGCGTGAAAGAGTAACATACAGACAGTTACATTTATAATATTAGTATGTGTGGATGTCATACACACTGTACTCGGTTTCGCGCCTTACATAGAATCCAGGTTAACAAGAAAGGCTGTGTTTTTTAGAATTTAAAATGATTTTGCTTATTTTGGTTATTTCTTTCTTCTCAGGCCGCCTTAGAAACTGGCAGAACCCGCCATGTCAGCATAACCTGGCGATCAATATCCGAATCCAGCAACCACTCGAGCATACCGAGTAACCATTCATCTTCCGGGTTCGACATCCCGGATGGACAAGACAAAGGCGACACCAACTCCCGGGAGTCCACCCCCATAGACAACCATAACTCGACGGAAGGGGATGAAGTCAACCACAATGTGATCACCAATGGGAAGTACCCCACTAATGGAGTGCTTACTAATGGTGTTAATGGTGTAGATGATGTTGGTGCCAAGTTTTTGGAGGTGGATTTGAACGGTGAGTTTTTAATTCTTTATTTTGGTACCAGTGCCTTAATTGGCATTTTCTGGGTTAACTCGTTCCATCGTTGACCTCATCTATGACCTTGGACAAGATTGTGGTCAAGAGTTAACCCATATCCTAATAAAAAATAAATAAATAAATATGGTTTACCCTTTTTTGAGACTACGCCTAATACAATGGTTTATGACAAAAGTGGTAGCTATAATTTATATTATATAGCTTATAATAATAGGTCTTTACCTATGAAATTGCCGATTTTTTCTCAAGATTTATTTTATCCATAATTTATTTGATTGAACAGCTATTATTTATTTAAAACGTTGGCCATATAACGGAGATATTGATTAATACATATTTACTTTAGATTTATTTGCTGAAAAAGAAGCTCAAATGTAGCTAATTTCATCCGTTGCCCGTTTCATTGCTTATTTTTGCTGTACCGTTGTTACAAGTAAGTACGATGAAAATTAACTTAATTTTGTCCAAACCTTCCCCCAAAATTTTGCTAAATTTGGAAAAACGGCAATTTCATACGTAAAGACCAAATATTAAAATAAGAATTTTAATAAACTACCAATGAAAATGGAAATGAAAAGCTTAAGGGAGAATGGGCAAAAACTAATTGGAGCTTGGCAGTCTCAGGACTATGCATTTTGGAAACGCATTATTATGCAGAACTGTTTAAAAAACAGTTGTGTGAATACACCGGTTAGTTTAGGAAATATATATATTTTTTTTATATTCAATGTCTTTTAAAATATACTTATATCACAAAAACTAATGATGTTGACTGTGAATAATAATAGATTTAGCTAAAAATGGTTTACATTTATGAAATACTCGGTCCAGTAGTTTCGGAGCCTATTCAGTGCAAACTAACCATCAAATCTTTGCTCTTTATTATTAGTATAGATATATCACGGTTTATTTATATTTCTAACTATGACTCGAGTTGTTTGCAATATAATTTTTTTTTTGTAAAGAGTCTAATTTTGATATTCTATGGGTACTCGAGGCTGCCGTTGCCTTTTTTCGTTTTCGATGATTTGTAGACTAAAATGCCCATTCTCTTTTCGGGGTACTTGAAAAAACTATCAAAAATTTTAACGGATCGTCAAATTATATAGAACCGAGGAGAGGACGCGAAGAAGGTATAAATGGCACGTCAAACCGGTTGCATAAAAATGTAAACTAGTGTAAAAATCACGTTTTTCATCGGTAAGAAGTAAACAGTTTAACCTACAGAGACTTATCCCTGTGTCCAGGCGGCGCGACGTCGAGCAGCCTGAGCTCGGAGAGCGAGTGCGAGGCGGGCGGGGGGGGCGGGGGCGGGGGCGGGGGCCGCGCGCGCGCCCGCCAGCCGCGCGTGGCCAGCCAGCTCACGCTGTGCCCCGCCTCGCCGCGCCGCGCCGGCTGCTGCCACTGCGCTAGACCCACGCCGCACACCAGTACGTACATAAACAAAATTAATTAAAAATCTTGTACGGTTCCACACCATACATTTATAACTTACATGCGCAGTGCGGTCGCGCGTACCAGTTGACCCACATTTACACTTAGCCGAACGCAGCATTTTTTGCAGCAAAATTGAAGCGATACTAAAAATTTTTTTATAACTTTTAAATGCGAATTTTTATAATTTTCCATGGGGTCAAGATTTTTTTATGAGTGCTGAGGACTCGGCGAAAGAGCTCTCCTATCGCCTTATTCAATTTGACAAACGATACACTAAACACCATGTGTAATGCATTGTTTAATTAAAAGTAAACAGTTTTATTTTATTGTTTTGAAAGTAATCATTTTAATTTTTTTTACCATTGCCCCTCGAAAAAGGGTCTGTTATTCTTCAAAAACAGTGAATAACACGCTGTTTATTTCACTGAGTGAATAAAATATTTTGAATTTGGAACATGCGCGAATATACGAATTTTAGTAAGAAAACAAAAGAAAATGTGCAAGGAGGTTGTACAGTTCGTTCGGGCAATTAGTGTGCAGTACAGGCGCACGGTATATTGGGACCATTCTTTAACTTAAATGTGACTCGTCCACAAATGCAAATTTTTTAATAAAAATTAAAATTAAATAGCCATCTTACAACTTAAACATATATGCTATTTTTGTAGCATAAGTATAAAAAATCAATCTAGCTATTCCGAATCAGAGTCATCTGTATCACTTTGTGTGTTTATTATGAAAGTGTCTCCGTTAACATCAACATGCTGGTCTACATTAAAGTACTTATTCTCTTCTTTGATTGCGTGGGCAATATATTTACCCCACAAGTCAGATGTTACGTTCAACATGACCTGCCTGATCAATTGACATACGGCACTGCTGTTTTTGGGGTCGCAATTGTTGGCTCTAAGGTCATGTTTAATTTTAGACCACACTTGTTCTATCGGATTAAAAATGCAGTGGTATGGTGGAAGACGCACCACCTCACAACCATTCATTTTTGCTATTTCATCAATGACATATCTTTTTTCTATGCCCGCCTTTTTCACAATATCCAGCAGCACTGGAATGGTTGGGGTTGGCTCTGGAATGGAAATTTTGTACTGTCTCATAAAATCAAGGATCTCCCCTTTTCTGGTTGTGGTGTTTGGAATTCTGACGGATAGTCGCGAGTGGTAAGGAGCGTTATCCATTACTATTAGGCTATTTGGTGTTATGTTTGGCAATAATTGCTCCTGAAACCACTTTTCAAAGAGCACTGAGTTCATGTCGCAGTGGTAATCAGCGCTCGCATCGCTAATCTGTTTCGCAGATAGAAGCAGTCCATTTTCGACCCAACCGTCTTTGGATCCAGCATGCAATATGATAATGCGTTTCCCACGAGTGGAAGGCAAATCTGAAATGCAGTGACAACTACAATCAGTCCAACTTTTTTTGACGGTATCATGTGTGTCATACCACGTTTCGTCCAGGTAGATTATATTTCGCCCCTCTTGACGTGCTTCTCTGAGCTTTGTTATATATTTATAACGCCAGACTTGGAATCGCGGCGTCTCAAGCAACACACTGCGTTTATTCACTTTTTTATAGTTGAATCCAAGTTTACGTAAAAGCTCATACAACGTAGTACGTTGATATGGGAAGTCCGTATTTGTCTTTAAATCTTGCAATATCATATCGAGTGTTGGAAGTTTCTTATCTGTATAGAATCTATATAGTACTGTGCGTCGAACTAAATCGCATTCAAAATCATCTATCTTTGAGAATTTTTTCGTCTGACTTCCTCTCTTTAAGGGAGAAACTGGTCCTGATTTTATAATTTTGGCGACAGTGTTTCGATGCACATTAACCATTTTCGAAACTGTCCCAATAATTGGATAATTTTTAAATTCCATCTCTTTATCATTATCAGGCGGCATTGTGTTGACGCAGTATTGATGAACATTCAAAATTATTTCTTTGCAGTTTTTACAAAGCGTCTTCCTTTTTTTAATTGGAGCGTTATCGTCTTGAGACGTACCACCGCTGTTGTCATTATTCGCAGTGTCATTGCCAGTCTCCTCCAACATTCTCAACTATAATTAATAATGCCCTTTCTCAACTCCAATAAATAAAATAGCAAAATTTATTATTGAACTTATGCCTATTCTTTTAAATATGGCCTCCGCATAGTGATTTTGCCAATGTCAGTATTTGAAAGAAATTCAAATAATAAATGTCGAAACTCATATCTATCTATAAATAAATTAATCTATGAATATCACATAATGACCGAAAAGCTTTTATTCTAATGACCGTTACTGCAACTGGGTATTTGTAATGCAAGTAATACCTACAGGACGAATTATCTGAACCCTCCTTTGTAATTTATAAGTTAGCAGAACTAACTTCCTTAAGTACTTCTTTTTGGAAATATACGTTATTATTATTTTGTAAATGTTAACGATAGTGTCAATGAACACATACAATAATTTATTTACAGTTAAGTAATTTTATTTTCAAATAGGTACGAATATTTTTCTTTCAAAAAATAGCTATACTAATCCATGTAAATATTTACAGAGACCACAAAATATTATTATTTTCGTATTATAACTAGTAGAAAGAGATAGAAGATATGAATTACCATTCAAGTTTTCTTGCTCCCTGTACCGCCATACATTTCGAGATGACAGCTGACAGCTACCCATGCACACTAATTGAGCGAACAAACTGTAGTATGGCTCGGTTAAAAATTTTAAATTTAGAATAAGGAATTCAGCCAATTTTCTGTGCAATTTTCATGCAATTAAAAGTTTCTGTTAAAAGTTTTTGTCTCAAAATCATAAAATGAGTTCGACATCCAGTGATAAAAGTGAACCTCTCGTTCCAGAGTCATTTCGCGTTAAAGCAGCAGCTATTGTTGATAATTTACTGTCACAGAGTAATTATTTTCTTTTTTTCGTAGTCAATGGTAAAAAGTAGAGTATCTAAGACGTGAAAAAAAAATTCATCTCGGCTCTTGTATACCTCGATCCGCTCAGGATTCTAATCTAGAATCCCTCGCTACGCTCGGGATTCAACTTTTTAGACTCCTTCGCTCCTCTCGGGATACAACTCAATGCCTCGAAAAGAATTCACCTTTTTTTCATTTGTTGGGTAATTTACTATTACTTGTTTATACTGTTAAGTTTTTAAATGTTGATATAGAATCTCTATCGGTGTACCTTAATAAATAAATAAAAAAATCTGTTACGAGCGTTTTTATGGCGATCTGTTCCAAATGAAATGAATCGTTTATTTGTTACAGGCGGCATAGAGACGTCGGGCTCGTCGTCCAGCAGCGGCTCGGCGTGCTGGCGGGGCGGCGCGCGCTGCGTGTGCGGCGCGGGCGGCGCGGCGGCCGGCCCCGACGTGCTGGACGGCCTGCCGCCCGCCAGCGACCCGCTGCAGGCCCGGCTGCACCAGATCATACTGCAGCAGAAGGTGATATGTTGTACACTCACATCCCAGGGCCGACAGACCTCACTTATGTTCTCATAACCCAAATGTGTGGGAAATAGTAGTGCTAGTACAGGGTTAACAGTACATCATGCTATTCAAAACTGTAAATTTTCTTCAATCGATTTTCAATTTTATCTCCAAGTGTTAGAGTTTACTATCCATTTGGGAAATTTGACAGTTTGTGGTAACGGGATGTGCTATTGACTGTATGTACTAGTAACGTATGAATACCTGCTAACCTGGGCCGACGGCCAATTTTCAGCTACCAGGTTCAGAAGGTACTTCCAAAAAATTTTCACTCGTCTCGAAGTCTGGGTGCTACGAAAAACATTGTTACGGTTCCCTCGACATATAAAAAAATCACGGCTCAGATTGTAGGTACGATCGCATAATTTACTTGCGAACTGTAAAGCGTCTGGTAGAAATTACAGCCGACGGAGTCAGGGGAGTGTCACTCCTTTGTTTAAGCATGTTCGCGCGGCGGGCATACTGAGTATGCAGCGAGCGCGGGCCGCTACTCGCCGCGCGCGTGAGCCGCAACGCAAGCGTGTTCAACAAAATAATATGTGTACCTACTTATTAACAATATTTAAAACCAGCAAAAACACGTTTTGCCAACACAATAGTCTGTAGTTAGTAGGTATGTAGGCTAGGTATCAAATAACATAGTTGGTTTTGTTAACTTGTGTTTTTACTTACTACATCCCTAACTAAAGTTACTCTTGATTTTATAAGCTGTGTTATCTTTCTTAATTAATTTCAATAATAATTTTACCTCTAAATCGACGGCGAGTGTTGACCCTGAGCTCTCGTCGCGAACGCGGCATCGAGTCGGCGGTGCGCAATAGAATATGAACGCTAGCGGCCGACTATAAGTTTCAAATTCTCTTGCAAGCCTGTGCAGCTTGCAGTAGTAGGCAAATTTTTATGCCTAAAGTTGACTTTTGTTAGGGAGTGAGACTTCTGTACGTTAGTACTATTATTTATTCTGTGACGGAGTGTCTGACGGTGTTGATCATTAATTTTTATATTCAATTAATTATAATCTACAAGACATCGGCACCCAGACTTCAAGACGAGTGAAAATTTTTTGGAAGTACCTTCAGAACCTGGTAGCTGAAAATTAGCCGTCGGCCCAGGTTAACTGATATTCATACGTTACTAGTACGTACAGTCAACATCAAGTTACCACAAACTGTAAAATTTCCCCAATGGATAGTAAACTCTAACACTTGGAGATAAAATTGAAAATCAATTGAAGAAAATTTACTGTTTTGAATAGCATGATGTGCTGTTAACCCTGTACTAGCACTACTATTTCCCACACATTTGGCTTATGAGAAAATAAGTAAGGTCTGGCGGCTCTGGGATCTCAGTCTATTATGTTTGTCGGGCGTTTTCCGCACTTAGCCTCTCGATTGGGCCATTGTGCGTGATATTGTTAGAGCTAGCTATTACGGCCAGCCAATGTCGATTAGACACATAATTGCAACAGTTCTTAATTACAAACGCCAAAGCATAGGATGTCTGAACGAAGTCCCAAAAATAATAAAAATAATAAAATCACCAACCAAGTTCTAAATCGAGAATGTATTTCAAAACCACTCAACCTTATACATAGTTTACACGTAAAATTTGGATACCACGTTTTACAATACATGCAGCGCCATCTATTGAAGCTAACAAGAACCAATATAAATTAACTGCTTTAAGTGATTAAAGAATATTCAAAGATATAAATTACCAAAATATTCTACGCTTTTGACATTTTTCTCTTTAGTCGTTTTGGGTTCTAGATGTTTTGTCCTTTTATGTTCTGGATGTTAACCGCATTGAGTAATACCTACCTAAAATGGTACATCAAGAAATACATTACATATTCACCCTAGTTTGCTTATTGTTTCGTCAATTGAAAAGATATTCCTAAAATTATTTAGTTGTATATTAACTTTAAAATAACATAAAAATATACCACTCTAACTTTCATGCCCTTTAACTCTTAAACAGCTAAACCAATTTTGATTAAATATAGCTAAGAATCATCTCGATGTCATCAGCTTTTAAACAAAACTAATCCATTTAGAAACTTCGGTGCCATAAACATGTGCCCACGTCAAATTTCCCTTTCGGGGGTTAACAAGATTACATAATAAAAATTCTAAAGTAACTGTTACAGTGATTATTTCTGCTCTTAACATAGACCACATAACAAATAACCCTATACCCTTGCGTCTACTACAAAGACACTAATCTCCTTCGATGGTCCACAGAGAGTGGTAGAAGACTTAAACGAGAAGTTAGCGGCGGCCAACGAGGCGCTGCGCCGCGCCGCGCCCGCGCCCCCCGCGGCCCCCGCGCCCCCCGCGCCGCGCGCCGACCCAGCGCCGGCACACCACACTGAGCAGGTGTGTACAGAACCACACACTCCAATAAAATCTGTTCAGTTATTACAAAAACAATAAATAACAAACGATGCAGTCTAATAAAATAAATAAATAAATCTTTATTTTCACCAAAAAACAGTTTACATTATTGATACGGGGGCTGGTGTCTCCTTTTAAGTTTTTTTTAAAACTTGTGTTAGGAGGCACCGCTTTTCCTTTAGGTGTCACATACATCAGGTGAGTAAAGTAAACTAGGAAGTGTACTTAGATCAGGGGTTCCCAACCTTTTTTTGTCTACTGCCCACTTTAAGAATAAATTATTTTTTAACGCCCCCCTTTTTAAACATACTTAAAAACCGGCCAAGTGCGAGTCGGACTCGCGCACCGAGGGTTCCGTACAAATCTAGCTTAAAGGTATTGTAGACCTGAGTATTTGATATGAATTTCAATTTAATACCTCAACGCGTTCATGAGGAAAGGGGTAGTAAGTTTAAAATATTAAAAATATTTTTATGATATGATGTAATTAAAAATTTATGGTTTTCGCAATTTTTCCTTTATCTGTGCTATAAGACGTTGCTTCGTACCAAATTTCAAGATTCTGTGTTCACGGGAAGTACCCTGTAGGTTTTGATTCCTTTGCGAGTGTCGAAAATTTGCGGAAATTTGCGGCATTAACGGCTGTATCTTTTGATTGCGTTGGCTTAGAAGTTTGATTTTTTCACAGCTTCAAGGGACAGTAGACCTGAGTAATTGATATAAATTTCAACTTCATACCTCCACGCGTTTCTGAGAAAAAGGGTCTTGACAGACGGACGGACGGACGGACAGACGGACAACAAAGTGATCCTATAAGGGTTCCGTTTTTTCCTTTTGAGGTACGGAACCCTAATAAGTACTTATAACTGATTATTGAAACGCAACTTTATAGTATTCGGACAGAGTATCTTTTATTGAAAATAAAACAAACATAATCAATTCTTATATAAAAACTAATGTGAAGGTTGAATCTGATGCTGTTCAATAAGTTTGTTGATATCAGGTTCCAATTTACTCAAAAACAGCCGCAAGTCGCCACGTTCGGTAACACGCAAACGATTTCTCTTTTTAGTAAGCAGCGTTGCCACAGCACTAAAACCACGTTCACACAAATATGACGATGGGAATGCTATCAAGAATCGTTGAACAATTGACCACAATCCAGGGTACAATTGCAGGATCGGTTTTTGAAGCCAAAATTCTTGATATCCATTTTTGAACTTGATTTTTATTTCTTCGTTTGTTGTCAATTCTATAAGTTCTTCTTCCAGCTGAGGTGACATTGCTATGTTGACATTTGAAAACGGATCTAACACCCAGTCTGGTATTTCCAAGTTTAAAATGTCCTGGTATCGTTCGGTGAAGTCAATGTGGAGGTTTTCCAAATGTTGGCAGTAGGCAAACAAGTCGTCGTTACTGCAGGATACTGATAAATTCGGAAAATTGTGAAACTCACGTCTGCCCATATTCTTTTTGTGCAGAAGCAGTTTGGCTGCGAAAGCAGCAACGATTTTTTTTGTTTTAATTAAATTTAGTTCATCGCCTTGCAGTTGGAGGTTCATGTCGTTGAACAATTTATACAGGTCTGTCATGTAAGCTATATCATTCTTTGATGTTATGAGCTTGTTGCGCAGTTCTGTATCTTTAGTTTCCAAGAACTCTATCACAGAGTCAAACAGGTTGTAAAATCGAATCAGACAATTGCCTCTTGACAGCCAACGAACTTCAGTATGAAGCAACAAACGGTTGAAATCTTCGTCATTAGTAACACAAAGCTGATGAAATAATCTATCATTCAAAGAGCTGCTACGGATTTTATTGACTGCTTTGATGACATATTGCAGTGATTGAAATAGTCGTTCACTTAAGTTTCTAGCAACCAAATGTTGTCTATGAATAACGCAATGTATAGCAAGGACATCTGGAATTTTATTTTTTAAGTACGCTATGAAGCCTTTATGGCGCCCTGTCATAGCCGGAGCGCCATCCGTAGCAACTGATATAATATTTTTCAAAGGAATCTCTTTCTCTTCACAAAACTTTTCCAATGTATTGAATATGGTTTCGCCTTTTGTATCTGTCTCCAAATTTCTGGCAAACAATAGTTCTTCACGTATTTTCTCATCTTTTATAAACCTCACGTAAGATAGCAACAACGCTTCATTAGTTGGTAAAGTGGACTCATCGAGCTGAATTGAGAATTGACTAGTCCTCAGATGATTGCACAATGATTCTTCAATGTTTTCAGCCATTTCATCAATTCGTCTTTGCACAGAATTATTACTCAAAGGAATTTTTCGGATAATATCTGCGGCCGGTTTATGAAGCACAGTAGTTATTACTTCCTTTATTGCTGGCAAAATTAACTCTTCTCCGATGTTGTGTGGTTTGCCTTTTTGAGCAATTAACAAAGAGATATTGTACGAAGCTCGAAGTCCGTCGTCATCTTGCTTAGCAGCCGCCGAAAATAGTTTTGATACACTTGGCTGAGTATTATGTTTCTTCTCTAGGTCTTGAAAATATGCTACATTCTTGTCTTTCTTATCTGGATGCATTTTATTCAAATGATCTTGCAGTCTTGAAGGCTTCATTGCTTCGTTCGAAAATGTTTTTAGACATAGAAGACACAAAGGCGACGACGGGTTTGTGGGATTTTCAATAAATCCGAATTTAATATATTCCGCAGAGTATTGCCGTCTCTTCTTTTTTACTTCCGACATTGTTTTGTTTTGAGAAATACGTAAGTGTTATAATGAAGTACTGCTTATCTATTATGCGCGAAACCGCAAATGAAAATAAAATAAATTTACGTCGTTTATATAGGATTGCATAAGCAGCACGCACCAACAGGAATAAGACAAACGTGCATAAACTCGTTTATCTCATTCGACGCCCAATCGTACTCGACAAGCAAGAACAAGTATTATAGAACCAGCCGATTGATACAGGAATGTACAAATCGGATTATTTAACAAAAACTTGTTAAAACATGATTGCCCGCGGTCTATTATATCGAACCGAGTTTGAGCTATATCTTAATTAATATTAGTTGATGTTCACAAGATGTAGTCGAGAGTCGAGAGCTCAGTCGGTGTCTAAGAGTCTTCCTAGCTAGGTAGATGAAATTATAAATCGACCCCAAAGCCCTACACAACGCCCCCTTTTTTTTCTGGGTCTCTTACCCCTGGCCCTTTAGGCCTGCAGCGCCCACAAGGGGGCGTTATCGCCCACGTTGGGAAAGACTGACTTAGATTAATGATATTTTTTTATAAACAGCTTTTACTTAATTTAAGAATGTTCATGAGTTCAGACAGTAAAGTACTTAATGATAATTAAAAAAAGAAAGAAAAAAAAAACATAATTAGGGTGTGACTGAGAATACCTATGAGTGTCGAGTATGTGTGTGTGTGTGTGTGTGTGTGTGTGTGTGTATAGGTGTGTGGGTCTAATAACATCAGATAATTAATAAAGTCCTTTACTCGATGATATTTCACTCAATTTCAATTCAATATTTTATTTGTGTAAATAATTACTAATTCTATACAAAACAATATAAAACATTAACAATATAAATAACGTCTTATACTCGATAATATGTGATATTCTACGAAGTCACACTAAAATAACTTCTTATACTCGATAATATCTCACACTCAATAAAGTTTTGCGTGCAGAAATTAACGATTCATTCATTCAAATTCATACTCAAATAACGTCTTTATCTCGATAATATCTCATTGTACTCAAAAAAGTCACACTCAATAAAAACCTTATACGTGGGTAACACTGAAAATGTTTAGAACTGGCCAGTTAGAAACATTGCTAATGAAAACTTTTTTTGAATTTCAATTTTAGAACTCTTTGGTAACCTAATGTAGTATATTGCATTCATTTGTCTTTTGTTTTTGAGAATTGTCGGCAAATCTAAAACTCTTGTTACACGTGAAAATGAGCCTAACGCGAGAAAATTTTCGGTCAATGATTTATTATGACTTTCGTTGTGGGCTTACTCAACAACAAAGCTATGATAGGCTGCGATTAGCATTTCTTAATGAAGCCCCATCTCGTGCCACTATTTACAATTGGTTTAACGAGTTTAAGCGTGGACGTAGCAATCGCAATGATGATCCGCGTGAGGGACGTCCTTTAACAGCGACTACTGAAGATAACATCAGTGCTGTGCGACGCATGATAGAGGAAGATAAGAGAGTGACCTATCAGCAGATACGGGCAAGCCTAGGCATTGGTATGAGTCAAGTTCAAAAAATATTACACGAACATTTAGGCGTCAGGAAGCTTTGTGCCAGATGGATTCCCCATACTTTAACCGACGACCAGAAACACATTCGCATGGACTGGTGTCGCCAAATGTTAAATAAGTTCAACGGCGGTGACTCAAATGCTGTATTTGACATCGTCACAGGTGATGAAACCTGGATATATTGCTACGAACCCGAAACCAAAAGACAATCAGCTCAGTGGGTGTTTCCTTTCGAGGATCGGCCAACTAAGGTAAAGAAAGGAAGAAGTCAAGGAAAAAAGATGATTGCCTCATTCTTTGGTCGGAAAGGTCATTTCGCGACAGTTGTGCTAGAAGATGGAAGGACAGTTACTGCAGACTGGTATGTCAATCGCTGTTTGCCTGTTGTCTTGGAAAAAATTCGACAGCAGCCCCCTCGAAGCAGGATCCTCCTTCACCACGACAATGCTTCAGCGCACTCCGCAAAACGGACTGTTGAATATTTGACTATGGCAGGTGTCGAGATAATGAGTCATCCGCCATACAGTCCTGACCTGGCGCCCTGCGACTATTATTTATTCCCAAGAACTAAAGATAAAATTCGAGGTATTCGCTTTACGAGCCCTGAAGATGCGGTGAAAGCGTACGAAAATGCCATAGAAGAGACCCCTAAGGAAGAATGGGCCCACTGCTTTTCTCAGTGGTTCCATCGAATGCGACGATGTGTAGAGAGGAACGGAGATTACTTCGAAAAACAATAAAAGTATTGGCAACTTTCTACATTAAGCCGTTTTTCATTTTCTAAACATTTTCAGTGTTACCTAGGTACACGATAATATCTCACACTCAATAACATCACACCCAAATAACGTCTTATTCTCGAAAATATCCCAGACTCAATAACGTCACACTCAAATAATGTCTTATTCTCGAAAATATCTCACATTTAATAACGTCACACTCAACTAATGTTTTATTCTCGATAATATCTGACACTTAAAAACGTCACACTCAAATAGCGTCTTACACTCAATAACGTTTTATTATCGATAATATCTCACATTCAATAACGTCACATTCAAATATTTAACGTCTCATTCTCGAAAATATCTCATATTTAATAACGTCACATTCAACTAACGTTTTATTCTTGATTATATTTAACACTCAAAAACATCATACTCAAATAGCGTTTTACACTCAATAACGTTACGACTAAATAACGTCTTATTCTGGATAATTTCTCAAACTATTCGAAAACGTCACACTCAAATAACGTCTTCTACTGTATAATATCTTACAGTCCTTAATATCACATCTAAATGACGTTCCACGTTTTTAACCTTTTTATCGAAAATATAAAATTGATATCAATCAATAATATGCAGGGTATTTTATACAGCGTAGCAAAAATTTAAACCCTGGACTCAGACAATCATTTTGAATGATTTTTTAGTGGAATTTTTCTCCGGAAAATTTATAATTTATTTTCATGTTTTTTAATATTTTCTGCTTACATTTTTTATTATTTAATCGAGTACATTCCATTTTACAATAAAAAACAATTCATAACAACGTAAAATACGAAAACCAGCAATGTACATCGCACCCCGATAGCAGCGCGGCGGGCGCGGGGGGAACGCGCGCGGGGCGCGGTTTCGCGATACGTTGCGTAGCACCAAAGTAGGTAAATAATGAAAACTCCTTAACGTGACGTTTCCGAGAGAAATTAAATACTTATAGCTGATGATAGTTATGGGTGGAACCATTTAAGTATTTACTAATTTGTCCTTTACACCCTGTATATGATGTTTGAATGTAAGTGTGAATTTAAAAGAAGATTTGACAAGCCAATCAAACCCTATTTGAATGTGTGTGAATTAAAACCAAGCGACCTTTGAGAAGCCAATCCAACCGCATCGTACATTCCAGACGTCGAACAGCTGCGTGCCGGAGCCGGGCCGCAGCGCTGCGGCCGCGGGCTCGGCCTCCAGCTCGGAGGGCTCGTGCTCGTCGCTGGAGGTGGGGGAGGAGGCGCGCGGCGTGGTGTGGCTGCCCGACGCGGCCGCCCCGCGCTGCCAGTACTGCCGGAACCACTTCTGGCTCGCCCGGCGCCGGCACCACTGCCGGTACGTATATATAACACTTTGAACTGGCTGCCCGACGCGGCCGCCCCGCGCTGCCAGCACTGCCGGAACCACTTCTGGCTCGCCCGGCGCCGGCACCACTGCCGGTACGTATATATAACACTTTGAACTGGCTGCCCGACGCGGCCGCCCCGCGCTGCCAGTACTGCCGGAACCACTTCTGGCTCGCCCGGCGCCGGCACCACTGCCGGTACGTATATATAACACTTTGAACTGGCTGCCCGACGCGGCCGCCCCGCGCTGCCAGTACTGCCGGAACCACTTCTGGCTCGCCCGGCGCCGGCACCACTGCCGGTACGTATATATAACACTTTGAACTGGCTGCCCGACGCGGCCGCCCCGCGCTGCCAGTACTGCCGGAACCACTTCTGGCTCGCCCGGCGCCGGCACCACTGCCGGTACGTATATATAACACTTTGAACTGGCTGCCCGACGCGGCCGCCCCGCGCTGCCAGTACTGCCGGAACCACTTCTGGCTCGCCCGGCGCCGGCACCACTGCCGGTACGTATATATAACACTTTGAACTGGCTGCCCGACGCGGCCGCCCCGCGCTGCCAGTACTGCCGGAACCACTTCTGGCTCGCCCGGCGCCGGCACCACTGCCGGTACGTATATATAACACTTTGAACTGGCTGCCCGACGCGGCCGCCCCGCGCTGCCAGTACTGCCGGAACCACTTCTGGCTCGCCCGGCGCCGGCACCACTGCCGGTACGTATATATAACACTTTGAACTGGCTGCCCGACGCGGCCGCCCCGCGCTGCCAGCACTGCCGGAACCACTTCTGGCTCGCCCGGCGCCGGCACCACTGCCGGTACGTATATATAACACTTTGAACTGGCTGCCCGACGCGGCCGCCCCGCGCTGCCAGTACTGCCGGAACCACTTCTGGCTCGCCCGGCGCCGGCACCACTGCCGGTACGTATATATAACACTTTGAACTGGCTGCCCGACGCGGCCGCCCCGCGCTGCCAGTACTGCCGGAACCACTTCTGGCTCGCCCGGCGCCGGCACCACTGCCGGTACGTATATATAACACTTTGAACTGGCTGCCCGACGCGGCCGCCCCGCGCTGCCAGTACTGCCGGAACCACTTCTGGCTCGCCCGGCGCCGGCACCACTGCCGGTACGTATATATAACACTTTGAACTGGCTGCCCGACGCGGCCGCCCCGCGCTGCCAGCACTGCCGGAACCACTTCTGGCTCGCCCGGCGCCGGCACCACTGCCGGTACGTATATATAACACTTTGAACTGGCTGCCCGACGCGGCCGCCCCGCGCTGCCAGTACTGCCGGAACCACTTCTGGCTCGCCCGGCGCCGGCACCACTGCCGGTACGTATATATAACACTTTGAACTGGCTGCCCGACGCGGCCGCCCCGCGCTGCCAGTACTGCCGGAACCACTTCTGGCTCGCCCGGCGCCGGCACCACTGCCGGTACGTATATATAACACTTTGAACTGGCTGCCCGACGCGGCCGCCCCGCGCTGCCAGTACTGCCGGAACCACTTCTGGCTCGCCCGGCGCCGGCACCACTGCCGGTACGTATGAAGGTTGTCCCAAAAAATTGTGTCAAGCGGAACTTCTGAGGTATGCTCCAACACCCCTTGGAGCATCTGAAACACCCCTATGTATGTTCCGCGATTTTTTATAGTTTTCGAGTTATGTTTTTTTTACTGAAATTTTGAGAATAATTTTGACCGTAATTTTTTTACTTTGGACCATCGTTTTTAAAACTTCCATCAAAGTTACGAAGATGAGTATTTTAAGCAAATAAGTACAATTCATGAAAATTAAGTTTCCAAAAAATATCTCCAATTTTTTTTTTAATTTTTTCTGTTGTTCGGGTCGATAATTCTCAAAATTTCAGTAAAAATTCATAACTCGAAAACTATAAAAAATATACGGAGATATTTTTAAAACAGAATTGTGAAAAAACTGCAACTTTATTTATAAAACACCAATAACCTTATTTGTTAAAAATCAATTAACTTTACAAGTAAGGTTCTGGGACTCTAACAACGTAATTTAAAAAAATAATAATACACAGGGTGAAAAAAAACCTCAAGCTATATTCAAAATCCTGAACCAGTATCACTTGTAGAACACTTTTAATTTTTTTTGGGGGGGGGGGGATATTTTTTTTTCTAAACGTAGACACCACTCGGGCGCACCCCCCTCGCGCTACCCGCACCCCTCGCGTGCCTGGTGTAGGAGTAATGTCTACGTTTAGGCAAAAAATGAACTATTCCCATGGAAAAAATATAATTTTTTTTTTTTCATAAAAGTTTTCTTTGAGTGATACTGGTTCAGGATTTTGAATATAGCTAGGAGGTTTTTTATCACCTTTATTTGTCTTTACTAACGAGATTTTTGTATTTATCTCCAGGCGTTGCGGCGGCATATTCTGCGGCTCTTGTTCTGAGATGTCGTCGTGGGGCGACTGCGGCCCCGTGCGCATGTGCCGCCGCTGCCGCGCGCTGCGGTGACCCCCCCGCCCCCCGCGCCTCCCCCTCAGACCCCCCGCCTGGTACCACTCTCCTGATTCTTATACGCGCTGTGAGTCATAGTTATAACTCATCGGATGCTATGCGACCTTGGTACTTTTAGTATGTTATTTCTGTTTTATATTGGGTGCTTTAAATTAGAGAAACTTTATGTGAGTGAATTGCATTCCAAGCACAACGCGCGAGTCGCGCCTCTAAGATGGCTACTTCGTTTTGACAGTGATTCATGTTCTATCACTTGCGAGTTGGGCACGGGCTGTTAAACAACTTTCCTCAAGGAACCTTCACGAATTTAAAAAAAAAACTAATTTTGCTATCCTAAAAGCGGCTTTGCAGTGAAATCCGTGAAAACCGCAGTAACGACAATACTATTTCTAAGAGTTTCGACAGCCAATTCATTTGATTCTAGTGCGTAATCATGGAAATAGTACTGTACCAGCTTCGGAGAGAATTTCAACGTTTTTTTTTAAATTTTTCTTTACATGACTGGGAGAAAGTTGTTCAATTTAGATGACCAATTCTCATTCATAATTTTCGCCGATTTAAGGTCACCCAATCCTCACGTCTGCCTTGGTTCTCGTGGTTTTAAATGAAGAATTGCGGGAAATGATGATTGTCCAACTGTCGTTTGACAGATTTAATAATAAAACTCAGCAGTGACAAGTTTTCTTGTCTATTGCATTCGTGCTTATACTGATCCCTCTTTTTATCTTGAAATACCATTCCAATTTAATTGTAAATATTTTTTTATTTTTTTCTAATTTGTAAATAATCATGCTTGCTCATATTATTTAAGTTGTTAAAGGTTTTTTTGGGAAATTATGAATCGCCTTTAATGATTACCGTCGTCTGACAGATTCTTTAACACAACTTGGCGTTGACAAATTGTTTTGTCTACACTTTTGTGCTACTCTTACTGATCCCTCTTGTGCCTTTTAATTAAATTGTGTATATTGTAAATGTTTTAGGAATTGTAAACTGTTTAGGTTGTTTAGTTAATAAATTGTAATTTTTTCGGTTAGTGATAAATTTGGGTTTTTTTGTGGGAAATGATGAATCGGTTCTCATCATCAACCGTCTTTTGACAGGTATTATGAAACCTTAGCGTCGACAAGTTGCTTTGTCTATAGCATTCGTGCTACGCTTACTGATCCCTTTATTCACTTTAAATTCTAAAATAAACTGGCAACACTAATCTTCCAAAATTTTTACGCAATAAATTCTACATTAGCGGTTTGAGCAAGTTATAATTCGATAAATAAATTAAATTCTCTTTTATATTTAATAAACTGTTCTCCTTTGCGTGATTAAAAAATCCACGAGAATCTGACAAACGGTTTAAATTGAATCTTCATCTGTTACATGCCCTCTAAATATAGATTAATATGAATAAATTGTTATAAATTAAATAACTAATTACGCTTGTAAACTGCTCCTGTACATAAACAAGGCGTTAGGAGTTGTCCAGCTAAATTCGTCCGAATATTGACTAATACGACCTCTGACCAAAACTGTTCAGACTTTTCAAATGCTGCTTTATATCTATAAAGATAAGGTCCAATTTCCAAGTCTCAATAGCAGACTAGATGAGTAAATAAACATGATCTTTATAACAATAGTTATAAAGTTGGAAGTCTTTTAACAGTTTTTGTCAAATAAATAAACCTAGTCAGCTTGTTTCGACTCGATACCTATTAAACAAAATATTATAAGCTATGAGTAAGTTGATAATATTTAGTATGCAATTTTCATCAAACCATGACATGTTTCTTTTTTGATTCGGGTAAACATTGAATTGTGAGTTATATACTTTACAATTTTAATTCAATATGAGTACTAGTACAGGTTGAATACACAAATAGGTTGAAAAGAACATCTGTATAACTTACTATACAGCTTCAATAGAATACGAAAACTGAACGCAGCTAGAGTACAGCAGTTTGCTGTATAAGTGCTGGTTTTGCAGCTATTTGAGTACTAGTTGTAATAAAAAGAACAGTTTATAATATGACTTATTATTCAATGTTTATTCCTAAAAGGTAAACGCGAATTGTGCGATAGATACATAAATGGTAAGAACATGATTGTGACAGAAGAATATGATCCAAAGCTTTTTGATTAAAATTGTTGTCTTTAACATGTCATGTATGTATTTATTTAACTATTTTCACTAAAACATCTGTTAAATCTCTTCTGTAAACGAAGTGTTCTACCTCAAAAGAAGTTTTACAAAAAGCTTTGAATCGTATTAGATAATAAAATGAAAATGAAAGTTGAATGTGTCCATACGAATTTTTCACCAAAAACTTGACATTTGCGCCTATTTTAGCGCTTGCAGTCTGGGCAAAATAGCGTATTTATAAATATCTGACGCAATCGGTTGATAAATACCTCATAGTCACAATATAAATATCAAAGTTGAATTTAATTGGACTTTTACATGCGAGGTTTTGTAAGAAAACAAACCTAACTCCAACACTGGATTTTAAATAGTGTTAAAATCATTTTCATGTCTAAAATCTTTAACATGATGTGTACTACAAGCGAAACTGCAGCTTGAATCATTGAAATAAGGAACATTTTTTTTTGGAGTAGGATGATATGGGATGTGAAATGAAGGATGAATCATGGCATCTAGTCTTTCGTGGGGTAAGCAGGCGGGGCCGTGCTATGGAATCGAAGGCTGATTTTGTACGATATTTCCTTTTTTTTCTACGGCTGTACATTTTTTTAAGACTTCTTTAAACGGTTAGGCCGGCGGATACTGGAACGTTGGGCTACTGGGCCAAGTAGCTCATGTATAGTTTAGTCAAGTTGTCTGAATTTAGTTAGTTCGTCAAACGAATTTATAATCATGCGTTTCGGAACCGACAGAATGTATATTGATATGTAAATATCATGTTTTTTCCTGTTATTTTCGGAACCAAGCATGATTCTAGTGAATGTGTAAAAAATGTTATTTATAATTAAAAACGTTCCATTATTCGCTCATTTTAATTTTGTTTCTTAATACGCGGGAAGCAGGCCCTGAAAACACGTTAAGACATGTTGGTTTGTATAAAACTATGTTTTTTTTTGTATCATAGTGTTTCTTTGTTGTATAATTATTTTGTACAGTTGTCGTTTTGTTTCACACTTTGTCACTAAAAATGTAAGGCTGGCAGTGAAAGGGACAGATATATCGACAGTGTTTATACGTGCGAGTGAGACAACTGCCAGCTAATTCTGAGACTGAGTGTAAGGACTTGTGTATTCGACATTTAAAACTTATTTAAATATTAAAGGCAATTTCCAAATCTGCTTCTGAAAGGCTGAATATGTGCATTTAATTTGTTTTTCCAAATAAACTGGCGGCTTTACAAAAAAGTGCTGTATTTTAACAGTATTTTTTACGAAGTTATTGCCAGGTCGTTACGCAAATTGCCTTTAAAAAAGTTGAAAAAAATTAACTTAGTCATCTATTCAGCCTTTTAGTAAGTATTTCAAGTTAGTCACACAACCGACATTGTAATCATGGGTTTGAATGAAAGCTATCCCTGTCTTATTATTTTTTATAAGAAATATCCAACTAATAAGTTCGATCTGTGTATCATGCACAGCAGTTCTTACATGATAATTTATTATAATTTAAATCTTATGTGTTTTGCATAAAGTTCATATTTACTTGCGCTTGGTTAATGTGTTGTGTTAAACTGTCGCTGTAGCAACGCGCGCGTTAGAGCGAGAAGAGTATTTATATGAAGGAAAGAGACAAACATACAAGTGATTTCTATAAATCAAAAGATAATAAGAGAGGGATAGCCCCACTTAGATATAAGTAGCTTTAACATTAAAAACTGAAACACTATTTAACGAGTATTCATCTTATTAAATTAAGAAGTTAATTGTAAAAAAGCATATTTCGTATTCTCAGCAAACTCTTTCATTTGGTACCTAGACGGGAGTGCAACTAGTCCGCCATATTGGATTAAGAATGGAACTAAACATGCATTGTCATTGAAACGTGTAATTTCAGCTCAATCCGTTGAGGATGAATTCAGTTGCAAGATTTGACCCGAACAAACATGCGTACGGTCGGCCAAGAAAGTGGTCTATTAGTTTTCACAAAACTTCCCGTGTAACCAAGATATCGCTAAGGTTCACAATGTAATCATGTAACAAAGAAAGAGATAGAATGATGACGTATTATGATGCAGTTATAATGAGATGACATAGTATCAGAAACTGTCAGTTCATTATTGCAAGGGAAAATAAACCTTGCTGTTTTATGTCACACAAACGAATTTCAACCTTAGGGTGGTACACCACATTTTTGGCCGACTGTACATACAATGTGCATACTCTTCAAGATAGTAAAAAGCTTGTAAAAAAGTCAACTGTGACTCATGTGATTTTTATCACAGTAAGATAACTTTATATACAACAAATATGCTCTTTGAAAATCGATTTGACTTTTGTTAATGTTATAGTCATTTGGTATAACCTTTAACTATTCTTATGTTTAGATATACTCGTTAAACAATGTTTTAAGTTGTTGTGTTAAGACTCAATATATCCCACGCCACTGGACTTCGAGCTCTGTATTTAATTTGTGATATATTTGAAAGTAATTTTATTAATAAGAGTTTAATAAAATGTTGCTAGAGTTAAATTTTACTGGTGATTATTTTTACCCCTACTCGTGATTTAATTTATTTGTCTGATTAATTTTTTCGTGATTATCTTTGCTCTGAGTCTCCTAATCATCAAATTTAATATTTTTTATTATTTTGTTGATTTATTTTTTTTATAAGTTTTTCCTCGCTGGCGGGGAGATAGACTTTTTTTAATACTGTGGGCAGAGTAATACGTACTTTTATAAAAACGATCTTACCAAAGTTGAAATTATATCTAGGGATAGATTGATTAGAAACCCTTTGCACTGAACAATAAAGTCGTGTATTCTAATAAGAGCAGGAAAAAATCGGATATATTAGCCATCTTCGGGAACAAGAGCGCAAAACAAAAATAGGAGTGTGGTCGCCATGGTTGAAATCGGTCCGACCTCGTCATCATCAAGAGCAGAAAAGTACAATACCCACTGTTTATCATTTGTATTGGCCTTTTGTTACACGCTACACACCAGATATGAAGGCGAACGATGCCGTCAATGTAGCATCCAAGAATATAAGGTAATAACTATAAATTATTTAACGAAATTCATCCCAAAAGTTAAGCTAACTAAAGTCATCCCACATACCATAGATTATCGAATGATCATCCGTACTGAGCGCTTCTCTTCATCATCTTTTATACTGCGCACCGCTATGGAATGGAATTCTCTGCCTGCGTCTGTATTTCCGGGCACGTATAACTCGAATCTCTTTAAAGATCGTGTGATTAGACATCTTCTGGATGAGCTTGTTACATCCTCGACCACATCTTCGCCCCTGGGCTAGATTGTGGTCAAGAGCGAGCCCAATCGTTATAAAAAAAAGATTAAGAGACTCGAGAGCAGACTGATCACAGCTTTTTGATGTAATCATTTGTGACCTATCGAGTTAGGGCTGTTAAATGTAATATGCATATATTTTATAATGTGAAATGCTCGGGGTAGTTAAGCCTATGTCGAAGCGTAACCTGTTTGTGACCAAGGAGTACTGACACGATGTGAAATAAAGCATATTTTAGTTTTAAACATGTTTTTTTTTCTTTTATCGGCTGGCAAGTTTGCAGAGAATGTTCTCTGAAATTGTTTTTGTTTGACTTTCATTTATTAAGCAAACTACTAACAAGACATTAATCTGTTAGTCCCGGCTGTGTCGATTGACTACAGTCGTTAAAACCAAGTCAGAGGTCATTGTGCGGTTTGAAAATTCTTACACCAGGGTTAGCCGAGTTCGCCACACACTTGAATATACCTACACGATAAGAAGAAGACAATACCATATACTTCATCTACACACACGGATACACAAAACAAGCCATGTAACATAGTGTACAACAAGGGGGGGACAAACTAAAAATCCATTGAACACTGGCGACAGAAACACAACAATGACAGAAAGTGAACTTCTCTACTTCTCCAGTGTCTTCTACCCATTAAAAGCTAATGTTGCCATGTCCAAACTACTGTATTTAGATATAAATTTGAAACACAATGACCCTCAGTACTTTGTGATATGAAGAATTGATTCAAAAGAACTTCCAAAAAAGACCAATTAAAAAATAAAAATAAGAAGTCAGCCATAAAAATAAATAATTTAATTATAAGTTGAATTTTTAAAAAAGTTACTAATTAACAAACGATAAATAAATCAACAGTATGCTATGGGAATTAAACGAAAAAAAAGATTGACGGAATAAGAGCCTACGATCCGTATTATAGAACGCTACTCAGACTCTGCTCTTCATTTAAGTAGTAGTCGTCTTTGTCGTTTTGATAGTGAGAGATAGACAATCGATACTTAAGTACAGATCAAGAAGGTGCTGTGACACTTTAGAGGAGAACCTACTCACTTGTGACAGCATGAGATACATAAAGTAAGTATTCTCATACTTTATTATTATACTTCGTTTTTTAGCATTAGAAATGAGTAAATTTGTGTATTTTATAGTATACGTTACGTATGTGTGGCGAACAAAAAAAAAATATGTTGTAAATGCCCATTAATGTGACGGTTTTTTTATAACTTTAATAATATGACTTAAATTAACACAAATAAACATTTCATTTGGAAAAGTTTGCCTTATAAAAGACTTAAAGAAACAGAGGTTTAAATACACTAACAAATTTTGTTCCTTTTCAATTTTCTAATTAAAAATAGGGGTCTGCCATACAAAGGGGATCTACAAATACTCAGTAAAAGGGTAATTGTCCATGTTCTTGAAATGCAGCACTGGCACGCAGCGGTGGTTGATGTTGTAGCTCTCGAGGACGGCCATGTCTTTGTCGCTCAGCTGGAAGTCGAAGATATCCGCGTTCTCCAGCATTCGGGATCTGGTGAATGTTTTCGGGATCATCGCTATCCCGCGCTGGGCCTTGGGATTGTAAACCAGGGGTAAGTATAGTATAATATAAAAAAAGCAAGTATTAACAAGAAAACTTAATCTAGACAAGGGCACGGACATCAAGTCTGTAATGCTAATAATATCTTTAAAAAAACAGGGTAGGACTCCATATAGACTGTCGTGTCATTTGTGACTCGGTGACAAGTGTGTCGTCAGTGGAAAAAAACTTGTTTCGTAACTGTAGCTACGAAAAGTTACCAAAGTGGAAAAAAAATCTTGTTTGGTAATTGGTTATGAAACAGTGAAATATTTTTTTCATTTCTCGTACTCGGAAAGTAGTGTTATTTTGATCTGATTATTGGGTGGAAAACTCATACAAATTACTTCCCACCTAAAAGCCGGAATGAACTTTAAAAATAGAACTGCTTTTTATGTAAAAACAAAACTAATTAAAAAAAAATGCTGCGGCCATGTAAGTTTCTAAACAGCCAGTGTGAACTTAGCGCAAAATTCTTTGAGCGGAATAAGCCACAACAATTACGCAGTGAGTTCTATATTTAAAATTTAAAGTCGACATAAATTGGCTGGATACTAATCTGTTACTGTATCTGTGACGGAATTCAAAAAATAGGTACTACTAATATTATTATATATTATCAATAAATAGTTTAGATAAACAACTACATAGTTTTATTTTCCTCATATTCGAAATGAAAAGTAGAGTGTTTAACACGGGTAAAAGAATCAATTCCTACTCGGACTATAGCAGCCCTCGCTGCGCTCGGGCGTCTAAATACCTCGGGAATTGATTCTTTCCACCCTCGATTAACAATCTACTATTTTCTTTCGTAGCTGGTTATCAAAGTCTGATTACGAATATGGACGAACGGGAATTTTTGTATGAAACGATAAATTACGGGTTTGTTAAGTTTTATCAACTTTACGTATACAAACAATGTGAGGAGGCCCTGAATAAAAAATAACCTGCCTTATTGATAAATAAGGGTTAATGAAGTACACACGGCAGCACATCAGGCTATACATGTTGACCTTGACGTCGCCTTTTTGTTACCAGCCCATATACAGGGTGTAAAGGACAGCTTATCAAATTAGCGTGGTTTAGCCCCTAAGTAACGTAAAAGTTCCGATTTGTACTTTCTGGATATACCTACGATTGGTATCGTTGGATTCCTTGTAACGTCCACAATACGAAACTGAAGGTCGTAGAGTGGCAAAGTTGTGGAGGGGGGAGGGGGGAGTAGACAAAGATGGCGGAACGGCATTTTTGTTTTCACGCCATAAGTCGACAAATACTTAACCGATTTAAAAAAATTAAACGACACATAAAAGTTAATAACCTATGCCATGTTTTGTCCTCATATATCTAATATGTATTTACTGCAGTTGATGAGTTATCTCATGAAACAAGGATTTTTCGTAAATATTTGTACACTTTTCGAAAGATTGTTCAGTAACGATTTTATGTTTCTTATTTATTTGATAAAGCCTTTATAGAACAGAATTTCAGCTATTCAGAAACGTAAAAATCATTACGCTAGCCCTTCAAACCACTAAGATATACCCGTTCGCGTGAACCTCTCAGTAAAATGTAATATTCAAAAAATGCGCTTGGTTTACACAATATGGACATTATGCTGTTCATAATACGCTGTCTATATTTAATTGTTTATTTATAGTATATATATATATACATATATATGTGTACGTAACATATAGATCTACATTTTACCCCAAACTTCATCAAAATCAGTTCAGTATTTCCGGAAACAGTTCAATTTAAAAAAAATATATTTTCTCTTTTATTAATAAAAAGTAGTTAAAAATAATGAAATAAGGGGCGTTATTACTTACGTAAGTGTCTTTTTCTTTAACTTAAGAGCCACGCTCTTGTCGGTGCAGCATTTTCCAGTCATTTTTATTCTGTGCCAACATCTTGACCTCTTTATAAGACACGACGTTCACCTTCTCCTTTATTTGTTCAAAATATGTTCTTCCGGTCGTCCTCTCCCTCTCTTTCCCTCTATCTTCCCCTCTATGATGTTTTTTAGAAATTCATCGTGTCTTATCAAGAGGCCAATTATATTGATTATAACAATACTTGAGATATAGATTAAATCTGGTTCTATAGACAAATGATGGGATGAAGAAAGATTCCAGTCATAGATTGTACTTGGTGGTATAAAAGTTTATTTTGATGGCATTACTGATATTAATTTAATTTTCTATAGAATTAAATTGATTTAAGCATATTTCTGAACTAATATGACAAACGCCTCTCATACAGGTCTGTTGTTTCTTAACGCAACTACATTTGGCTGTTCGGCAACCTGTTGCACATTGGCAAGATATCAATTGTAAATCGTTCAGGGTCATTGGAGGCTGAACAGTAGTAATAGGTACTAATTTGTTGTTTTCTAAATACCACCCACACGTTTCTGGTGGTGGTAAGGCTTGTTCAGGTTTGTGTGCTGTTTTCCAAATAAAAGTTTGATAATTAGCCCTTTTAATATGCTGATTTAATGCACCTTCAGTGGGTGGTAATTAATCCAGGTTATTTATATTTTGAAACATGGCTGCTCTTAGATCGTCGATATCATTATGTTTTTTTAAATGAGGTTTCTTCTGGCAATAGACTTGAATAATGAATTTTTCGCTGTGTTTCATATTTTCTTCTGTCAGAGTGGCATCAGAGCCGAAACTTGACAGAAGCTGGAAATTTTCAATAAAAACTAGCCAACTACTTTTTTTGGTGATTCCAGAAAAGGCGCTTGTTGTATCACAGCCAGTAATAGCGTGAAAAGCGAGTAAACTATTTTTCTCCTGTCCGAGTGACCTGCTAATATCATGAACAGAAACGTATTTCGGTGATTTTGCTGTTCCTCTTTGAACCCAGACTTGTGGGGATAATTTCTCAATATCGTGGACTGCCCCCCCCTCCCCCCTCCACAACTTTGCCACTATACGACCTTCAGTTTCGTATTGTGGACGTTACAAGGAATCCAACGATACCACACATAGGTATATCCAGGAAGTACAAATCGGACTCTGTTTCTAGAGCACTTCTGCTCAAAAATGATCCAGTCTAAATACTTAAATGGTGGAATCTACCCACAACTATCATCAGCTACAAGTAATTATTTTTTCCCGGAAATGTCAAGTTAAGGAGTTTTCGTTATTTACCTACTTTGGCGCTACGCAATGTACCGCGTAACCGCGCCCCGCACGTGCTCCTCCCGCTCTTATCGGAATACGATGTACATAAATTGCTGGTTTTCGTTTTTTACTTTGTTATCGTTTTTTTTAATGCAAAATGCGTTGTATTCGAATAAATAATTTAATTTTGAAGCAGAAAATGTTTAAAAACTTGAAAAAAAAACGAAAATTTTCAGGAGGAAAATTCCACCGGAAATTCATTTAGAATGATGGTCTGAATTCAGGGTTTCATTTTTTGCTAAGCTGTCCTTTACACCCTGTATGTTCCCCACCGAGGGGCACTTGCCTCCCTTCGAAACACGAAGGGGGATTTAGGCCATAGTCCACCACGCTGGCCCAATGCGGGTTGGTGGACCGCTCGTCTTTCGAAAATGAATTTTCTTGGACGTGCAGGTTTCGTCACGATGTTTCCTTCACCGTTGAGCAAGTGATAATTAGAAATCTGTACATAAACCCTAAAAGACGAATTTAGTGGTACAGGCCCGCACCAGGATTTGAACCCACAACCTTCCGATTACAAGTCTAGCTCATAGCCAACTGGGCTATCACCGCTTTCGTCGCCCTTATCTCGCTCGTATTAACGTCGGATTTCGTAACCTGACGTGCTGCAGTCTGTATAAATAATAGTAGAAAATCAAAGGCTTTTATCAGCTTTAACTTGCCGTGTGGTGATCATCGGTAGAGAATAACACCACCCCATCTCTTTCCGTGGGTGTCGTAAGAGGCGACTAAGGAAACACAAATGAAACCTGCCTCCTAGTAATCCATCCCAGGCAACGACACTTCATTTTTTTCTGAATCTGAGGTGTCGTCCTATGGTCTCATGCGGTGTGGTAGGCTCTGTAAAGAGCCGTCTGGTTCGCGACCACCCTCCTACCGTAGTCCGACGCCAAACAGCTTGCTGTGTTCCGTCGGTGCGTAGGAGTACCAGTGCCTTTAAGGCATTTTCTGGGTTAACTCGCTCCATCGTCGACCTCATCTTTGACTTTTATGGTCAAGATAGAGGTCAAGAGTTAACCCATCTTATATAAAAAAAAAAACTTACCAAATACTTAAGCACAATCTGCGCCCGGCTTTTGCCGTACTTATCGGCTAGGTCTCCTAGTTTCGGATCAGTCTTGATAACGTCTTTCCCGGCGAACTCTGGTCGAGCTTCAGACAAAAGGCCGAACGGGGTATACGCCATCGGTTGGACGTTGTTCCTCTTCAAGAAGTCCACCATTTTGTGCTGAGGGAACGTTACGCTTATCTGTGGAGAAACATTCTCAGCTAATACTTACTGCGATTTTTTTAAACATTGAAACATGTGTAAACATGTTGGTCTTCTGGTACGCTTTCACGCCTGAACTACTGAACCGATTTTGATGTTTGGTACAGACATTAGACCTTGGGAAAGGTCAATTTAGGCTACATTTTATCGCACAGCTGGGCACGATATAACCTGTAGTCCACGCGGGCGTAGCCGTGGGCGGAAAGCTATTAAACTATATTTTGATTTTGACTTCCATATAACATAATCAGCTGCGTAAGTAAATTCACTGCTAGACATAGTCCTCGCGACACAACGGAAAACTTTAGTATGGACCTTTGAGTGTGTAGCGTTTATTGTTATCATACCTACGCTCAAATGATCAAATCCCTTTCGAGGTAGCCAGAGCATCAATGGTTTTAAAACCACTTGATGCCACGTTTGACATAAATGCAGAGGGTTATAAGATGAAATATGATGTAATAAGTGGTGAGAGGCTGTAAACCTTTTGCCCTTCAATACAGCAAAACCCTCACGTCCCACTGATTTTGACAGTATGCCAGGGAAGAGTAGGCAGCTGGCACATTCTAAGTTTTTCCTTTACTCTCAGTCCAGCATGGAAGAGTGTTATCATATACCCATAGAAAAGAGTTTTTTACAGTATATTCCTATGATCATGCCTACCTCAACTTGCACGATGGCAGGCTTGATCCTGGCGTGCTGTATGAGCCGCGCCACCTGCTCCTGGTTGAAGTTGCAGACGCCGATGGTCCTCGTCAGCCCGAGGTCTACCGCCTTCTCCATACCGCGCCACGCTTCCAGGTAGTCTACGTGAAGGTCTTCGCCTTCTTTCTGTTAATAGAAAACCAAAAAAAGTCGGCAAAAAAAAAAATACAATAAGACCATCGAGGTAATATGTATTACTAGTGTAAAAGTTTGCGAAAATATGTAAGCGCACGCCTGGCGCTGGGAGTGTACCTCATACTCATTACTCATGCAGTGCTTGCCCTACCATACCTGCACGCAACAAGACCTAATGGATGCTACTCAATCCGCCGTCCAAGTGGCTACGTTCTGGGCCACAACTTTATAGTTACTTGCCATCGACTCGCTAAGAAGAAGATTACTCATAGATTAGCGCCTGGCGCCGCCGCGCAGTCTATAGGACTTCTGTTCCATAGACCACAACGCGTGCTACAAATTAGCGATATGCAGCGGCCACTCTAGTACGAAGTACTTATATCTCAATGAAAAAGATAGCTAAAAATGTAGGGCCTGTTGGCAGACGGGGAAAGCCCGGGGTGGGCAGGTACCTACTTAATTTATCACGAGCGTTTCCTTGCTTGGGAGGGCACGTTAAGCTGTCGGTCCTGGCTGTTGTCGATTGACTACAGTCGTCAAAACCAAGTTAGAGGTCATTGTGCGGTTTGAAAACTCTGACACCAGGGTTAGCAAAGTTCGCCACACACTTGACTATACCTACACGATAAGAGGAAGAGTGGCCTCTATGGCCAATTGTCTTACTAAATACGATACTTACACTAGAGGAGAAGGGCCAGTGCATGAGGTAAATATCCACGTAGTCCATCTTGAGGTTTTGCAGGGATCTCTTGATGGCTGGCACGACCAGGTCCTCCGCATGACGGTTATTACCCAGCTGTAATCAATAACATCAATCTACACTTCTACACTCATCTACACTAATCTATACTATACAGGGCTTTAAAAATTCGTGTAAAAAGCAGATGTTTGTTCTCTGGTCATGGGTGTTTGTCTCTGTCTCTATGTGTGTTCCGAGGATTCCACGATGCAAGGGAAAATCTTGGTGTGGGCCTTTAAGTACAAGAAATATACTTAAGTTGCTATCATTTCGAGTTACTTTGTAAGTACCTGTAATTACTCGTATAGTAGTAAGTATACTAAGTGAATAAATAAATTAAATTAATTTAAACTCGAACCTTAGTGGCGACAACAATGTCTTCCCTCCTGACAACGCCCTGCTTTATCTTGTTGCTGATCGCGTTCCCGATTTCCCCTTCGTTCTTGTAGTACGGGGCTGTGTCGAACAGCCTGTAGCCCAAGTCTATTGCTTCTTCTACTGCTTGCTGCACCAGCCCTGGTACCTTTTTGCGCTAAAAATTTTTTTTAAAATTTATTATAAGATGGGTTAACTCTCGACCTCAATCTTGACCAAGGTCATAGGTAGTCATAGATGAGGTCGACGATGGAGAGAGGTACTCCTATAAGGCACTCGGTAGGAGGGTGGTCGCGAACTAGACGGCCCTTCAGAGAGCCTACCACAACGCATGAGGTCATAGGACGACACCTCAGATTCAGAACAAATTGATGTGTCATTGCCTGGGTTGGATTATAGAGACAGGTCTCATTTGTGTTTCCTTAGTCGCCTCTTACGACACCGACGGAAAAAGATGGGGTGATGTTATTCTCAACTCTCAACCGATCACCACACGGCATGAAACGGGTTAACTCTTGACCTCAATCTTGACCAAGATTAACCCAGAAAATGCCTATAAGGCACTGGTACTCTTACGCACCGACTACCGACGGAACACAACAAGCTGTTTGGCGTCGGACTTCTATAGATTGGTCTTAATCGCCCATAAAGACCAATCTTTTTTTAATTATTTGGTAAGCTGAGGTTTTTAAAATGAGTTTGAACCTATGAAACAGCCATTTATAGTATTTTTAAGAGATTTTTGAAAATAATTATCCTACGTTCATCGCAAACCAAAAATTTTCCCTTTAAACCGTTTTTTTGATAACTTGTAATGAAGACTGTGGCATTGTTGCTTTATCACATGAAAGGGTGATTCAAGGTGATAAAGCTAAATTTTTTTGAAAATTCTTACAATTAAGTAAGTAAACAAGTTACGATTTAATAAAACGCGCTGGTAGAAAATTCCAAAAACCTTTCTAAAAATCATAACTTCTAAACTACAAAAAATCGCGGAACCTACATGGGGTATTTTCGGATTCACCCAGGGGTGAAGAATCAAAAAAAAATTACCCTGTTTACAAGGTGATAAAAAACCTCTTAGCTATATTCAAAATCCTGAACCAGTATCACTCAAAGACCACATTTATGAAAAAAAAAATTTTTTTGTAATATTTTTTCAATGGAAATACATAGTTCATTTTTACCTAACCGTAGACATTACTCCTACACCAGGCACGCGAGGAGTGCGGGTAGGTGCACCCGAGTGGTGTCTACGTTTAGGAAAAGTGTATATAAAAACCGTTTGCCTGTAAAGTCGGTATAAGGGCGAAAGTTTTACGTGACAACGACTTTGAGTGGTAAAAAAATATGAAATGAAAGGAAGTGTTTCTGCTGTAATGTGTCTTGCGAAAGTCAAGTCGATAGTTGTTCCTTTTAACGTAGTTGACTTAGAAACGCCGATTCAATGCGCCTAATTCTCTAGTGCTGCGCGCGCGGCAGACCGATCATAGTTGAGTGGGAGAGAGACGCAAGGCATTCGGCGGGCCTCTCTCTCGTTCGGTGACTCATCGTAACGTTACCGAGCGTTACACTTTTTCATAAGTGACTCCCAGCCGCAACCTAATTTAAGACGTTGTCACGTCAAAAAAGAAAAGTGTATATAGGTTGAAAAATAACCTCCTGGCTTTATTGAAAATCCTGAACCAGTATGGCTTACTGAACACTTTTTTAGATTTTTGTTTTTTATTATTTAAATTGTTTTTTGGGGGGAGGATTTTTTCTTTCCTAAACGTAGAAACCACTTGGGCGTACCCCCCGAGCTCTACCCGCACCCCTCGGGTGCCTGGTGTAGGAGTAATGTCTACGTTTAGGCAAAAAATGAACTAGGTATTCCAATTCTTTGAGTGATACTGGTTCAGGATTTTGAATATAGCTAGGAGGTTCTTTTTCACCCAGTATAATATAAGTTGTAAGGAGAAATAACATTTTTTATTCACATTTCGACCTATATTCCTTGGAGAAAGTTGTTCAGTTTCGTCGGCTGATTTACATCATTAATTTTCGCTGATTTAAAGTCACCCAAGAAGCGCTCGTAGCCCAGTGGCACTCGCTGATCTCAACCGATCAGTGAGGTTAAGGAACGTACACAGAGGCAGGGAACCTGATGGGTGACCAAAGTGGCAATTTATCACGTGCTTCGGAGGGCACGTTAAGCTTTCGGTCCCGGCTGTTATCAATTGACTTCAGTCGTTAAAACCAAGTCAGAGGCCATTGTGCGGTTTGAAAACTCTGATACCAGGGTTAGTCAAGTTCGCCACACACTTGACTTTACCTGCACGATAAGAAGAAGACCCAAGAATATTGGTGCGAACCTTTCCAATTTTAATGAGCTGTTGACTAATTAAAGTCCTGACCGAAACTGCAACATAAAAGTAATAAAAGTTGGAAAACTTACTGAATAAGTACCGAAACCTATAATTGGCATCTCCGTTCCATTGTTTAACTTGACTGAAGGGATTTTCACAGGCATTTTGTTAATTTAAATATTTTAAAACTAAGCTTTACTTTATCCTATGAGTAAGTTTCAAAGATTAAACAAAGTTAAGCAACGGTTTTACTTTATATACTTAGCAAAGAAAATACATCACATCACGCTTCATTTACAAAATTACGGAAATTGGTAGACACATTTTTGAGTATCTTAAGTACTAGGCTAAAAACTATCCGCTAAAATAGGCTTTAAATACCTGGATTAAAGTTGATTTTGGATTGTATTAAAACAGGTTTATTTACAGCGTAGCCTTTGTTCTGTAGATGTAAAAATTAATTTGTGTTGCATGATTTGAATGTATTCAAGTCATTGTAGTTTAAATTATTAGCGTGACCGATCTTCTATTTTCGAACTAGAGAAGACAAAGATGCCATGCCATGACTGAACGTCTTATTACAGCCTAATAAATAACATAACGATCTAAATACCTTAACAAATAAAGTGTTAATAACTACAGGGCAAAGGAGTTTTTGTGTGGGTTTCAAAATCAAATTTATTTTTCGTCTTCGTGATTTTATACAAGTTCTTACAAGGTATAAATATCCAATACGAACACGTTACGATACTACAAGTTTTGGTACTTAACGTACACAATACTTAAAACTTAATTTTTAAGATCATTTAGGTAGTAGGTATACAATACAATACAAATATACTTTATAGTATCTATACAGGGCTTTAGGTACTCTCTTTCGACCTCTCGGGTGGTTAATCAGTCCATGAAACTGAACAACTTTCCCAAGCAACATAGGTCAAAATACGAAAAAAAAAAATTGATCTCCCATACAAATGCGCTATATATATGCTGATGATTAACCACCCGAGAGGTTGAAAGAAAGATACCTAAAGCCCTGTATACGTAAGTACTTAAGTAATCTGTATTTATTTATTTACAAATGTAGTTATTAATTCATTTATTTACTGAGGAAAACTTACAGCATAATATAATACATATAAATTATACACGTTATGTAACACGTAAGCCAAAAACAGTTTTCACTGACAATTTATTACATTCTCGATGAATCATAATATAAAACATTTAAAAAAAATACTCTCAGTCCAGGACTTATAGCATCCTAAGTATTAAAGAGGAAAGCTCTATTTGTTAGTTAAGTATACTATCTACTAACTAACACTTTTTTTCGACTACTGATAACAGATAGTTCGTAAAAATGAAAGTATATATCCCATAAAACATAAATGTGAAATGAGAGCCAAGTTCAATATTACGATATAGGTACTTAGTTATGCCTTGGTTGTTGATTGTTGAATTCAACGGCAATTAAGAAGTGAGATCTAAATAAGTGCCACGTATTTTATGTTGTTATTTAGTTATAACAACATAAAATATTTTATAACAAAGTTGTTATATTTTTAAGTAAAGATATAATTTCTTCTTATACAGGGCTTTAGGTAAATCTCTTTCAACCTCTCGGGTGGTTAATCAGTCCATGAAACTGAACAACTTTCCCCCAATAATGGGTCAACATACGAAAAAAAAATTGAGTTCCCATGCAAACTTTATCAGCATATAGCATATAAGATCTGATTTGGCTAGTTCTCATAATACCAACCAATCTTTGTCTACCAATGCAAGACATGATTTTTACACTAGTTTCACTTATTTACTTTTTTTTTTAAATCTTTATTTATTTTAGGGATTTTTGTCTACAAAAACATGTCAATCCCGTCAATCTTAATCTAAATACAATATACACACTAGCCTAACAATAAAATTAATGATGTGATGCAGCCACCATGTCATACATTTGTATGGCTACTTCGGACCAAGGTCTACTTAAAACAGTCTTATTTACTTATTAACTAGCTTTCAGCCCGGGACTTCGTTCCCGTGGGAATTCGGGAAAATCATGTACCGTATATGTCCATCACGGGTAATGAGCATTCCAATTGTGAGAGAATTTTTCAAATCGGTCCAGTAGTTTCGGAACCAATTCAATGCAAACAAACAAACAAACAATCAAATCTTTCCTCTTTAATAAATTAGTATAAATTATGCGACTGGTTTTGATTACATTATCTTCAAGCATGTAATTATTACAGGATAAAGTATTTATAGGAATTGTTGAGTATAGGTATAGTAAATTGAAATAAATAGAGCGCAATTAGTGCATAAACGAAATAATTAGTTCCCTTTTACTTTAAGAAATAAAGACTTTCTTAGGGTTCCGTAGTAATTTACGAACCCTTATAGTTTTGCCATGTCCGTCTGTCCGCGGGTTTTCTAAGAAACCCTTGGTACTACAGAGCTGAAATTTGGCATGGTCATACATATAAACTACGCCGTCAGAACTGCAGAGTAAAATCTTAGAAAAAAAAATCGGATGTCTCCCATAGACGTGAAAGTGCGATGAACTTTTTTTTCTCGCCAATATCATCAAATGGGGTGTCATAGGACAGCTTCTTGAAAGACAAAAGGGGTTTACCAAGAACGTTTTTCGATTCAGCACTCCGTTTGATTAACATAAATTTTTAAAGTGAAAATTTTTGTCAAACACAAGTGTCCTCCCCCCTTCTGCCAGCTAAACGGTTGATTCTAAAAATGTGAAAAAATTCACGGTGGTAGGATATACAACGAAATTAAAAGGAAAACTATCACACATAAGATGGCTTTTCAAGTTTGCGAGTAATAGTCGACCAAGTGCCAAACTTAGTTGGGATTAATAAGAATATATTTACTAATATTAGATCCTTGGTCCTACAGAGCTGAAATTTGGTATGGTCATACATATTGATTGCTCCAACAGATTAAAAAAAAAAAATGGAAAAAAATATTTTTCGGATGTTTCCCATACACGTGAAAGGGCAATGGATTTTTTTCTCGCCGATATCATCGAATGAGATGTCAAGGGATAGCTTTTTAAAAGATAGAAGAGGTTTACTAAGAACATTTTTCCATTCAGCACTCCGTTTGTGAACAATTAATTTTAAAAGTGAAATTTTTTGTTAAAAACAAGTGTCCCCCTCTACAAGCAAATCGGTTGTTTCTAAAAATGTGGAAAAATTCATGGTGATAGAATATACAACAAAATTAAAAGGAAAACTATCACACATAAGTTGGCCCTTCAAGCTTGTGAGTAATAGTCGACCAAGTGCTAAACGTTGTTGGGATTAATAAGAATATTAGATCCTTGGTACTACAGAGCTAAAATTTGGCATGGTCATACATATAGATAGCGCTGACAGATCTACAAAATAAAATGGTGAAAAAAATTGTTTTTCGGGTGTTTCCCTTATACGTGAAATTGCGATGGATTTTTTTTATCTCGCCGATATCATCGAGTGGGTTATCATAGGATAGCTTTTTAAAAGATAGAAGGGGTTTACTACGAACGTTTTTCGCTTCAGCAATCCGTTTGGAAACATTAATTTTTGTAATGAAAAAAAAATGTGGAATAATTCCCGAGGGAAGCATTTACGACGAAGTGTACCCCAATCCAAAATGGCTGCCGTACAAGGTTCCACGCTAAAAGTGAGGCGAGCCGAAAGCCTATTGTACCTAACATATTGACATTTCAGGCGTCGTTTAATAGGTTTTTGGGAGTGCTAATTACGAAAATGACATCAAAATTATACACAATCACCACGCGACCTGCTTCAGCAGCAGCTCGATATTATTATACAGAGTGTTTGGTAGATGGTCCGACAAACGGAAATGGGAGGTTGTTGGGTTCATTTGGAACAAATTGTACTTACATTTTTTTCTCTAAATCTTACCATTTTTTTATAGTGATTTTTTAAATATATTTTTTTAAATTTTTAAATTTATTTAAAAGTGGGGAATATATGGCTGACTAAAAAATTGGTACAAAAACAAGTCAAAACTAAAATTTACTAAGCCAAAACTGTAAAATTTTTGGAGAATTTAAAAAAATTAAAAAAATAACTAAAAAGAAATGGTAAGACTTAGGGAAAAAAATGTAAGTACGATTTGTTCCAAATGAATCCAATAACCTCCCATTTCCGTTTGTCGGACCATCCACCAAACACCCTGTATTATCCCTAACAATACCTAATATTATCGCAAAAAAAAATATATATATATATATATATATATTCGCGCTCGCTTCGCTCGCGCATTAAATACTTCCATTTCATTATATTTACGCCAAAACTACAGTTATTTCTGAAACTACAAACTTTTTAATTAGTACATTTGTTTTTGATACTATAGTATTTGGGGATTTTAACATCGACTTTGACAATATGCTCGTAAAATTAAGAAGCCAGCTGCATATTTGAACCATGCTGCTACGGAACCCTACAATGCGCGTGGCTCGACACGCTCTTGGCCGGGTTTTTTTCATATTGTCCTATTGCGAATTTATAGAAAAGGTCGCCTATTATACTGTGCATGGGTGCTCGATTTAGCTAGAGTAAATCCAACGAAAGCTGTCCACGAGAAACGGCGGCAGATTTAAAATAATTCGTCCTCTGAAAACACTGAGTTTACATTGAATAAACGGAGTTAATATTATTTTATTTTCTACCAATTTAATTTGATTCTTAGAAGTGTGGATTTTTAAGAGGAAAACAGTTTTCAGATGATGAATTTTTAAATCTGCCACCGTTTCTGTGGACAGCTTTCCAGACTTTATCTCTACGTTAGTTGATGAGTTTTAGGCCTAACAATACAGGAAGCCTACCAATAACTTTTTAACACCCCAAGCAGTAAACTGCAACGTAAGTACCTATGTGACAAAAAGACAATACAATATTTTATGTATGTGGAGATAAAAAAAATCTATAGGTATGGACGTCTGGACGTACTACCTTTGCATCCCTGCCCCGATAATGACAAACGAAACAAAAAATCACATCTGACTTTGTTGAGGTTATGGGTCTTTGGCGGGAACTCGGCGTGAGCGGTTGCTTTGTCAATTGAATTTTCGTTTTCGGCGTGAAAAAGTTGTTTAATGTGTAATAGTGATAGTGTATTATACAGTAAATTGACTAAAATTCGTGTAGTGATGAAAAATTCAAGTGATAACAGTGTTTCTGCTCCGTTTGGTACCGACAAAGATCCTTGCGGTTGTGCTTCTCGCCGCCAGTTTTCGTAAAACAGACGCTATCCGGTTTTACGCAGAACATGAGGAGCTTAGGGCTTAGGTTAAGTTCAAGAAAGAAGATTTTTTACTGAAGACATGGCTGTATGGACATAGTTTCCTTTGCCTTTCCCGAAAGGGATAAACTTAACAAAAAAAAAAAAAAAAAATTGTTGAGGTTATGTTATTATTTATTTTCAATTTTTCTCTTTCATAATCATTGAGGATAATAAGTATAATATGTCGGCAGAGGAGCCAGTAAATAAAGAGGCGGCGCAGTCTATCGTCAACTTTTTAGAGTCTAATGTGCCTAAATCTGATGTACCGAACATTGAAACTGAACTGAAGAAAGATTTCATTTTAGCGAAAACAAAAGGCAAGAAATTGAAAAAAAAGTCTAAGAAAAAGAAAACTAGTGGCTTAGCAAGAAAGGAAAAAAAAGCTTTAGGTTTTACTAAGCTACCAAGAGATAGCATACAATACAAAGATGTTTTACCAATGCATGAGGTGTGGATTGAATATATGAATGAAATTTTAGAATTGGATAAACCTATTCCGGACTGTACAAGTAAAAGCTGGGAAACTTTTACCCAAACAATGTATAAAGCAGACTTTCACGGAGCAATGTTGACTGTGATAAGGTCAAAATGTCCAACTTATGTTGGTAAATCTGGCATTTGTGTTATGGACACTAAAAATACTTTCAAAATTGTATCCGAACAAAATCTAATGTCAACGATTCCTAAGCCAGATTCAGAGTTCCAAATGACAATAAAGGATAAAAAAATTACTTTATTTGGTAAACAGTTATGTGTCAGACCAGCTGAGAGGTCTTCAAAGAAAATTAAGAATATTCTTCACCCTGATCTCTAAGTTACTATACTTGTATATTTTTATTATAAATAGTTCTAATATAGTCTGTATAGTTTCTAAAATAGGCTAAATAAATTGTATGGTATCTTTAATTACAGTTAAATGAATATCATTCATATTGTTACAAAATAAAATACAAAATAACAGACAAGAATTTCTTTAATAATTAAGTCGATATTTCCTCATAACACATTACTGTGTGACAAACTGTTGAACCTAAGTTTCCTTAGTATTGTGTGACAATTTTCAATATTCCCAGTACAGATTTCCAGGTACATCTGCAATGGTAACACTCTGGGAGAATTTATTTGCAGTAAAATCTTTCTCGCAGTCACTAAATCCCCTCTTAAGATGTGGCATACAGCTGCTTTAGCCCAAACAGACACTGCTATCATATCTCTCATTTGATATGGTAAAACTGACACTAGTTCATGAATCATTGGTGGGTGGAGGTGCTCTACAGCATCAGTTATTCTGTCAAGATTAATCAAAGCTTCAGCTGCATATATGTGGGCCCATGCCTTGTGACTGTTGGATGCTTCAGTCTGGCTTAACAACTCATTGGCACTCATTAAAGCTGCAAGAGGGTCCTGTAAATGTAACAGAACGTAACTCTGCAGAACAAAAGTAGAGTTTTTCAATTCACATCGCTGCTTCCAGTTGATTGGAGGACCGGGAGGAGCCTGGATGAGAGGTGCAGTGATGTCACTCGGAGGGTCTTGATTTGGAAGTAACGTAACAGCATTTCTTAAACATAAAGCGGCAAATTCCAAAGAAAGTGAGGGAATAGCAAAAGATTCCCCTGAACTTGAAAATTTCTCTTTATTTTCTTTAGCTAGAAGGATACGAGTGTGTGGCCCACTACCCAATTTTTTGACAGTAAATTGCTGAGCTTCTTCGCTACAACATTTTTTGACACAACATTCTGCTAGGTGTAGCCAAATGCGAGGGTTGTTAGGGTAGTGGCGGGCTGCTTCCACCAAACATTCAAACGCACCTTCAGAGTTATTCGCTGCCAGTAATGCCAACCCCAAATTGTAAACGTACAGTGGTCTATCTCTGCAAGCTATCAGTCTTTCACTATCATCACTTTCCATAGCCTTAAAGTGTTCTTTCACAGCATGTTGGAAATACTTTGATGCTAAAAAAGGCTTTTTGATGGATAAATAAATAACACCAAGGTTATTGTTTATAGCTGCCCATATGTCTTCACCTTGACTTTTTAAATCATAGTTATAACTCAATGTTTTGTACTGCCCGAGGGTCTCTGCAGCTTCTTTGACATCCCCATTGCGATACTGTTGCTGGGCTATCACAAAAACATTTTCGATTGATTCTGGTTTTAAGTTTAACTTGACTTTTTGGCCGAGTAACAGCTGTGCCCGGCTTACTAGTCTCTCAAAGAGTTCACTGGCCGCACAATTATTAGAATTGATTGCCTCGCCGTGGTTTTTAGCTACTTCTATGGTCTTGTCATATGTTCGCCTGCATAGAGTAGCTTCCATAAGCAGAAGAGTAATCTGTTGAAGTAACTGGGGATCTTTAACATTCTTAGAAGCAAGTAATCTCTCTAATAATACAGTGCACTGATAGTAATAGCGCGAATGGTAAAGTAGTACAGCATAGTTGTATATGAGGAACGGCTGACTGACATCATTCAAATCTTCTACTTCGGGGAAATTGACGCCAGTTAGTTGCGCTATAGCTTTTTTCAACTTGTCAATGTTCTTCATATCGCTGGCCATGAACTCGACTATCGCTTTATTATGTTGCACTCGTTTATTGCTGGTGCCGAGTAAGGTCTCCAATTCATTCAAGTGCTGCAATGCGACAGGGTAGTCCTTTTTCAAAAAACTTTGATGCGCTAAAACGACAGGCTCGTCGCGGTCTTTATTATTTGCCATATTTTAGACGTTAGAAGTTTTCTTTGAATAAAATCCAAAGATATTTGGTAACTGAAAAGTAAGAATCTGCAAAATATTCGTGATTTTCTGATTCTGACAATCAGTGACAGCCCAGCTTTAGTTTTTTTTTTGGCAAAGGAAACTATGTCCATACAGCCATGTCTTCAGTGAAAAATCTTCTTTCTTCAACTTAACCTAAGCCCTAAGCTTCTCATGTTCTGCGTAAAACTGTAAAGCGTCTGTTTTACGAAAACTGGCAGCGAGAAGCACAACCGCGAGGATCTTTGTCGGTACCAAACGGAGCAGAAACACTGTTATCACTTGAATTTTTCATCACTACACGAATTTTAGTCAATTTACTGCATAATACACTATCACTATTACACATCAAACAACTTTTTCACGCAGAAAACGAAAATTCAATTGACAAAGCAACCGCTCACGCCGAGTTCCCGCCAAAGACCCCCCCCCAGCTTTAGTCTGCTGACTTATACCCTGTCAGACTCTTGACTTTTTTTTTGTTAATTTTTTTCGTTAAATTTATCCCTTTCGGGAAAGGCAAAGGAAACTATGTCCATACAGCCATGTCTTCAGTGAAAAATCTTCTTTCTTCAACTTAACCTAAGCCCTAAGCTCCTCATGTTCTGCGTAAAACCGGATAGCGTCTGTTTTATGAAAACTGGCGCCGAGAAGCACAACCGCGAGGATCTTTGTCGGTACCAAACGGAGCAGAAACACCGTTATCACTTGAATTTTTCATTACTACACGAATTTCAGTCAATTTACTGCATAATACACTATCACTATTACACATTAAACAACTTTTTCACGCAGAAAACGAAAATCCAATTGACAAAGCAACCGCTCCCGCCAAAGATCCAGACTCTGATATGAAATGACAGTTCACATTTTTTAAACTCTTTTTATAAGAACTTTTATACATACAGCCAATTTTTATCTATAAGGCTAATATGGTAGTAGTTTCATTCAATAGAATAGGCAAAGTATTAATTTAACTGCAGAAGTGGAATGTGCCCGCGATCAAGCAATGAAACGAATACTGACTTGCAACTTGCATTTATTATCACAATAAATGTGAGCAAGACTAACATAACTTAATTAAATTGCACATTGATTCTATTAAGCTGCGTCCGGCCATATTTCGTGAGAGAGAAGAGAGAGCGCAAAGACAATACAGAGTCAAAAGAAAATATTGAAGGCATAGACAAGATATAGGTGCGTTCACATTATATTTCAATACTTCCCCTTATGCCTTTAATGTTTTGTCATTAATAAATTGTAATAAATTACAAATATTAAATTATAATAAATTATTAATTATAATTATCTAATGTCAAATAATATCACAAATACACAAGGTATTATCATCAGTCTCTATTATGTAGAGTTATCAAGTGTCTTACGTAAGTTCATACCGTCAATAAAGTCACAATGCTTCACCTTACATAATGGCTTGGTCAAAACATCTGCTATCATTTTCTCAGTACACAGATATCTAATTGAAATAGAATTATTTTTAACCAAATCTTTTACAAAGTGATACCTTATATCAATATGTTTGGTTCTCTTATGACAAAATTCTTTACATTCTAAAAGTTTCTGTGCGCTTTGATTGTCATTATAAATTATACATGGAATATCTTTGGTCATAATTTCTAAAAGTAAGTTTTTAATAAAGCAAACGTCTTTACAAACATCTCCTATGGCTAGGTATTCTGCCTCTGTACTAGACAAAGCCACGCACTTTTGCTTGCGTGATTCCCAGTTTATTGTACTATTACCAAGCTTTATGACAAAACCTGTATAGGACTTTCGGTCACTGTCATCGTTGCCCCAGTCGGCGTCGGTATATGCCTTTAAAACCCAATCAACACTCTTTATAAAACATAAACAGTGGTTAATTGTACCAGCTAAATACCTCAGAATTCGTTTGGCCGCAATCCAATGAGACTCAGTAAAGCTGTTATTAAACTGGCTTAATTGGCTGCAAGCATATGAAATATCCGCTCTAGTACCTACTGACAAATACATAAGACTACCTATTAGTTGTCTGTAATTATAAGTTTCATCAAGTAGACAAGATTCTGTATTTTCACAATTACTTAGCTTTGAGTTTACAGCCATTGGTGTAGCAACAGGTTTACAATTTTCCATGTTAAATTTTCTTAACAATTTCTTGATATACTCTGTTTGATCTAAACATAAAGTACCTTTTGATTTATCTCTAGTGACTCTTATGCCAAGATAATTTTTCAATGGACCTAAATTCTTAATATTAAATTCTTTTTCTAAAATATTAGTCAATTGAGTTTTAATAATACTATTTTTGGAATAGAATACATAAAAATCGTCAACATATAGAGATATGATCACATAGTCATTTTCTACCTTTTTACTATACACACATGGCTCACAAATTGACTGTTTGAAACCATTACCAATAAGAACAGAATTTACTTTTTCATTCCACATTTTACTAGCTTGTTTTAAACCATATATACTTTTCTGCAATAAACAAACTTTATTGGCATTATCGTTTGAAAAACCTTCAGGCTGCTCCATGTATATAGTCTCTTTGAGATTTCCATTTAAAAATGCAGTTTCTACATCAATGTGATCTATCTCCAAGTCCATATCATTAGCCAACGCAAATAAAATTCGCATGGAAGAATGGCGAACGACTGGCGAAAAAGTTTCGTTATAATCAATTCCATGTTTTTGGGTAAAACCTTTGGCAACCAGACGAGCCTTAAATTTATCAAATTTTCCATCAGCATCATGCTTAGCTTTGAAAACCCACTTACATTTCACAACATTTTTATTAGTAGGTCTATCTACCAATTTCCAAACCTGGTTGTCAATTAACGAGGAATATTCGCTCCGCATGGCGGCTAACCACTCCTCACGTCTTGGAGATGCCATAACCTCATCATATGTCCTAGGTTCTTCAAACATTGCATGCTGAGTCAACATAGAGTAATCATAGTCACCATACCTGTCTGGTGGTCTTACGGTACGAACAGGACGACCGGACACTCTCGTCGAATTGTCTCTATATGATTCTTCCCCTCCATGAGAAGTCTGGCCAGACGACATCAGCTCTTCACTGTAGTCATCAGCAGAAAATTCGTTGGAAGAAGACGACTCGTCCTCATTCCCCGTACAATATTCTTCCTCTTCATTTTCTACACCTCTGATTTATTTTTCATTAAATATCCAAATGTTTTTCTAGTGTGGTCATCGGTGAATGTCACAAGATATCTCGCCCCTCCCCAGGTAGGCTCCTGTATTGGCCCGCAGACATCTGAATGGATCAGTTGCAGGGGCTGGTCCGCACGCTTTGCATGGCCTTTGGGATAAGATGCGGCCGACATCTTCCCCTCAAGACATGTCGTGCAGTCTTCCAGTCCGCTATCCTGAAACATAATTCCACATGCACCTTCCCGCAAACATTTCATACCTTGTATGTTCAGGTGACCTAGACGTCTGTGCCATAACTCTGCTGCTACTGTGGCACTCATGGACTCTTGGCTACCTTCCAAGAGCATAGAGCACTCCTTTGGCGATGACTTGTTATTATTTTCACACACACACACACTTACACTGTACAAACCATTTAGACATGCAGCACATGCAACTGGATTGCCATTGGCTTGACCTTTACAATAAATAAAACAACCTTTTTCGTTGAAAACAATAGAGTAACCATCCCTGATCAATTTCGACACAGAAATTAAATTACAGGCTAACTGAGGCACATACATTACGTTAGATAATGATAATGGACTCACCTGATTATTTATACATAAATTCATTTGTCCTAGACCGTCACACATAAGTAGTTCCTTGCTAGCAACAGTAACTGTTGATTTACATGGCTTCATATTTTGCAATAAATTTTTGTCATTAACCATATGACTAGTAGCGCCACTATCCACATAAAACTGAAGGGATTGCTGTGATAGAAAAGCTGAGGCTAAGTTAGTTTTCTCTGCATTCACTGAAGTTTGTGATTTGGAATTTTTCTTCATTCTTTTCAGCTTGAAACATTTTGCTTTGATATGACCCTTTTTGTTACAAAAATCACAGGTCAATGCATTATTACCGTTAAAACGTGTCTTACTATTATTAGATAGATAAGCTGTGCTGTTGTTATCCGCAGATTTTCTCGAGTATTCTTGCAGAAGACGGCTCTTTATATTTTCACTACTAATTGATGCAGTGCTTGTCGCAGTAGACAGGTTTGAGACCAGAGGGTCGTACTCCGAAGGAAGTCCACTAAGCAGGATTTCTGCCACCTCGGCATCCTCAATCACTCTACCAATGTCATGCAACTGATGAACCAACGTAGTAACTTTTTCTATGTAATCAGCCATGCATGAAAAATCCAAGAACGATATGCGGTGAAGCTTTCTCAGTAACAGCACGCGACGATAAAGCCCTTTATCCTCAAACACGTCTGCAAGGTTTTTCCAAGCTTCAGCTGCAGTTCCAGCGTTTCTGACATATTGAAACAGGTTAGGTTTTAGTGTCAAGCAGATTCTTGCCAAAGCACGTTGTCCACGAGTGCTATCGGTGTCACTGCCATCTATGACATTCCACAGGTTTTCCAATATGAGCAAGTTCTTCATAGAAAATTTCCACGTGTGATAATTTGTAGCACCATCAAGTTTTTCGACCAAATTTCCAAGACTCACATGCGTATCCACTGGCGGAGGCGGTGCCATGGTTTTCGGTGTAGATATGGTTCGTTGGGCCGAACGCAGCAAAGATACAAAACAAATGTAATAAATCGCAAAGGCACGTGCGACTGTGCGCATAACCTATTAATTTAACTGCAGAAGTGGAATGTGCCCGCGATCAAGCAATGAAACGAATACTGACTTGCAACTTGCATTTATTATCACAATAAATGTGAGCAAGACTAACATAACTTAATTAAATTGCACATTGATTCTATTAAGCTGCGTCCGGCCATATTTCGTGAGAGAGAAGAGAGAGCGCAAAGACAATACAGAGTCAAAAGAAAATATTGAAGGCATAGACAAGATATAGGTGCGTTCACATTATATTTCAATACAAAGGAACTGAACCATTACTAAGTCCATGAACTGAACTAATATTTTTAGTGATCATGATCACATGATGCGATTCACAACCGTAGACATCAAAAATTTTTTTTTATAAATTCACATCACATCCCATCTCTTCCTAAAGACTTTGTCTGTTTGTTTGACAGAGCATCACATGAAAACTACTGGATGGAATTTAATGAAACTTGGCATAGTGGAAGCCTGTGTTCCTCTTTTAGGCTACAAAAATTTCCAAAATTTTGCCTATAAATAAAAAACCAACAACAAAAGCCTTGGAAAAATTCAAAGCTACATTTTACCCATACCATAGAGATCAATGTATTTTTGATGTAAGTACAGAGGCCAGCGCATCAGGTTAAAATTCATTGCAAAACCGCCTTTATCACAACAGCACAGAGTGCACGCGTGTGATAACCTGAGTTGGCTGCCGTCCGTACATAGGCTAGAGCAGGGTTTCTCAAACTTTTGGCTCCCCGAACCCCTGTTAAAGTTTCCAGATGACAGCCGCTAGAGGTCGCGACGACGTAAGCATTTGATTAGAGGGCCGGATTTAGCTTTATGGAATATTTTGCATAGTACTTAGATAACGTTTGGTGGGCTATACGTATGGGCTATACTTTCACCATTTTTAACCGACTTAAAAAAAGCAGGAGGTTCTGTGTTCGACTGTATGTATCTTTTTTTATTTTGTAGGTAGTTACCTATGTTCACCGATTTCTCTGCCATTTATGGACTGATTCTCAAAATTCTTTTTTTGTTCGAAAGAGTACTCTAGTACGTTACCATTTTCACCAAGTCAGGATCTGATGATAGAATCCCAGGAAAATCAAGGCAAACCCTTGAATTTATTAGGCAATTACATTGTTTCTCATGTACTTTCTATTATTTACACTAAACAATAGAAAAATAAATAAAGTTTTTATTAAAAATTAAACCGACTTCAAAAAGTGAAAAATAATGACGCAGCATTTGATGTGCTTATCTACTGATCTGTTTGAAGTCGGCGCTAAGTCAAATAAGTTTGATAGGCTATACGTATGGGCTTCGCACCGACTTCAAACAGATAGCCCCGTAATTGCTACGTTTTTATTTGTCAACTAGTTTTTTTTTAATGTTATTTTTTATTTATTAAAATCAAAACATACATTTTATTACTCTAGGTTTCGATAAGCCCTAACTTATCATAAGACAGTCGTTGTAGCCATTGTATTCCACAATCCGGGCGAGTGGTAGAGTTACCTTGCCCGTAAATTCACAGTTTCTAGGTTTGAATTCCGGATTGGGGCAAATATTCATGTAAAAATCAGATATTCGTTCTGGGGTCTGGGACCGGGGTGATACTTTTTTTTCAAATTTTTTTTTTACTTTAGGAAAGTATTTACTATAAAGGAATTCGGAGGGTGCTGCTGTAAATTAGATCTGTGTTCTTTTTATGACCTTTTATCGTATACATATACTTAGGAAATGTTATCAATGTTATCATAGTAAGCCAATGAGTTTCCACTGCTGGAAAAAGTTTCTCTCGAGTGAGACGGAATTCTAAGTAAAATGACAGTAACTGCTCTTCAAATATCTAAAATTAAAAAAACTTCCGGGCTGAAATGGTACTAAACGAAAAATTTTGAATGTGCCAGCTACATTGCAAAAGATAATGAGCGGGACCACATAATGAATAATACGAGGGGCGGTGACACTAATGACTCGCGCTGTCTGTCACTAATTAAGCATTACCTATTTAGTATAAATACCAAGTTTCACGTCATTAGCGTCATTACAATATTAGTTATTGACCCGTAAACGTCACCATGTCTAAGTCAGCCGCGCATTGTTCGAAATTGGAGTACCGAGCAGTTATTAAATTCCTTACAAAGCAGAACAAAACGCCGTCAGAAATATTTGAAGAGATGTCTTCGGTTTACGGGGAGTCTGGACCGTCGTTTGCCACCATAAAACGTTGGAACTGAGAATTCAAGCATGGCAGAGAGTCTCTGGAAGATGATACGAGATCAGGACGTCCAAACACCGCCGTTACCGAAGAAAATGTTGAAAAAGTAAAGAAACTTGTTCTAGAAGATCGGCGAATTAAGTTGTGGCAGATAGCTGAAGCTATAAGGATTAGCAAGGAACGAATCGGCGAAATTTTGCACAATCATTTGCACATGCAAAAGGTGTGCGCGCGCTGGGTGCCAAAAATGCTCACGCCGCTGGACAAACAGCGTCGAGTCACAACTTCGCAAGAGTTTTTGGACATCTGCGGCGATAATCCTGAAGAAATTTTTACTCGCATTGTCACAGTTGATGAAACATGGATCCGACAATATGACCCGGAGTCAAAACAGGAGTCAATGCAGTGGATAGAAAAAGGGGAAAAGCCGCCACGGAAGTTTAAAGTCGAAAAATCGGCATCCAAGCTCATGGCCACTGTTTTTTGGGATTGCGAAGGGAGTTTTTTCATCGATTACCTTCCTAAAAAAACTACAATTAATTGGGACTATTATGCCGCATTGTAAACAAAAGTGCGTCAAGTGATTGTAGAGAAAAGGAGAGGCAAACTAGCGAAAGGTGTCCTGTTTTTGCAGGACAACGCATCTGTTCTCACAGCGCGTGTTGCAAGATGTGCCCTGGCTGAAACAGGGTTCGAAGAAATTAACCACCCACCATACAGCCCAGACCTAGCCCCCAACGATTATTTTCTATTTTCGAATTTAAAGAAAGACCTCCGAGGCCGAAGATTTTCAAGTAACGAAGAGATGAAGGCGGCAGTTGACGAGCATTTTCAAGACAAAGACGGCGAATATTTTTTCACTGGGTTAAAAGCTCTTTATGGGAAATGTAAGAAATGTATTGAAGTTGAGGGGGACTATATAGAAAAATAATTTTTTTATACATTTTTAACAGCATTTTTAATACCTTAGGCTCAAAATATTTCAGCCGCCCCTCGTAGTACTAACGCGGGATGCGAAGATTTTTATGTATATCGTACTGACAATTTTATAACTCTCAGAATGTTCGCCAAATATTGAGTCATCTGACTGTACCTAAACTCAAATTATGTCCTGATTACCCTAACAGGGATTATAGGCGTAGTATAAGTAATATCTGAAATAATAATAATAACAATAAACGCTTCACACTCAAAGGCCCACATTAAGGTTTTCCTTTGTGTCGTGGGTCCCTTGGAACACACAAAGACAGACACAAAAAAAAAAATACGTTTATTTCTCATTAAAACACTACAATTCTGATCTTATTTCTATCTGCCAAACCTTAAGGTGGTTTGAAGGCAGAAAAGATATCTCCCCATAACTATATTATGCTTTATGTGAAACCCTTAGCTTAATTTAAAATCCTATTCTAGAATGGGAAACATGAAACATGACCTACTCCATTACACACATTGGGTCAATTTTACTTTTAACTTGATTCAGGAGATGTTCCCTTATTTTAGTTTTAAGGCGACTACAGCACCCGATAAAGGCAGCACACATAGGAATAGTGCCATCTCCATCTCTCAACAGGCCTGGGCCGGCAGTGCGAACAGTGTCGATACACGAAGTTTACGGACTATGAAAGCGTGCGTGCGTAAAAACATGTTCGAAAGTTAGAAAAATTAGATTTATGGAAAGGTAACAGCTTAAATCGAAAAATGCGTGAACTACTTATCGAGAGTGTTCAATCACGAACATTTTGATAGCAAATTCAAGTTCCTGTGTGCATTTTACTATCGTTTTTACAGGTTAAAAGATGTAATACACAATATTGATATTTAGAGGTGACTTTGTGAGCTTTTTCTATCGAACCAAAAGTGCTGAATCATGTTTTCAGCAAACTACTTATCTAGTTTATGTCCTGAATATTACCGTATTATTTTTTCTTCGATTTAATGCAGTGCGTCATGCTTATCTACGCATCATAAAATTGTAATTTAGGTGCTGTAGTCGCCTTAAGCACTTGTTTGCTAACATTACTTCTTATTTCTACTGGTAAGTTATTATGTATCTTGGGTATCGAGTAATTCCTATGCCATTCGCCATAATAGTTACAGACTTTGGGTACGATCAATATATTTTTCTCTATTTTTCTATGCAATAGTGGGTGATTTACCGGAAACTTAAAATTTGCATTTTCAAAATTTTCTAATGCAGTTAACATCACCACCGTCTCATGGACTGGTAGAATTTTACATCCTAAAAACAGTTTACTATAATCCTTGCGACGTTGAGTTTTAACTTTTTGGTCAACTAACAAACACCCATGACCCGAGAATAAACATCTGCTTTTTACACAAATATTTGCCCCGACTGGGAATCGAACCCAGAATCCGCCGATCAGGAGGCAGCGTCACTGCCACTCGACCAAACCGGCCGTCAAATATCGATACCTTTGTCAGCATCCCCATTTATTATGTCAGTTTTAGTGATTGGCCGTGTTGTACTTTTTCAAACAAACCAAAACCAAATACTTAATCAATATTTAATTTAAAAATTATAATAATAATAATAATAATAATACGTTTATTTCTTCAGAACAGCACACACATACATTAAAAAAAAGTACAAAATATTCTTATCCTAATAAACAAGTTTAAGCTTGCATATGTCTGCCGCAGTGAGGAAAAAGGCCTGGGCTCAGCGACTAATGCCAGACTGATTATCAGGCTGGCAACACTGATTTTCAGCCCTCGCCCAAGTGAGATGCGAGGGACAGAGTTAATACTGTATAATGTTAAGACTACAAATTTAGGGCCTAATTCAAGTGTTAAGTGTCTGTGTGAGTGTAATGAGGTGTGAAGGTGCAGTAGATGAAGGTACGTTAATATGCAGAAACAGAAAATTTAAATTTAAATAGAGCCGAAACACAAAAAATGAAAGAAATGATTACGTGGTTGCTAGTGACCGAGATAACTATTTGGTATACCTAACTTCTGTATTTCAAGTAAGAAAAGTTTCATGTTTGTCTTGAAATTAGATTTAGAAGTTAGGTTCCTAATCGGTGGGGGTATATCGTTCCAACATTTTGTTGCCCGGTAACGAAAGCTGCCACGAAAAGCCACAGAACGATGAATATACCCACCAAGCGGAGGTCGAATGTTGCGAGTACCGTACTTTTGGTGAAACCTTGTCTCAGTATTCAACTTACGATGTAGATATTCAGGCTGTTTAAATTTTATAACATCATAAACAAGACAGGCCAAATGTATAAATGTTATAAATCAACGAAAATATGAACTAAATTGTGCTTGAAGTAAAAACGGCAATTTCATGTATAGTTCCGTTAATGTAGGATAGACGTACCTACAACCAATTAAGGATAATTTTTGACTTTAGGTATCTGTTAAGAATAGCACAATTTACTTTCGCATCTAAAATGTTGACAATCTTGACTCCAAGGAAAAGAAGAAGGTAAATTGTATGAAATGATACGCTTGCGTATACTGTTTTTCTAATAATCATGAAAGAAATCTGAAAACTAGGATGACCAAGGAGCTCCAGTTCCAGTAATTGACCAGAAAGTAAAGAACTCATAAATACAATTTTAAATATAATAAACATATAATAATAAACATAAATAAAAAAAACATTTCCAAATCATGTTTTATTTAAATTCTTCACATGTAAGTAAGTATTACGCATTTCCTCCACTGCTTTATATACGTCCTCCTCCTTATATTTAAAAAATGTTTTTTTTGGAAGCATGACGGCCGGTTTGGTCGAGTGGTAGTGACGCTACCTCTCGATCGGCGGGTCCTGGGTTCGATTCCCAGTCGGGGCAAACATTTGTGTAAAAAGCAGATGTTTGTTCTCGGGTCATGGGTGTTTGTGTCTGTCTTTGTGTGTTCCAAGGGACCCACGACACAAGGGAAAACCTTAATGTGGGCCTTTGAGTGTTTTATAAAAAAAAAAAGAAAAAAAAAATGTTGTTGCTAAATAAAAGGAAATAGTTAAACCGGCCAAGTGCAAGTCAGACTCGCGCACGAAGGGTTCCGTACCATTACCTGTAAAACCGGCCAAGTACGAGTCGGACTATAAAAACCATTATCTCTATAAAAGCGGCAAAAAAATCACGTTTGTTGCATGGGAGCCCCCTTAAATAGTTAATTTATTCTACTTTTTAGTATTTGTTGTTAGAGCAGCAACTAAAATACATCATTATTGAAAATTTCAACTGTCTCACTATCACGGTTCATGAGATACAGCCTCGGACAGACTTATCTATAAAAACGAGCAAAAAAAATCACTTTGTTGTATGGGAGCTCCCTTAAATGTTTATTTTATTCTGGTTTTTAGTATCTGTTGTAATAGGACCAGTAGAAATAAATCATCTGTGAAAATTTCAACTATCTAACTATCAAGATTCATGAGATACAGCTACGGACAGACTTTCTATAAAAACGAGCAAGAAAATCACGTTTTTTGTATGGAAGCCCCCTTAAATATTTATTTTATTCTGGTTTTTAGTATTTGTTGATATAGGGCCAATAGAAATACATCATCTGCGAAAATTTCAACTGCCTAAATATCACGGTTCATGAGATACAGCATGGTGACAGACGGACGGACGGACAGCTGAGCCTTAGTAATAGGGTCCCGTTTTTTCCCTTTGGGTATGGAACCCTAAAAATTAGGTTAAAATAAAGCAACCGTGTGGTGATCGGTTGAGAATAACACCATTTCATTTTTTTCTGAACCTGAGGTGTCGTCCTATGGTCTCATGCGGTGTGGTAGGCTCAGTAAAGGGCCGTCTGGTTCGCGACCACCCTCCTACTGAAGTCCGACGCCAAACAGCTTGCTGTGTTCTGTCGCTACGTGGGACCAAGTCGATAAAATCACCAGATATTGACTATTTGGTTAACAATTGGTACCCCATACAAACCTAGTTCCAGTAGTTAACCAGTGGCAAAATATAACTTAAATGTAAAATGGTTAAAATAACACCAGATAACAATTCCAGAACAATTATTTTACCAAAATATCATAAAACTCTCACAAACTATTGATAGAATACTATGATTTTTATGAATTTAAACTTACATGGCATACACTCCTTACTATAATGGCGACCGAAGCTCAAGCGAACGAGGAATGCTTTCGAAAATGTGCGATAGAAATATGCTATATTTGTCTTCCTTTCTCAAAACTGTTATGTAGTTTATCAAAGTTCTAATATAGCAATACTAACTTTAAAAAATAATATACACATTGGCGCCAATTCTTAAAATACTCGATTTTGTGCCTCAGTGGTCAATTACTAGTTACTGGTTTGGGATGGGTACGTCTACCCTAGTGTACTCTGTCCTATTAAAAAAATTAACACGCAAACGAAGTTGCGGACATCAGCTAGTAGAGAATAAATATTTTATAATCAACGTTTATTTATTTACTACTAGCATTCCGCTCGGGACTTCGTTCCCGTAAGAATTCGAGAAAATTATGTAGCCTATGTCCATCGGGGGTAATGTAGCTTTCTAATGGTGAAATAATTTTTCAAATCAGTCTAGTAGTTTCGGAGCCTATTCAATGCAAACAAACAAACAAACAATCAAAATTAAATCTTTCCTTTTTATAATATGTATAGATATGAAAAAGAAATCTTATTAGAAAATGCGGGTCACGATTTAGTTTCTGTAATGTTGTATGTACTTTTATTTTTAAGGTATTTTTAAATTTTGTGTATTGGAAAATAAATACTTTCTTCTAATATTTTTTTTAATAGGATCGTTGAAAGTATGGCAACAGGAAACCGTGGCAACAGTGGAATAATCCACATCATTCTCTCATTGAGGGCTACGTATCATGATAACTAAACACAGTTTAACTATTTTCGATATAGCTACTGTCGAATCACATTTGTTAATTGCGCATATTGGCCGACTCAAGTACTGTTTAACTTACATATATTTTTGTTAAGCTTTCCGCCCGCTTTTGTTTAACAACATACTAAAAGTGGTATCACCAAGTGAACTATTGTTAAGCATAAAGGAAGGACCGGCGGCGGCCCCTGCTCTCGGGCTGAGTGCGCTGTGAGTGTCTGTGTAGTCTTGAGTGGTTATGTCGGGTCGGCGAGACAAAATTAAAACTCTCAAAAACACCAAATCTAGTTTTTAGTCTTTTACAGGCAGCTCTGCTTCTTACTTCGTCAATCTTTTCCATCATCTTTGGAGTGAAAGGGTCAAAGTCTTTGTGTTTTTGCCGACGGTGGATCCCTTCGCGGTTTCGTAATGTACACTCCAAGTCGCACTGAAAAGTATTTTTAAAATTATAAAGTAATAATGACAGCTTATAATATGTATTATAATTTATAATGAAAGCTTGCTTGTACAAAATAGTTTAAATCTAATTGAATTTATAGCGGCTACAGATTCTTTGAACAAATGTTTGAAACTTTTGCTTCCAGTTTTAAAGATACCAAACTGGGAAAAAAAGATTGTTTCGGAATCGATTACGACCAAGGAGAAAGGGATTTTACCATAGTGACTTTTACACGAAGGAAATTTAATATTTTGTCCAATGTAGGAATTAAATCTTGCACGAGTTCCTCATAACACACAATGTGTAAAGGCCTGTGAAATTCGTTCAGCCACACTTTATGAAAAGATTCCCATACGTCAAGTCCAACTTTTACATGTTTACTCCAATCTGAAACAAATATACTATCGGAAGTATTACAATTGTAATGGAAATGTTACATTAACACTCTCCCTGCCAAGGGATCCGCCAACGACCCTCAATTATTCTTTATTAATCTTTTTAGCAGCAAGCAATTATTCTTTACTAATCTTTTATTAGGAGGCCATAGGGTCCGCCGGTAACCCCCAATTCGCACAGTTATTGATCAGCACGCTATCTATTCTTTAATATAGTATGCAAATTTTTCTTACGGTGTGTCTGTTAGTAACGTTGATAGAACGTAAATAAGGAGGAAACAAAACATTTTCTTAAATTTTCAGATTTTGATACCCCTTCCCCTTTTTAACGTCTTAGAGGATGAATTTTGTAAAACGCAGAAACACGGGAGTCACAAATTGTGTTGAAAAATACTATTACCAAATTTCAAGTAAATTGGACTGTTACTTTTTTCCCGATACAAAAATTTTGATTTATTTTCATGCTTCAGACGATCTAGCTTTGAAATTTTTATATGAAACGATATAAAACAAAAAAAAAGTTTACGTATAAAAAAATTGCGTATTGATTAAAAAATAACGTGGTAGGTATAAGCAGTTTGCCCCCACGGTGTGCTGCTTGCGTTTTTCGCGTGTTTTTATGGTATACGAGTAGCAGTAATGCTAGCTCCGGAAATGCATACATACACTGTTACCAACAAGTGTGTGTAAGAAATATGGTTATTTTTGTATTAATTTTATTAGATCTACTTATTAATAATTGTAAAATTAATCCTAATTGAAAATACATTTTAATAAAAAAGTTAAAATAGCGACATTGACTTCCGTTTTGCAGCGTGGGGCGTGTGGTTGTAGAAATATAATAGTTTTGTTGAATTGAATTTGTTATACTATGACCGTTATCAACTGAGTCGTCGGGCCATAAATCATTTCCCAATGTCTATCCCACTTGATAGTTAGGGAGGCGAGGTAGCTAAATGGCGTAATTCAACGGCGCCGTCGAGACCTATCAAAATCGAAAGATAAAATAATTTCGAAAAGAAAAGCTCCTATGGCAAAAACCATTTTAGCGGTGGGTTTGGCGGTTACGGTTTTTCAAAAATGTTAAAAAAACAGTTACTTGGGCATTCTCGAGCGCGTCAGATATTCATACTACGTATGCCCCAAGTGCCTCTGATAACAACGGTATACTAATCTGCCGGTTTGCGTGGTGGGGGTAGGCATATAAAGTAGTCAAAAATGCAAAAAAAAAAATTTACTCGAGCGCGTCAGATTTTCGGAAGGGGTGTTAAGTAGGCCCCAAGGAAGCTCCCTTTAAAAAAACTGACGATTTCGGCGTGACGATAAGTTACGATGAATTTTTGAAAATGCAAAAAAAAAAAGTTTTTTTGAAATACTCAAGCGCGTCAGATTTTCATACTTAGGGGAGGTTTATCTCGGTATCCTGAAATCATATTTTTTTAATCTGACAAAAATGTTGGTGGGTTCTCTTAATCTGACCGAAAAAGGTTTTTTGAAAAAATTGTGAAATGTGATTGGGAAATATATAAGGAGCATAAAAAATTGTGAATGTTAAATTTCGATAATCAGGTAAAAGTTATTATTTATTAAATAAAAAATAAATAAATAAATAAAAATGTTCCATATAATTGTCAATATTAGACGTAATAATTATTTTTGTCGAATCCTAACCTAAAATCAAGAAAATCGAGAAAAATTGCATCGCTTCGTGCCATTGTAGGTTCCCGCGAGCGAATCGCGTGACGGGTTAATAATACTTTGGTATACAGATACGCGTAACTTTTCCCGAGTCCACGAAAATTGTGGAGAAGTTTTAGAAAAAAAAAATTTTGAGATATAATAAAAGTCACATAATTTAATGATCGTTATTTCATATCAAATTTTTTTAACACCCTCAGTTTTCGAGATATACTAAAAAAACCGGGAGTTTGAGTTTTTATGATGCTTCAAGTCAAAAAGTTTTAACTTTGGACAAAAATGTAAAGAGACCTTTTTTGTGTAAAATAAAATTACCTTTTTTGTTTATTTAAACTTTTTTTTGTAAAATGTATCGTTCGCGACTTATATGCCGCAACGCGTTCTTAGGAAGACGAAATGGCTCCTCCACACTTCCGGTCATGCGGAAACCGGCAGATTTTGTATTTTTAGTAAGTTTTAGATTATATTCTTCAAAAAAAAAAAAAAGATCGCGCTCGAGAATGCCGGATTAACGTTTTTTTTTTTACAAGTTCGCGACCCTATAACTCGGCGGCGTCAAAGACTTATCGTCAGATTAGTTAAATTTAGTCTTTAAACACTAAAATCAACCCCCAATATCTTAATCTGACGCGCTCGAGTATTTCAGACTATCCATTTTTTTTTACTAATCTGATCGTCTATCCTAGGCGCGCGTCACTACATATAGAGCTAAATACTTTACAAGGCTGTTCTATTAGGTCTAAGGTATCTCTCATATCTTAAACTGCCACGCTCGAGTATTGCCGAAAATTCCCCTATTCGCCTCCCTAACTATGACGGCCGGTTTGGTCGAGTGGTAGTGACGCTGCCTCTTGATCGGCGGGTCCTGGGTTCGATCCCCAGTCGGGGCAAACATTTTTGTAAAAAGCAAATGTTTGTTCTCGGGTCATGGGTGCTTGTGTTTGTCTTTATGTGTTTTCCAAGGGACCCACGACACAAGGGAAAACCTTAGTGTGGGCCTTTGTGTGTGTAGCGTTTATTAAAAAAAACTTACGGGCCCTACATTTCTACAGGATAGTTGGGAGATCTGGAGTGACACCTGTAGGAAACTCTTCCATGCGAACTAAGTGAAAAAGCTAGTTTCTATTATGATATACAGGTTGAAAAAGAACCTCCTAGCTTTATTGAAAATCCTGAACCAGTATCACTTACTGAACACTTTTTATTTTTTTTAATTATAATTTTTTATATTTTTATTTTGGGGGGGTGGGGGATATTTTTTTTTCCTAAAAGTAGACACCACTCAGGCGCACCCTCCGAGCGCTACTCGCACCCCTCGCGTGCCTGGTGTAGGAGAAATGTCTACGTTTAGGCAGAAAAAGAACTTTTCCCATTGAAAAAATATTAGATTTTTTTTTTGTTGTGTTCTTTGAGTGATACTGGTTCAGGATTTTGAATATAGCTATGAGGTTCTTTTTCATCCAGTATACTTTATTGCACAAAAAATACAGAACATAGAACAAAAACACAGAAAAAACACAGGACATCAAAGAAACATAGAAACACGGAAAAAAGTACAATAGGCGGCCTTATTGCTAAACAGCAATTTTTTCAAGGCAACCGGAGAATAGAAATCAAGAAGAGAAAGAAAGTTTCTAACTGTTGCTACTCAGTAAATACAGGGCTCTAGGTAAATCTCTTTCAACCTCTCGGGTGGTTAATCAGTCCAACATGAAACTGAACAACTTTACCGAGGAACATAGGTCAAAATACGAAAAAAAATTTAGAGTTCCCATACAAACTTCATCAGCATATACACCGTGCACCTGAGGATATCCATTAACTTATGCAAACACTTCTATAGCGTTAACTAATGAAATCTTACAAAGGAAGTAGTACTTAAGGCGACTACAGCACCTAAACTACGATTTTATGATGCGTAGATAAGCATGACGCACTGCATTAAATCGAAGAAAAAAAATACTACGGTAATATTCAGGACATAAACTAGATAAGTAGTTTGCTGAAAACATGATTCAGCACTTTTGGTTCGATAGAAAAAGCTCACAAAGTCTAATACACAATATTAACACAAATATTAACACAAATAGCTCACAAAGCTCACAAATAGCTCATATTAACACAAATAGCTCACAAAGTCTAATAACAAGCTCATAAAGTCTAAATACACAATATTGTGTATCTTTTAAACTGTAAAAACGATAGTAAAATGCACACAGGAACTTGAATTTGCTATCAAAATGTTCGTGATTGAACACTCTCGATAAGTAGTTGACGCATTTTTCAATTTAAGCTGTTACCTTTCCACAAATCTAATTTTTCTAACTTTCGAACATGTTTTTACGCACGCACGCTTTCATAATCCGTAAACTTCGTGTATCGACACTGTTCGCACTGCCGGCCCAGGCCTGTTGAGAGACGGAGATGGCACTATTCCTATGTGTGCTACCTTTATCGGATGCTGTAGTCGCCTTAAAAATGCTTCGTTTCAAAGTTACTTGTGAAGTTATTTAATTGGGTTGTGAAGTGAGAAAGGGTCTTTATTCGAGCTACGTTGCCGCTTCTATCAAACTTCATTTGTTACCCGAGAACTAAATCCTGTAAAGAGCCTCGCATATCAGATAATTAATGTCAAGGTGTTTAGTTTATACGAAGGTTAAAAATGTTAAAAAAATGATAATTCGGGAATGTGTTCATAATGAAAAATGTTTATCTTGATGGTCTGAACAGCATGTTTAAGTTAATGCATATCCTCAGGAACACGGTGTATAGCGCATTTTGTATGGGAGAGCAAATTTTTTTTTTCGTGTTTTGGCCTACGTTACTTGGGAAAGTTGTTCAGTTTCATGGACTAATTTAGCACCCCAGAGGTTGAAAGATATTTACCTAAGTCCCTGTATATTTACCAACCTGACCTTTGTAACAATTTGTCTTCTTCAGGAGTTAATTTACGAAAAGCTGTTTTTGGCGCTAATCCTTTGCGTCCGAAAGCACTATTGTAATTTGACTGCCAGAGAGAAAAAATGTGAATTAAAATCCTTAGAAGTACATATAACACCAGACCACATAATTCAATTTATCATTATACTTATTCTACAAATACAGGTTGAAAAAGAACCTCCTAGCTTTATTGAAAATCCTGAACCGGTATCACTTACTGAACACTTTTTTTTGTTTTTATTTTATTTTTTAGGGTGGGGGGGGGGATTTTTTTTTCTAAACGTAGACACGACTCGGGCGCACCCCCCGAGCGCTACCCGCACCCCTCGCGAGCCTGGTGTAGGAGTAATGTCTACGTTTAGGCAAAAAATTAACTATTCCCATAGAAAAAATAGTAAAAAAAATTTTTTTTTTTCATAAATGTGTTCTTTGAGTGATACTGGTTCAGGATTTTGAATATAGCTAGGAGGTTCTTTTTCACCCAGTATAGTTCTCATCATCATATCAGCCTATTGCAGTCCACTGCTGAACATAGGCCTACCCCAAGGTGCGCCACTTTGCACGATCCTCCGCTTTTTGCATTCAGCCAGCAATTTATTTTAATTTAAAACTTTATTAAATTACTTTTAATAAGTTGAATTAAAAAATATTTGTGTGCTGGGAAGACTTGTCAAGCAATTATTTTTGGAGACTTTTTTTTGTACTAAACCATTTAAATTTAAGCTAGTTAAACCAATTAAGCTAGCTGTACTGCGTTAGCTAAGTAGACTAAGGCATAGTATATCTGTGCAGTCAGTTGGTTCAGCCAGCTTTCTGGTGCAGGACAGCAAGGGTTTCTGGATTTTTTAAAGTCTTTAGTTACTAAGTAAGTACTTATTATAAAAGAAAGTCCCCCGCCTTTTTTATTTCGTGTTTCCTTTAGGTAGTACTTTAATTGAATGTTGTGAATAGGTTTCATAATTTCATGAAATGTATTTGTTTGAGTTGACCATAAAGGTCAAAGATGAGGTCGACGATGGAGCGAGTTAACCCAGAAAATGCCTATAAAGGCACTGGTACTCCCACGCACGTACGGAACACAGCAAGCTGTTTGGCGTCGGACTTCGGTAGGAGGGTGGTCGCGAACCAGATGGCCCTTTACAGAGCCTATCACACCGCATGAGACCATAGGACGACACCTCAGATTCAGAAAAAAATGAAGTGTCGTTGCCTGGGATGGATTACTAGGAGGCAGGTCTCATTTATGTTTCCTTAGTCGCCTCTTACGACACCCACGGAAAGAGATGGGGTGGTGTTATTCTCAACCGATCACCACCCGGCAACAGTGAATTTTGACAAAGTTAATTATTCTTAAAACTGCTCTAAAACTAGGTGGATTTCGTGTAATAGATGAAGTGATTCAAAAGGCAAGTTATTTTATATTATCCATTTTTTTGTGTAAAGAAACCCGCCGCAAAATTGTATAAAAAAACGGTTTCAGTCAAATAACTACGAAATTTTAATGTGATTTAGAATGATCAGGTAATCATTTGCGTGATTTGTTTTTGGGCTGACTAATCCAACCAGTCAATCTCCTTCCAGACGCAAGACTCTCAATGTTCTTGCATGCCTCTGAAAGGGATGTTGGGTTATGCAGGTAAAAGTGAGCATGTCTAAAAATGAGCATTTCTCTTCTTACCAGCCCATATACTACGTCCCTACCGAGGGGCACGGGCCTCCCTTCGAAACACGAAGGGGATTTAGGCCATAGTCCACCACGCTGGCCCAATGCGGGTTGGTGGAGCGCTCGTCTTTCGAAAATGAATTTTCTTGGACGGGCGGGTTTCATCACGATGTTTTCCTTCACCGTTGGGCAAGTGAGAATTAGAAATCCGTACATAAATCCGAAAAGACGAATTTATTGGTACGGGCCCGCACCAGGATTTGAACCCGCGACCTTCGGATTACAAGTCTAGCTCATTACCAACTGGGCTATCACTGCTTTCTCAAAGCATTTCTCTACTTTTAAAAAAAAATTTTCGAATTTTCTGCCTGTGAAAATAAGGCGGATCACCAGTGTTTTAATTTTTGTGAATTATAAGCGAATGTAGTCGTTCTTCTTCTTCTTCTTATCGTGTAGGTATAGTCCACTATGTGGCTAACTTGGCTAACCCGTTCGTATAGTCGTTCTTACCAATATAGCATCTCTTGGATTTCTTATTAGCAATATCGCTGCCTCAAATTTCTCTTCAGGCCGGTCATGAGTCTTTACTACGAGGACTGATCCATTTATCGTTTTCTCGCCTGGGAAACCGTTCTCATAGAGTTCATGATCCATGTATAGAGATCCGGTTATTATACCTGCAACATACATTAATTGAGTAATTTTACAAAAACGCTCAATATTTAAACTTAATAAAAGAGCGGCAAACTTGTTAATCTTCTGATCGGTCGGCGGCAGCTATACCTATCCCTTTCTATCATAAATCCCCATCTCAATCCACCCCTTCCAACAGGCATAGGCAACCACTCGGAGGGTTAGGAGTGGTATGTAGTTGTTTTATTGCCGATTTGTTCTTCGAACGAAGTGGTCGCAGTGAGTCAAATAAACAGGATTTGATTAACTTTAAGGAGATGCTCTACTAAATATGTATTTTTATTAAAAATTAGCCACGTTTGAATTGTAATTTAAATTAAAGATTAAAAATATATTTCCTTAGTTTTGCGAAATTGCTCTTTTGTCTTCGAAGGGCGCGCATACGGCAACTGCAGTTCGAGTACGATGGTGATAGCGCGCATAATGCGCCGCGGTCCTATGTCAAAATGTCATCATGACAACACCAGAGGGCTAGCATACCTTGGCGCTTGGCCCTCGCGCAATCAAAGTGAAGTTTCAGGCGCGAGTTTATCGCCTCGTGCTCGTGCTGCTGAGATTGACAATGGTTGTTTCATTTTTAATTTACCGCTTGCCGGCGGCCGGACGCAGGGCCTGCGTAAGGGAACTGCGCATTGCTACCGTATTTTGTTTGTGATAAAGATGACATTCAATTGTTGTTTTTTTTAAGCTGATTTTTTCTCGAACAGCGGCTTTTGTTTTTATATAATAGAAAGGATTAAATTACAATGTGTATATTTGTATATTTTGACATAATACACATCAACACGCCTGAAATCATGAACATTCTTAAATTAAGTAAAAGCTGTTTATAAAAATATCATTAATCTAAGTAGTTGTACACTTCCTACTTTAGTTTTGTATGTGACACCTAAAGGAAGAGCGGTGCCTCCTAACACAAGTTTTAAAAAAACTTAAAAGGAGACTCCAGCCTCCGTATCAATAACGTAAACTGTTTTTTGGTGAAAATAAAGATTTTATTTATTAAGTATTTATTATTTTATTAACACGGTCTGGTGATATTGCACGATTTTTCATACAAAAGAGGCCTGTTCGAGAAGCTATAGAAGCATACTCGAGATACATGGAGGTCTATAATTTTCAGACGAGCAAGTGCTAAACTTGAATTTTCAATTCTAGTCAATAAATTTTGTTTTACTTGAAATTTGTGAAAAGGTGACGGAAACGAAAATGCACTTTTTGCCTGCTTTTTGTATGAAAATGGTCGAATTTACGCAATTTTTTTTTTCATTTTCGTCACGTTTTCACGTTTGTGATTTAAGACTGTATTAGTTCTAAATAAAAAAAAAAATACTTATGAATAACAGTGTAAAGCCAAGGCATGGTACAAATTCCGAAACTTTTGACTTTTGCAAAGTACTTGTAATAATAGTGCAAACGTATGGTTATATAATTTCGAAACATTTGACTAAATTCGAAGAACCTAACTCTAACCTTACTCACCAAGCGTATATTTTGCTTTTGAAGCGATCTACACAACTTTTGGATTAAGGAGTACTTTCCAGAGTCCCAAATTTCAAACAAATATTTGCATGCCATTGTAGTTTTCCTACAATACAAGGTGTGAACGGATCCATCAAATAACAACTTTAGAGTTATAAATTAATTAGGCTATTTTAACTATTAATTATGCTACTTAACTATTTATCTGAAAGGCTTACCTGTGGACTGCTGCAAGAGGTATCGCAGCCATGTGTTGCCACTGCCTGGGTAGGAAGCTAATGCCACAACCGGCCCAGGCGGCACCCTCCAACGTAAGGGCTTACACCAGCTCACGTTACCTACTTCAGTCAGCTGTGTGTCATTAGACGCCGAGTTTTTTGATTTTAACAAAATCAAAATAACAGAAAAATAAACCTTTACCACCATCGCCGCCAGTATGAAAAAGAATGACCGCGACATAGTAACGCAACGGTTTTATATTGGGTACAATGAACTTTATCAACAACATATTAATTAATCATCAATTCATCTTTCTGCGAGTCGTAAACACTCGCGTACTTTACAATAACAGCTGATGTCCGTGTTGTATTTTTTAAATAAGGTGTATGTTCCATTAACACACGAATTTGTAACCGCTTATTAGACTATAGGTAATTTTTATAAGGCATATATTTTTATGAAGGATACAAAAACAATTCTGCGGGGGGCTTCTGAGAAGGGACAAAGAGAATAAAATTATGAAACCCATTTTTGAATCCAAAATTTAATGGACCTTATCTCTATCGTAGAAATACTCAACAATTTAGTATTTCACTAACATATCTAGAAATACTAGCACTAATAATACGCTTTCCGTCTACCTCAAATATATTTTTTTAACTTATTAAATATCTTTAAAAAATACTGAATCTGTTGGTTTCGATGAACTTTGTTATGTAAGTTTCTGCAGCTACACTTGTCCCTGTGTTGAGTTTTTAAATTAATATTTCTTTCCTTAATGGTGTTTTCCCAAAAAAACTTAAATTTACAGTCGTAAAGCCTATTAAAAAGGAGATACTGAGATATTAGGTAACTATCGACCTACATCGTTGACTCCCGTTCTGAGAAAGGTTTTTGAAAAGGCCATGTACAATAGATTATTTAAATATCTAAGTAAGTTTTCTATATATTATGTGAGCCGGGTTCCAAAAAAGAAAATCAACTTGTTAAACAACTTTTTAATTCATTAACACTGTTGTGGAGACCAAGCCTATAACAGCAATAACTGCTGTATTTTTTAATATGACCAAGGCCTTTGATTGTGTCTCTCATAGAATACTGCTTCAGAAGTATGAGTGTAGGTATGGCATTAGAGTCCCAGCACTAAGCTGGTTCCGTAGCTACTTTGAAAGTAGTTTTCAATGAGTAGAGGTATCGAAACTGTTTCTTGGCGAGGTGAACGTGACTTAAAGATCTGACTATACATACATATGCATAATAAAAGAGGTGTACCACAAGGCAGTATTTTAGGCCCGCTGTTTTTTCTAATTTATATTAACGACATTCCGGCACCAACTAAGTACAGGGACAACAGCACATCATGCTATCCAAAACTGTCAAATTTCTTTAATCGATTTTCAATTTTATCTCGAAGCATTAGAGTTTACTATCTATTGGGGAAATTTGTAGTAACCTGATGTGCCGTTGACTGTACAAGTGCATTTTTTACGCTGACAATCTATCGTCTTGGTTCCCTGTCTCCAGAGTGACCGCTACAATGATGAAATGGTGAAATCATTGCTACAATGGCTGAATGGCTGCGCGAGAATGAACAAGATACCAACTTAACTAAGACTAGGTGCATGCAATTTTGTAACCAATTAGCGTCTCCATACTTATAACCTAAGAATTTGTCATCGCGACCAGTCTATCCATGAGGCAAGTGAAATGTTTAGGAATTATAAACAATTCCTAGGAAATATATACAATTCCGAGGCTGTCTAGGAAAAGTATAAAATATTGATTCACATATATCCTATTGTTTTATAAAATTCCGTATAAAATTACGATATTCCTTATGAAATGTACAAAACTCATGCTTTCTGAGAATAAAATGAATAAAACAACCTAACCTAACCTGAATAAGCCAAGTGAATTTGTCTTGGCCATATTGTAGATTTGCTCACTTCATGAAATGTTTGAGAATTTCATTTCATGAAATGTTTCACTGTCTATTAACCACATCATGAAGTAGCTGAGCTGAGTGGAAATGCGACAACCTCTATACGCAACCATAGTTGTTTCTGGCACTTCGCCGGCTTCGCTCGCTCGGCTCGTGCGTTGGGGGTCGCAGTTCTAATCAAACCTTTTTTTTTTACGTGGAGAAAAACCTGCGATCCAGGTACCCAGCCCCCGGGGGAGGAACTGGGTTATGTGGGATTTCTACCCACTAAAAAACTCCACGGTGACCACCCTCGACGCTCTTCGACAGGCTTCGGGATCTCCGAGGAACGCACCGATGCCTGCCTAGCATTTCGCCCGAGGGGCTCCTCCCGGGGCAAGAGGTTAATACCACATGCCCCAACACCACCCTGGTGTGCGGTGACATGGTGGTCACGCCATGTCGCCGCCCATCTTGGGGTTGATTTTAAGACGCAGCAGCCCCCGCTGCTGAAGCCCGCGACCCCTGGTCCCCCTTTAGTCGCCTTTTACGACAGGTGGGGGTGACCGTAGCTATATTCTAATCCGTAGCTACACGGTGACTTGGCCGGGGCGTCCGCTACCACCCCGGCGCCTACGTTTTTTTTCTTTTTATTATAAGATGGGTTAACTCTTGACCTCAATCTAGACCATAAGGTCAAAAATGAGGTCGACGATGGAGCGAGTTAACCCAGAAAATGCCTATAAAGGTACTGGTACTCCTACGCACCGACGGAACACAGCAAGCTGTTTGGCGTCGGACTTCGGTAGGAGGGTGGTCGCGAACCAGACGGCCCTTTACAGAGCCTACCACACCGCATGAGACCATAGGACGACACCTCAAATTCAGAAAAAAATGAAGTGTCGTTGCCTGGGATGGATTACTAGGAGGCAGGTCTCATTTGTGTTTCCTTATTCGCCTCTTACGACACCCACGGAAAGAGATGGGTTGGTGTTATTCTCAACCGATCACCACACGGGTAAAAACGAGAAGTGGCATGCGCGTCTTCGTCTACGTCTTCGGGCAGGATCGGTCCTCTTCTCGGAGCATCACGCTCTCGCAGAAGGAGACCACGGCCTGCCATGCCAAGTTCGGTTCGGCCCTATCTGTTCTACCAGGGCTTGCCGCTCAGGATCCCAAGCAGGACATTCCTGTAAAGTATGCTGAGCGGAATCCCGGTCCCTCCCACAGTGGTGGCACTCTGCGGTCGGTTCGCGTCCAATTCGGTTCAGGTACTCGCCGAAACAGCCGTGTCCGGTGAGTACCTGTATCAATCTGTAGGTGACATGTACCTCCTTCGTCCTAAGCTAGGGTTTAAGGCTAGGCAAGATTGCTCCGACGACGAGTTGACGCGCGCTTCTCGGCTCTCTGAGCTGCGCACGCCACTTCTCGAGCGCTCGTCGGCGCTCCTGCTGCCGCACTTCGTCCGGCGCGAGTTCCGTCTCTCTCTGCAGACAATGGTATCGCCGCCTCGAACGGAATCGTTCTGTACCCTCGTGTGATCCGAATGGTCATCTTGCGCTGGAGACTAAGTACCTTGGCTCTACAGCGCCGGATCCCCAGCCTGGCAGACCAGACTGGCGCTCCGTAGAGGGCCATGGATCTCACGACACCGGCATATAGTAAGCGAACTCCTTCGTCGGGTTTCCCTAGATTGGGTAGAATCCGGTGCAACGCACCCACTACCCTCTCTATTCGGGGAACCAGGCGGTCGAAGTGCTCTTCGAAGCCCCGGCGACTGTCGAGCGTGAGACCTAAGTACTTTAAGTACTGGCCCACGTCGACTCGCACGTCACCGATGAGCTGGGTGGTTCCCTTCCTCGTGGAAGTTTGTGGAACCGTAGCGCCTCGGTCTTCTGAGGAGCTACTCGAAGGCCCAGCTCGTGAATCTTGTCCATCACGTATGCCACCCCTTGTTCAGCGAGCTCAATCGTCGTCTCGTTCGACTCCTCGACTGCAAGTACCAATGTGTCGTTTGCATAACAGACGACATGGACTCCGTTGGGAAGTTCCACCCTCAGGACCGCGTCATACGTGAAGTTCCACAGCAAGGGGCCTAGCACGGATCCCTGCGGGACCCCACACGTCATCTCCCTCTAATTAAGAACTCCATCTCGACCCTTGTACTTTATCCATCTGTCCTGCAAGTACCTCCCGATCAAGCGCTGCAGATAGGGAGGTATTGTACCTGGTGGTACACTAATGCCTCCTTTATCGTCCCCCAGGGTAGCGAGTAGCGAGTTGAAGGCGTAGACTACATCAAGGCTTATCGCCAACGCCACCTTGACGTTACCGCCTGTCTTGACAGCTCTCGAACACGAAGGATCGCATCCACCGTCGAGCGAGACTGCCGGAAACCAAACTGATCATCCGACAGGTATAGTTCTAACCTAACCTAACCTAACCTAATAGAACCTAACCTAACCTAAACTTTTTTTTTTGTCGAGGGGGAAATCTTCGAAAGATACTCGACCGCCTTTGGGGAAACCTAACTTAACCTAACCTAACCAACCCTTACCGGGTTGGTTGGGTTAGGCTACTACAAACCTACTTGTCGCAGTTCCGTCTATCGCAATCGAACAAAGAAGTCGAAAGACTTATTAACAGACAAAATCAAACATTTCATTTCCAATTGTTATTTAGGAATCATATACATTTCCTAGAAATTGTATACAATGACGGATTTCATATATTTCCGTTAACTACTAAGTACATATTATTATAAAGAGGAAAGATTTGTATTTTTGTATGCAACGAATAAACTTAAAAACTACTGGACCGATTTCAAAAATTCTTTCACCATTAGGATGCTGTATTATCCCTGAGTAACATAGGCTATATAATTTTCCCGAATTCTTACGGGGACGAAGTCCCAAGTGGAATGCTAGTAAAACATAAAAAAAAATTGGAGAACTACTCCTTAAGGTAAATAAATAATAAAATAAAATAATCTTTATTTCTCAAACAGCTTATACATTAATTCTTAGTCTAAGGAAAACTCACCATTAAGCAAATTAAAGTTTTACTTGTGTTGGGAGGTTCCAGTTAATGAAGAACATAACAAAATAGTGTAAATGTGATGGCTTGGAGAAACAGTTGAGATAGGTAAACAACTTAAATGAATATAATAGAACTTAATTTTATGGTTTGTGTGTGTGTGTGTAATGATGTGTTGTGTAGTGTTTGTGTGGATGTGCGTGGGTGTATGAATTTATTATATATATACATATATACACACATTATTTTATAAGATAATATTTTCAGTATCAACATAGTCCTTAGTTTTTAGCCACTCCGTGATTTTCGACTTACAGTCGTAGTTATTTAAACTGTAGATGTTAAGTATGTCATTTAGTTGATTATAAAAGTGTTTTGACTGTGTATTAAATTGTATGGTATGTTGGAATAACCCGACCACCTACAGCAAGAAGTTTTATTAAATGTTTCTTGAGTTTCATTTAAAAAGAGCGTAGGTATTTTCATGTACGCGATCAATGCGAGTCAACAGCCGTGGCCCGTACAGTATATCCACCTAAGTCAATTTTGATAAAATTAGTGCGTCGCAGAGTATTACAAGATAAATATTTAAATATTTTCCTGACTGTACAACTGACGAGATCTAGAATAGAATAGAATAGAATAGAAACACTTTATTAAATGTAAAAACAATATAACAGAACACTTAATTACCTTTCATTAAAATACCTCACTTGTTTTATAAGACTCATAGTTCAAAATAATTTGCAGTTTTCAAAATGCGACGGCTGCCATTTTGATGACGGAATAACAGCGCATCCAATCACTTAAGAGCTTGTGTCCCGACGGTTTACTAGTCAGATTATACATCTATCAAAAGTTAGTGCTGGTATCACCAAGTAAACTATTTTCAAGCTTAAAGGAAGGATCGGCGGCCCCCTCTCTCGAGCTGAGTGCGCTGTGAGTGTCTGAGTGGTCTTGAGTGGTTGTGTCGGGTCGGCGAGACAAAATTAAAACTCTCGAAAATCCCAAGTCTAGTTTTTAGTCGTAAGTATTTACTGGCTGCTTTCAGTACTCTGCTTCTTACTTCTTCAATCTTTTCCATCATGCTTGGAGCAAAAGGGTCAAAGTCTATGCGGTTTTGGCGATGGTGGATCCCTTCGCGGTTTCGTAATGTACACTCCAAGTCGCCCTGAAAATATTTTTTTAAATTAAATAGGTTGCAACTGTGTACACAACATTAGCTTAAATCTAATTGAATTTATAGCGGCTTATGCCTAAAGATTATTTGAAACTTTTGCCTCAATTTTGCTACAAAATTATGCGCTATAAAAGCCGAGAGCTCGTTCTTATTTTTGCTTTTAATGCTATAAAAGTACTTATAATACCCGAGTAAAACGTTTAATCAACGCGAATTAGGCGCAGTTTATTCAGACTACATTTTTATAAGAGTGCAGTACGCGCTGTAAAAGAAGCAAAATAGTACTGTAAGGTTTAATTTAAAAGAATTTGAAATGCATTTATAGCATTATAGGTTCTAAAAATGATAGCAATCAGCTATTATTCTGCAACTATGTTCTGTAAAAGCAACCCAATTGATTTAATTCAGCAAAAATGTGCCATAACAGCAGCATAATTGTTAATATTCTGAAAATGTGTGCCCTAGCAGCAACCGAATTTTTTTTACTCGGCATTAAAGTAAGTAATAGCGAATGAGTATGTTTAATTCGACTAATTGTTTTTTTCTTTAGCAGCCCATATACGTCCCTACCGAGGGGCACGGGCCTCCCTTCGAAACACAAAGGGGATTTAGGTCATAGTCCACCACGCTGGCCCAATGCGGGTTGGTGGACCACTCGTCTTTCAAAAATTGTCTTGGACGGGCGGGTTTCATCACGATGTTTTCCTTCACCGTTGAGCAACTGATAATTAGAAATCTGTACTTAAATTCGAAAAGATAGATTTAGTGGTACAGGCCCGCACCAGGATTTGAACCCACGACCTCCAGATTACAAGTCTGGCTCATCACCAACTGGGCTATCACCGCGAATGATGACTATATTAGTCATAATTCGACTAATATGTTCTAAAAATGATCTCTGGTATACAGTTATTTCATCATTTTTAAAATGTGTTTTTCGTTTCAACGAGCACTATTTAAAACGGTAAGCTTTACAGCTTATTATATTTTTTTACAATTAATAAGATGATAAGTTTTTATTGTAAGTATTGTAATATAGTACCTCCACGTATAATTAAAAAACTTTGTGCAAAAAATATTTTTTTGATAAAAGCAAAGGCATTTGTTCATATATATTCATGCGCCGCCGCCTACTTTCGTAAATTTGAATTATAAAATATTAATTAAAATAAAGCTGAAATGTTGAAAACCATACCTTTGTAAACTAGTTTCTCTTACATCACATGTTTTACGTTATGAGTCGAGTGATGGTGTGTAAACCTACACTTACAGCACTTGATGTAGCCATGACAAATAGATTTAGGGTTCCTTTGGTAAAAATAAAAGAGCTATGAAGATTTTGGCATTTATTGATTCAGTTCTTTAAAATGCGGCCACGACAGAAACTGTTATGCAAAAATAGCTAAATTTATTACAAACGAAACTGTACAAATGAATATTTCATAAAGTGTCATGTTTTCCAGATATAATAATAATAAATAATAATAATAAAATCATTTATTATCAGGCATCTAAGGCCCATAGATAAATACCTTACAGACTAACATACATATGAATTATAATTAAACAAAATAAAACAAATAAAAAAATAAAACTAACTTAAACTATTTCCGGGTGTTTTTCCGGGGGTGACTGCAACCGGGAATCTCCCTCGGAAACGGCGGAACACCACGCCCTCCGGCCAAAAGCTCTCCTTCATGACGGTCTCCAGCATGAACGTCGGGAACCGCACCACAAATGCTTTGAAACTAGCATGGTGATGCGATTCCAACGGTTTCACTCTCTGGAGACCTAAGGGAACTTTTGTCTTCTGCCGTATGTACTCGACGACGTCTTGCACCTCAGTGCTGTAGTGCAGTCGCGACAAGTACACAGGCGTGCTCGGAGCTTCAGCCCGCAGACTCAATTCCGGGTCCGTCGCCGCCGTCCCGCAGCGATTCTTGTTACCCGATCGCTTGCGCTTCTTCTGCACCTTGACGAAGCCATCTTCGTCACGGTGTCCCACTTTTGGAGGAGGTTGGGTCACAGCAACTGGTGTTTTACCAGCTGCCAAAGTTGAGCTGCCATATAAGCTGCCAAAGTTGTATGGCGCTAAAAAAGGGTAGATTTGACAACGCGTATCTCAAAAACGTGATACTTTAAGTATCTGTCGTATAAACAAATTAGGTATGTCTGTAATGGTCCCAGCTATCGATTGAGCTATCTGAGTCTGAAATGTTTTTAAGAATTGTCGTCATTTGAACTTATTGCATTAATTTCTGCATTACTTGTTTAGCGTGTCTTGTTCCTGGTATAGATTCAAAATTCTGTCTATACCTACTCATCGTTATAGTATGCGAACTTGAGGCAATGAAACAACTTAAAATATTACTATGACGTGCGCTTGGATTATTCACTGAAAAGTTAGGCTTAATGAATTTCGCAGAATGTTTTATCTTTTTCTACGTGATGTGAACTTCTTTCTATTGAAGAAAGATAAAGAAAATAGACATTGTCTTTATTGTCTGTTAATGTCAGTCATTCGAAAATGTATCTCTAATTTTTGTTACATAAAACCTATTATTCAAAGGTTTTGTCTAGTTATTTCAATTTATGTAACAAAATATTGTTAAATATTTAAACTATGGAAAAATATCTACGACCAGAACGCTTTGACGAAGATCCCTCGACAACAACTGCGTCAAAGAAATGGCAGCATTGGAAAAAGACTTTCGATAACTTTATAGATGCTCAAAGGTCAGTAAAAACGAAAACTGATTCATCTCCGCTACTATCTGATGAGCTAAAGTATCAGCTTCTTGTGAATCACATATCTCCAACCGTATACGCATACGTAAGTGAGTGTAACATCTACAGCGCTGCAATGGCCATACTCGACAAATTGTATGTCAAGCCCCGAAATATTATTTATGCTAGACACATGCTTACTACGCGCACGCAGCGAGCAGAGGAGACAATAGATATGTATATGCAAGCTTTGAAACAATTATCTAAAGATTGCGATTTTAAAAGTGTTGATGCCGAGACGAATCGCAATGATAACATACGCGATTCCTTCATCGCTGGAATAAATTCGACTAAAATCAGACAACGGCTATTAGAAAACTTATCTATGTCACTGGATGAAGCATACAGCCAAGCTCAAGCTCTGGAAATGGCTGAAACTAATGCTCGAGACTACAACACTGCGTCTGTTAATGCCATATGCCAACCATCACAATCTAAAACTTCTAGTATCACGAATTTCAATCCAGCTTCCTTCTCTACAAGCGAACATGAAGAAGATATTGCGGCTGCTATAACCCGCTACCCACGAGGAAGAAAATGTTTCTTTTGTGGAGGTAAAGTACACGCAAGAGTAAACTGTCCGGCAAACAAAGCTACATGTCAGATTTGCAGCAAAGTAGGACACTTTGCTAACGTATGTCGTAGCAAGAACTATGCCGCTCCTGTCGAGGTTCAAGAGGATTTTAGCGCCTGTATAGTAGCTGCGTCTCCTGCTTCCCTTCGGAAAGCGTTATTGCCTGCTTACATTAAAGGTATTAGAGTCGAAGCATTAATTGACACTGGAAGCTCAGTAAGTTTTATTAATGAAGCTTTCGCAAACTCATGTGGCTTAAAAAGGAGACCTTGTCAACAAATCATATCTATGGCATCCTCCAATCACACATCTTACGTTGAAGGCCAAACTTGTCAAAATATTGTCATCGGCAAAAATAAATATGAGAATATCAATCTACTTATCGTCAAAAATCTTTGCGCGGATATAATAGTTGGTCACGACATCTTAGAAAAGCATTCTACTTTAGAATTTCAATTTGGTGGACCTAAAGAAACGCTAAAAGTATGTAGCGTAGCTGAAGCAACTGTTCCGCCAGTGCCACTCTTTAGTAATGTCACAGTTGACTGTAAGCCTATCGCTATCAAATCACGGAAATTCTCTTTTGAAGATAAGGAATTTATCGATTCTGAAGTTCAGAAACTAATATCTGATGGTATAATAGAAGAAAGCAAATCTCCATGGCGAGCTCAAGTGCTCATTTCTCAGACAGAACATCACAAAAAGCGACTCGTTATTGATTATTCCCAAAATATTAATAGATACACGGAACTCGATGCCTATCCACTCCCTAATATTGAGGACATGGTCGCTGAAGTATCAAAATACTCTATATTTAGCGCTATTGATTTGAAAAGTGCGTATCACCAAGTTCCCATCTTATCTGAGGAAAAACGTTTCACGGCTTTCGAAGCTTCAGGCAACTTGTATCAATTTAAGAGAATTCCGTTTGGTGTTACCAATGGTGTTTCTGCCTTTCAAAGAACAATTGACTGGGTGATTAGACAGGAACTTTTACAAGGCACTTTCGCTTATCTAGATGATATCACTGTTTGTGGCAATTCCAAACAAGAACATGATCTTAACTTACAAAAATTTCTCAAAGCTGCTGATAAGTACAATCTTACAATTAACAAAGAAAAGTCAAAATTTGAACAAAAGACTATAAATATACTAGGTTACACAATAGAGAATCACACTATTAAACCAGACCAGGAACGTTTACACTCTCTTTTGAATCTTCCCGCTCCGGGTGATCTACAATCAATGAAAAGAGCTTTAGGTCTTTTTGCTCACTACTCTAAGTGGATACCTAATTTTTCAGAAAAAATCCATGATTTAGCTCAGATAAAAACGTTTCCTTTGACAAGGAACCTTATAGAAATCTTTGAAAAATTGAAAAATGAAATTGCTAAGTCATCTGTCACTGCAATAGATTTCAATGTACCGTTTTTGGTAGAAACTGATGCTTCTCAACATTCTATAGCAGCTATTCTCTCCCAGAATTCAAGACCAGTAGCTTTCTTTTCTCGGACTCTCAATCACTCTGAACAAAAGCATTCCTCTATCGAAAAGGAAGCATATGCCATTGTAGAATCACTTAAGAAATGGCGACACTTTCTGATTGGTCGTCACTTTAAGTTACTTACCGATCAACGTTCAGTAGCATTTATGTTTGATCGAAAACACAGCAGTAAAATAAAAAATGAAAAGATTCTCAGATGGAGATTAGAATTGGCTCCTTATACATATGAAATCATATATAGACCCGGTAAAGAAAATCTTGGAGCAGATGCGCTCTCTAGAGTTTGTGCGTCGGTAGAAAATCGTTTGGCAAAGTTACATTCACTTCACGAGGCTTTATGTCATCCAGGAATAACCAGGATGTTTCATTGGATAAGGTCTAAAAATCTCCCATACTCCATTGATGAAGTACGGAATATGACAAACACCTGTCGTATTTGTGCTGAGATCAAGCCTAGATTTTTTAGGAATCAGACACCAGCTCCAAAACTTATAAAAGCGATTGCTCCATTTGAACGCCTAAGTATAGATTTTAAGGGACCAGTACCATCTGAAACGAATAATAGATACATACTTACTGTGATCGATGAATATTCTCGGTTCCCATTCGCTTTTCCCTGTTCTGATGTTAGTGCTGCTACTGTCATAAAGAACTTAAATAATCTTTTTATGATTTTTGGTATGCCTTCGTATGTGCACTCTGACAGAGGTGCATCTTTTCTTGCAGCTGAGGTGAAGCAATTCTTAAATTGTAGAGGTATAGCTACTAGCAGTACTACAGCTTATAATCCGCGTGGAAATGGTCAAGTAGAGAAGCTCAATTCGACCTTATGGAAGACCATAGAACTAGCACTTAAAACGAAAGGCTTGCCTGTTTCTCAATGGGAGAAGGTTCTTCCTCAAGCTTTGCACTCCATCCGATCACTGCTATGTACAGCTACAAACTGTTCTCCTCATGAAAGAATGTTTAAACATTCCAGAAGATCATCAAATGGCAATTCTATTCCTTCATGGCTGAGTAATTCGGGACAAGTCTTGCTCCGTCGTTTCAACAGAGCAAATAAATATCAACCCGTGGTCGAAGAAGTTGAATTGCTTCATTCTAACCCAGACTACTCACTTGTAAGATATCCAGACGGACGCGAGACTACCGTATCAAATCGGCATCTTGCGCCTATCGATGGCAACGGCGAAATATTACATTTACAAGAAACTCAAGCTCCGGATCTGATACGAGATGACTCAACTGAAGAAAGTGAGTCTGGACACATATCTGGTGAAGAGGCAGGGTCATCGTCAAGAGCACATACGCCTGAACAACACAGAGAGTCTTCTGTTGAAGAGCCATCGCCGATCGTGACGCAACCGATGGGTTATGCTAATCAGAGTCCGGTCCCACTTAGAAGATCAGAACGGGTTCGAAGACCACCTGCATATTTAAAGGACTACGAATGAATGATGTGAACTTCTTTCTATTGAAGAAAGATAAAGAAAATAGACATTGTCTTTATTGTCTTTATTGTCTGTTAATGTCAGTCATTCGAAAATGTATCTCTAATTTTTGTTACATAAAACCTATTATTCAAAGGTTTTGTCTAGTTATTTCACTACGTGTCATTGACCTTTTTACGAAAAATACCACTTCTTTTAACATTTCTCCATTTTGGCACTAAAAATTCGACAAAACATACTTGCATAATTGAAGCGTCGACAAAATGTGCTGTAAATAATTTTGGAACTCTGCAAAACTACTTATGGCTGGGTAAATTTTGAATAAAAGCTCTCAATACCATTCATGTCCTATAATAGCATTTTGAAATACATTACTCGAGATATCATAATAATATAAGCGTGCAGTTACCGCAACGATGTTGCTAAATAGTGATTCGATTGCTTTTACTAGGCTTTTAAAGAAACAAAGAAGAGTGTCGAATTAAAGCTGTATAAAAGCGCTCAATTCAGTGAATCAGCAACACTATAGCTGTTACATAGCTTTTATAGAACAAAATCGCTGATTAAAAATGATTTGGTCACGTTAATGCAGCACAATTTAAAAGGTAGAGTAAAAGTGCTATAGGATGGTTCTGTAAACGTTTACTAGACGTCATTATAGCACAAATTAGTGTAGCCAAGATAACCGCTATTTTATGACTTTTGGTGTTTTGGCAACGGCAATTCAACTTTTATACGATTACATGCTATTCTTATTCGTCTGTTTTGCTAGTTGGGGCAGTTTTAAAAGTTACAAAACTGGGAATAAAAGTTTGTTTCGTAACCGATTACGACAAAGGAAAAAGGGATCTTACCATAGTGACTTTTACGCGAAGGAAATTTAATATTTTGCCCAATGTTGGAATTAAATCTCGCACGAGTTCCTCATAAAATACAATGTGTAAGGGTCTGTGAAATTCATTCAGCCACTTAATATAAAAATATTCCCATTCCTTAAGTGTATTTTCCACATAAATACTCCAAACTGAAACAAATATAATATCGAAAGTATTACAATCGTAAGTACGAAATGTTACATTAACACACTCCCTGCCAAGGGGTCCGAAGGCGACCCCCAATAATTCTTGTACAGCAAGCCACAGGCACTTTTATTAATCCTTTATCAGGAGGCCGTAGGGTCCGCCGGTAACCCCCATTTTTTCTTTCTATATGTGTTGCCCTCTGAGGGGCCAAGACGGAAAATGTGGTTCTGAGTTCATACACTTTTAGCAGGTCTTTTAAAATAATTGTAGGCGAAGGGATAAATTTGTAGGTGTAGGTACGACGCTACAACCCACTGAATGTGGTCCCTCACACGAGCCATATGGGGTGTCATATTACTGACTCTGGCCAATATGGACGATTATGATGAATTTCAATATTTAGCAGGTAACTTGTAGGGCTGCACGTAAATAACAGCTCTTGTTAATTAATAAATACTAAGTAAATCCAATGAGTTTGTGGACCCTCAGTTCGCACGGTCTCAGCATTTACTTTGATGATACAAAATATTTCGTTAAGTTATATTTCTCAGACATGCTTTAAGTTTTAGCACATATTATGTAGATTCTACCCTGTGAATAATAGAGCGTTTATTATCTGCCCTCAAAAACTACCAGCCTTTAATTGTGGTCCCTCACACCGCACGCTTCATAAATTTTGATTAATAGAAGATTATGAGCAGTCTTTAAAAAAACAGATATGTATTACAGAAAAAATGTAGTTGTTTTGTAGTTTCCCGAGATCAAAAAAAAATTCCTCTCTATTTACCATATTCCGCTATGAATTCACCTATTTGCTGTTTTACCCGTAACCACTACTTACTCGTGAACACAGCTTTAAAAAATTATTTCACCCTTTTTGAAGGCGGGTCAATTTTTTGTTAAAAATGTTTTATTACACAAATGTTTGCCCCGACCACTCGACCAAGCCGGCCGTCAAAGTAGTAAATAAGATAAGGAAGTAGTGTTAAATTTGTTTTTATTTACAACATACCTACAACATATAAATTACGTAGCAGATATAAGTGTGGAAGAGCATTACCTCCTAACACAGGCTTAACAGCTTACAAGGAGGTACAAACCACTACGTAACATTAGCTATTAAGCATGTTGAAATTTTTTTTGAGTTATACATATCGTATGCAATATCGTTTTGCCCATTATACAGCAAAAACCTTTACCCTTAAAAAAAACCCTCGCATCCCTCATAAAGACTTTTACTGTATATCTGAAAAGAGTAGGTAGCTGGCATATTCGAAGTTTTTCTTTCTCAGTCCAGCATGGAAGTGTTTTAAAAGTTATATAAGTGACACAAAACTTAAAATTTTCAAGCCATGATATAGTTGGGAGAACCGGAGTGACACCTGTAAGAAACTCTTACATGCGAACTAAGCCAAAATGCCAGTTTGAAGTTATTACTACTCAGTAAATATGTTTACCAACCTGAATTTAGTGATATTTTCTTTTCCTCAGAACTTAAATTAAGAAAAGCTGCTTTTGGCGCTAATCCTCTGTGTCCTCCGAAACGAAAATTGAAGTGCGCCTGCCAGAGTGAAAAAAAAAATAATTAAAATTTTTAGAAGTACAAGTAGAAAGAAAGATAGAAAATAATTTATTCTTTGCCAACAATAGATTACAGCAACAATATAGGTTATATAACCACCAGACCATTTATTTCAATTCATTATATTCTTAAAATATCGTTTAAATAAGTTTAAAGGATGATAGGCATATTGGTATGGAACTTGGTACCGGTACCGATTAAAATAAATGACATATCGCTAAAAAGGGTATTTTTTCTGTAGAATAAGAATAACCGCAGCGTTAGTCCTGATTAATTGTCCAATTATAGTAAACCTGCCTTGAAAGTTATTTATTTTTCATCATTTATTCATTTTTTCTGCGACATTATTCTTCATTTTGGCATAGTATTTTTATTTATATTACGGGCACCAATTGAAATACATGATTTTTTTTTTTGCTATGAGCCACCGTTAACAAGTTGTTTAAGAAAGACTAAAAAATAGGACCTTTAAACCGCCTCCTACACGTTAGCTCCACCCCATCCATCAGTACTTTCAGTATGTTGCTTCAGACACCATTCCCTACCACTATGCCAAAAATCGCTTATACACGAATTATTTCCCCTATTCGGTAGTTTTTGGTTTTCATTGATTGGATCAAATGGTTGGAGTTATTCTAGAGGCAGATTTATGTGTATAATTTATTTGCGGATTGTGTAAATTATTAAACCACGATGATGATATTTGAAGATGTTGGAAAAAACAAGGCTATTTTTAACCGACTTCAAAAAAGGAGGAGGTTTCTCAATTCGACCGTATATACACTGGGCGTCAAAAATAAGTAGTACAGTTTTAAAATTGCGATTTCTCCCAAACTATAAAACTTAGACCTTTGAAACAAAAAAGGTTAAAAAGAAAATTTAATCTTATTCAATAAAAACTTCATGCATTATAAGAACTTATAATGCTTGACTTTAAAAAAAACGAATAAATAAAAACACTTTTTTTAAACTGTTGAAAGGTGTTGTCTTACTTAGGATTTTTGTGTTTGACACATTCGCTGCTGATAAAGCAATTGTAATTGAAAAGCATAGGTATCTTCAGAGAGTAAATTTGACTAATCATGCCTCTTTCACCAGAAGAATGTGCAAGAATCTTAGCTTTTCTCGAAGTGGGCATCAGTATGCGTCGTACTGCAAGGAGGGTGGGTGTAACTTTAAGAACGGTTCAGCGAGTAAAGCAAAGGTACGAAGAGACTGGAAACCATCTAAGGAGACGAGGTAATGGCAGACCCAGGTGCACAAGTACCCGAGAAGATCGCTTTATTGTTTCCACTGTGTTAAGAAATCGACACCTTAATGCAGTTGAGGTTCAGCAACAGCTTCTTCGGACCCGAACAGACTACATCAGTGAGAGTACAGTGAGAAGAAGACTTGCTGAAGCTAACCTGAAGCCTCTAAGACCAGCAAATGGCCCCAAACTTGAGACAGAGCATCGCGTAGCAAGACTACGCTACGCCCGTCAACACGTACAATGGGGCGAAGAAGAATGGGCTAGAGTTTTATTCACAGATGAGTCTCGATTCTCTTTATACACTTCAGATGGACGGCGGAGAGTCTACAGATGACCCGGTGAGCGATACATTCAAGCTTGTATCTCGGAAAGAGTCCAATATGGCGGGGGCTCTGTACACGTATGGGCTGGTATCTCTTCAGAGAGTCGCACAGAGCTTGTGGTAATAGAAAATGGGACTTTGACTGGTGAAAGATATGCCTCGGAGATCCTCAACGAGTATGCAGGGCCATATTTAATAAATATGGGTGATGGAGCCATCCTAATGCATGATAACGCCCGGCCACACACTGCTCACCACGTACAAGAGTACATTCAGGAGGTTGGCATCAACTTGATGGCTTGGCCATCGAGAAGCCCAGATCTCAACCCGATTGAACACGCCTGGGATGAGCTTGGGAGGCTAGTCAGAAGGCGCAGTCCACCTCCTGCCACACTCAGGGCTCTAAAACATGCGCTGATAGAAGAATGGGAAAATATTCCCCAACACCGCCTCCGAAACTTAGTGTTCAGCATGCCAAACCGGATCCAAGCTGTAATTAGAGCCCGAGGCGGCAACACAAGTTATTAAATTGTGAAAAAGTTCCAAAACGTGAAAATTAAGTGGTTGACATATCGTTAAAAATTGATACTTTTTAGTATTTATCTTAATTTTAAGTTTGAAACTTTATTCATGCCAAATAAAATATAACTTTAATAAACTTCGTTAAGTTTACTATAAACTGCTTTTTATTTCATAAGTGTAACTACTATAGTTTAGGAGTAATGGGAGGTTTTCTTTTTGGGTATTAAAAAAAAAAGTATTTCCCCAGAGCTCTCTAGATGGCGCTGAACTGACTCCGTTACTAGGTGCCAAAGCCAAAAGGCTTGGAGAAAAACATTGCATCAAATATTCTGAGCAAATTCTGAGTTTGTTTTGGCTTTCCAATCATCCTAGTTTTCTCGCGCTTTGTTATAATTCAGTTTGGTTTTTTCGTTGTTTTCGTAAAATCGCCTAACTACGTATGGTAGACGTGATATTGATGTGATATGACTATAACGTTTCGTTTTATGATCTCAAAATTACGTTCAAGTGAATGAATCAAAAATAATTTAACGTTCCGTTCCTTGCAGTAACGTACATAGTTTAGCGCCATCTATCCGGCGACTGGGGAAAAAATTAAAAAAAATAAAAAGAAAATCCCTCATTGCAATTTGAAAAGTGTACTACTTATTTTTGACGCCCAGTGTATTTTAATTTTTTTATGTATGACCGCGGATAACTTCGTCGTTTATGAACCGATTTTGATTATTCTTTTTTTGTTGGAAAGGGAGTATCCCAAGGGTGGTCCCATGGTAAGGAAACCAGGATCTGATGGTGGAATCCTGAAGAAATTGAGGGAAACTCTCCAAAAAATTGTCTTTTTGGGATTGAAGTCGGTGACTCTTACGTTTTTGACGTGGAAAATTATAAAAACACAATTCTTATTTCTTTTGTCTGCGAAGTCAACAACCACGCATAACTTTAATTTTAAACTTGTCTCACGTTTTCACAAATTATTTGTTTTTGTTGGGGTAACAATTTATAGAAAAGTCCGCGATGACATGTTTATATTTATTTTTTTAAGAATAAAGAAAAAAAATATTCTAATTAAAATATGTTCAGATTTAGGTATAAGTGGTATTTGGAAAGCAGACTAAGACGGATACGATATAGATGGATAAGATATTAATCTATATCAAATTAAATACACGTACGTTAGTTAACTAAAGCATTTCATGTACAGAGGGCCGCAAGTCAAGTTACCACACGAGTGCGGTTACAATATAAATGGTCGTCTGTACAATAATAATTGCACTTTATTCTACACAATGTTAACAAAGAAATATAATTCAAACTATTGCGTGACAAAATATATTAAAAAAAAGAGAATTCAAAAAATCCCTTATATTTGTTGCGAAGATGTTGCGAAGTTGCGAGTGGTATAACAGGCATTTCTCTTAATTCCCCCTCGAAAACCAACTTTCATATTCTGTGTGCATCACATTTAATTGTTTATAGTATTTTGTTTGGTTTTATTTTCCCAATTATTGTAAAGGCTGCATTTTTATTTCGTGATTCCTTTAGTACTTTGATAGAATGTTGTGATAATTTCATTAAAAATATTTATCAGATTTTTCTTTTCTTTTACTAGCCCATGCCATGGACGTATGTCCCTACCGAGAGGCACGGGCCTCCCTTCGAAACACGAAGGGGATTTAGGGCATAGCCCACCACGCTGGCCCAATGCGGGTTGGTAGACCGCTCGCCGTTCGAAAATGAGTTTTCTTGGACGGGCGGGTTTCATCACGATGTTTTCCTTCACCGTTGAGCCAGTGATAATTAGAAATCCGTAAGTACATAAATCCCAAAGACGAATTTAGACGTTTTTTAGTACCCGTACCAGGATTTGAACCCGTAATCTTTTGATTATAAGTCTGGCTCATTACCAACTGGGCTATCACGGCTCTTATTTGAATGAATTTTGAAAATTTTTATTATTTTTAAAACTATGAAGTGATTCAAAAGGAAGGTTATGTTTATTCATTGTTTGCGTAAATAATAAATTCATGGCAGGTATTATTGATTAGCTTATTATTATATATAATAAGCCATGAATTATTAATAACAATTATGCATAACGAGTACTTAATATATTTATAAGATAGAAATTTATTAATTAAATTAATAAGTCACAAAACATATTCTAAATCGGAAACATCCTCGTCACAATCTGACTCTAATCAAACAGACCGCCCCTTGTCATCCCCGGTGCAAAGGTGCCCATGACACTCGCGGTATTACCTCGCTGAATGGCTATGGACAGCCTTTGCACCAGGTATGACCTGGAGCGGTGGTCACACCCCTTTTCATTTAGGCACCGGCCGATTTCCGAAACAATTTTTTTTGTTTCACTTCCCCAACAACTCGTCGTTTCCACCGCAAAAGGGACAAACGTGTAATTTTGAACCAGGGCCGAATACTTTTGCCGCTTTTTTGCGGCTGCAACCTCAGCAGCAGCCCCAGCCCTTCCGACGGTATGGCTAAGGTGCGAGGCGGCAAGGTGCGTCAGCACGCATTTATAAGATGAATTTTTATGAAACTTATTTGTTGCTTTGAGGATTTTATTTTATGGTTAGGGTTTTTTACAAATAAGTTCACATAAACAAATAATTTGATAAATAATTTTAGCTTATTCTTAAACTCTTTCTGTATTTCTTCAAATCTTTAATTTTCTTTTTATTGGCAATCGGCCGAGAGGCCATTTGTGCCATTTTCAAGTAACTGACAGCAACTGACAGCAGAATATAAAAAGAAACAAAGAGAAAGATTAATAAAAAACTAAAAAAAACAAAATTTGATTACATATTTTCTTAACACATTAAACGTTTTCCATGTTCAGATTTATTTCACCGAAGAGAATATAAACACTAGCGTTTTATTTCACCTTAAAATTACCACCGACTAAAACGCTAGTGTTTATATTCTCTTTGAACACCGACTAAAGAAAGTACTTACGTATCCATACAGCCAACTAGTAATCTCTTTCAAAATTATATGATGCAAGAGGTACAGCGAGTCTACACTATCATGCACGACCGTTCTGAGTTACGTCGTTAGGGAGAGGGGATTTTGGGATTTACTCGAGCGCGTTAGATTAATATAAGGGAGGATAATTAATAGCTAACAAGCGTTAATTTTGCTAATCTGACGATTTGAGCGTAACCTAAGGGGGTAGGAGGGTAGCAAAGTTGCAAAAAAAAAAACGCTGTGTGGATTTACTCGAGCGTGGTTGTTTTTATTTTTGTTTTAGAGGTAATTGTACCAGGATAATAGAAAAAATATAATCTGACGATTTCCGCAAGCCAAACGATCGTAACAAAAATCAAAATATTTAAATTGGTGATCCTGATTCACTGTCTTATCAACGCCCAGCCCAAACCCTTAGACCTACAAAGCTGGAATTTGACAAAAAGGTGTCTTTTATAAAGTAGACTAGTGGTTATATCTCAAATTCATTCTGCTTTCAACAGTTGACGGCATTGAGTGAAACTATTTGCCACTGGGTTTTTTTAGACTAATTTGACCTTGCTGAACACGATTCTGCCCAGTGTCAAGCCCCCCTCCGCTCCCTTCCCCCCCTTTTTCCCGAAAATGTGTCCCGATTTCCAGTTTTTTCAATTGTTTTTCGAAACTATTATAGATAGAAAAAAACTGTCTATCACAACATTAATCTGCATTAAATTCTGTACAACATTAACATATAAATCATTTGACTGGCATAATAACTTAAGAAATAATGCCTTCCCAAACTGTATAAAAAAAAAATAATCCCAAAATTTTGGCCTTCGCAGTTAATTTATCTAAAAACGGTCAAAGCTATGACAAAATAGCCAAGAAGTGAATTAATGTTCATACATTTATCTACAAAACAAGACCTAACTTACTGTCCTACGAGTATTCGTTCCCGATTTATAGGTCGCAGGGCAGACACCCTACCGCCAGTTACGTAGGTAGTTATAAAGTATCATACATGGTGTAAGGGCGAAGTTTTCGGTAAGCTGCACGTATACGTAACGTATATACGTAATTTGTAATTAGTAACATTGTTAGGTGATATGAAAGACAAATGCTTAAATACAATTAAATTTATTGTATAAATTAGAATTATTTAATAATTTGGGGTATTATTGAGTTATGTCGGAACGTTTCATATTAAACGCACCATTAATATTATGCTGTAAAATAAAACATTATTTTTATTTATGGCATAGAACGAATCAATAAATAAAATTAACAAAAATTCAAACACAATTTATATTATATATTTATTGTTTATAGAAAGTATATCATATTCATATCTTTTTGGATAGCTTATTAAATGAGGAAGTTAGTTAAGGTGTTTAATACACTTGGTGTTTATACATAGTAAAGTTTTGACCTAGGAATCGGTATTTAACCTGTTACAAAGAAAATTGAAAAAATTGAATCTTCTTTTCGGCTCATGATTTAAAATTGTTAATGAATTTTGGGTGGTAATGACTTTCTTAGCTTTACTAAACTATCAACTTTGAAAAAAAGTTAAATTTGATTCCATCCAATAAGTAATTATTTTCAAATTTTGGTTAAAATGAAGAAATCTGGGTATATTAGTAAAAAAACCTTAATTTAACGAAATGTCGAAAACTATTAACTTTCGGCCATACATAAGGTGGGTTAAATTTGTTGCATTTTTGGCTGCCCTATCACGCCCTGCCAGGAATACGTCGAGTTCCCGTTAACCCTGTATATTAAAATTATTTAGAAAAAATTGTTAGTGAAAATAAGTTTAATGAATACATATTTTCAATCTTATATTTTCAATCTTTATCGTCGTCAGTGGAATTATCATCATATTTTGAAGTTCGATTATAGACATGAGCGTATGTAGGTATGTATTGAGAAATATTTTTTTTTTCCTTTGGTGTTCAAATCAGATTTTTACATTGTTTTGAATGGTTTAATTTATTAACATCTTTTGTACGCCGCGCCTTGTGGTGATCGGTTGAGAATAACACCACCCCATCCCTTTCCGTGGGTGTCGTAAGAGGCGACTAAGGAAACACTAAGGAAAAATATAAGTTAAAGTAACTAAAGTTACTTTAATTTTATATTTTTAGTGTAAATAATAGCAAGTACGTACGAAATGATGTAAGTGCCTATTAATTTCGAGGGTTGCCCTTGAACATCGGCGAACATACATAAAAAAGATACATACAGTCGAACATAGAACCTCCTCATTTTCTGAAGTCGGTTAAAAATAATTTTATTTTAAGATAGGAATTGCAGCAATATCAATGTACTAAGAAAACATTGGTTGACATTCTGCTTAAAAGCAAATTCAAGTGTGGACAGTAAATTTAAAGATTTTGAAGTATACTTAGTTGATCAATAATACTTATAATGTTTTTAAATATACATATATATACATAGGTAATTTCTTGTACTTTTTATAGCCATTTTTATTTTTTTACAAAAAAATTTTTTTTTTCAAATCGTCAGATTAACGATACCATACCCATCAAGATAATCGTCAGATTTTTGGTCAGTGTGACTAGGACATCATAATGAAGCTTCAGTATGCTAATCTGATGCGCTCGAGTATTTCAAGATGGCGATTTTTTTTATATTTTCAAAAATTCGCTGCTAGCTTGCGTCACTTCCGTAGGGTTCACTTATCACCTCCTATGAAAATCTGACGCGCTCGAGTAAAGGTTTTTTTACAAATTTTACCCCTCCCCACCGCGCAAATCGTCAGAATAACATATATTTCGTATCAGAGACATGTTGGAGCATGAAAGATATTATAATCTGACACGCTTCTGTATTTCCATGTCACTGTTTTTTTTACAATTTTGAAAATACAGACCCTTCCCCCACCGCTAAAAGTGGAAACATCCTAAACCATTTATACTTCTTATAATCTAATCTACCAATTATAATAGGTTTCCGCGACGCTCGAGTAAATCCACATTTAGCATCAATGCCTCCCAAATATTTATTCTCTGGATGGACCGTGTAAGGCGCGTAATGCTCTCCCATATTAGTTGTTTCTCGGTGGTGTGATAAGTTTAAGTGAGAAAAAACTAACTTCCACTAATGACAATCTACGCTCGGGATAACCTAACAAATAATAAAAAAAATGTTTTGACGGATCGTTGTGTTTTTAGTTCGATTTATAACTGAGATTCATTACATAGGTTGATTGGGCCATTGTGCGTGATTTGTTTTTTATTGACTAACTATTCCAGCCAGCCAAAGTCCTACCATAAGTACCTACGCAAGATTTTATGTTCTTGCATGCCTCTGAAAGGGATGCTGGGTTATGCAGGTAAAAGTAGGTTGTCGATGACGAGCATCTCTCTACTTTGAAACACCTTGTCAAATGTAATTTTTTTTCGATTTTTCGCATGTGGAGTTAAAGCGGGTCGCTAGTGTTTTAATTTTTAGTAAATCATATAAGACAGTCGTTCTTACCAATATAGTATCTCTTGGATGTCTTATTAGCAATACTGCTGACTGAAATTGCTCTCCAGGCGAGACATGAGTCTTTACCACGAGAACTGATCCATTGATCATGTTCTCGCCTGGGAAACCGTTCTCATAGAGATCACGATCACCGTACAGAGATCCGGTTAAGAAACCTGCAACATATTTTAATTAAGTTATTTTACAAATTTAAAGCTCAAAGGACATTACTGCCAGTATCACGTAGATTTGTTTTTAAAAAATTGTAGTGTGTAGCGAGCCTTAATGCAGGTCTTCCTGAATCAGAGTTGCTTATCTGAAAAGGACACAACATAAAAATATACAAATTAGTGTGTTAGAAGCGTTCTTCTAACATCCGTTGATCACAGTGGATTAGCTGGGTTAATAACATGAAGTATAGTATATAAAATAAAAATATGTACAGGACACTTACGAGCTCCCTTATTTACAATTTTATGTTGTTTATGAGGAAAAAGTGAGTGAGAGCAAAAAAAATTTTGTATTTTGAAACTGTCAAAGAATCTTTACAATAGGGATGTTGACAGTGTTTGATTTTACCAATTATTGTATGTGAAACAAATAATAATGCTATAAATATATTAATGTCCGAAAACAGCATTAAAATTGGTTTATAAATGAACAAGTTATTAGCATTTATATTAACGTAAGGACTAGCTATATCGTTTTGTGGGGAGAGCTAGCTATCTCCTTTTTACCTACCCAAACAAATGGCGATGACGTCACATGGCGGTAAGTGCATCTCTTTTTAATAGCTTGTAACTTTTTTATTTCTCAATAGTTTTCAAAAATAATTTCGGTTTTGGGTTTTGGATTCAGTTCCTTTTTAAGATAAACAATAAAAAAAAATTAGTCAACATCCCTAGGAAGAGGGACCTTAAGTCTTGTAAGATCTTGATAAAGAAAGGTATTGTTATATTGACAGCATGCCAAAAAAAATATGATCTAAGTCTCCATCGTCGAGACCACATTAACATAACGAAGAGTCACGGATTCGAATTTTTTAAAGTAATACGGGTGAACAGAATGACCGAGTCTCATCCTGATCAGTGTCGAAGTAAACTGTTTGGGTAAATGAAATTTGGAAAACCAGGTTTTCGTTTTACATCTGGTTGAATTTGTGCAAACAATTTCCCACGGGATTTACTCGACTCCGTCCAATAGGAGGACCAAGAACGGACCAAAATGAAGTGGACAGTGCAACAAGCTATGAGCGTAATTTATAAAAGGGAATTTATCTCCACACACAACTGCTTCCTTCGCCACCTGATCACTTCTCATTCGCCACCTGATCATCTCACTCCTTAGTGTCCTGGAACGACTAGAACCCAGGCTAGAACGACTTTGTAATATTTTTCTTTACAGATAAATAGTTGTTTTTTAATTTCAATGATAATAGGTTTATGCATATGAATAGAGAAAGGATTCGATAGTAAGGCTTGCAAACAACTACGGGAGTCGGAGAATATAAGGGTTCGCTTCAATTTAAAAAAGTTGGATATATTTAACACTTTCCAATATCCCTAGACATTCACCGGTGTAAACCGAGGTCTCGGGGGGACATTTAATTTTTTGGACAATGTTATACACATGATGATATATTCCAACCCCTACACAACCAACTGGAGATAATTTTGAAGCATCAAAGTAAATGTAGTTCCAGCCCTTCCATTCACGACTCAGGGTTTGACGGAAATACTCGTCAGCATGAGGGTCATCCCGGCATATACCAAAATTAAGTAAGATATGGGGGGTTGTAGATAAGTATTTTGTAATCAAATTCATAAAGTGGGAGTTCGATGTATGAAAAACTGGATCCTTAAGAGATAAAAATTTGATAAGGCTTTTTACTAAACAAGGTTTGGAATGCCTTTGGAATGCCAAAATGTAGCAGATTTTAGTTGGTGAAGTTTTTGGAGAATGGGATGTTGCGAATATTGCAAAGTACGAAATAAAAATCTGTCCGCAAGGAACTGCCTTCTCAGATAAAGCGGCGAATCCGCACATTCTACCTGAAGGGCATTAGTAGGGCTCGTTTTCATTGCGCCAGTGATAAGTCGAAGGGCCCTTGATTGTACAAGAACCAGTCTTTTCAGACCTTCCATATTCCCTGGAACGAGAAGAAAGGAACCGTAATCTAAAACACTTCGTACTGTCGCATCATACAGCAATCTAAGTGAGGTCGGATGGGCACCCCACCATACACCCGATAAACATCGTAGAATATTTAATCCTTTTTCACATTTTTGTACAATATGTAAAAAATGTAATTTTCCGTCTAGTTTACTATCTAAAACTACCCCTAATATTTAAAACTTGAGTTCACTGGAACGGGGACGTTATTTCATTGACATATTTTTGCTTGATAATGTTATTTTTCAGGAAAATTTAACAATGCAACTTTTAGAAGGAGAAAGACTGAGGCCGTTATTAGAAAGGAAGATAGAGAATCTTCTACCTTTCCAGCTGCTGTTTCTATGTTACTGTTAATGTGATATATAGGAAGGTCATCGGCGTATTGTAACGTTTGCCACTCTACTATCGCGGATTCTATGTCATAGGTAAATAAGTTGTAAAGCAAAGGACTCGAAACGGAGCCTTGGTGTAGTCCACACCATACGAGTCTTTTAGGGTTAATGTGCTCATCTCTGCCACGGAAAATGATCTGCCTTTCAGACAAAAAGCCACATACGAGACTGGTCAGTTTCTCCGGTATTCTCAGCTTTTGAAGTTTCTTCCTGAGAATGGGAAGCTGAACGTTGTCGTATGCCGCCTGCACATCCAAAAAAGCAGCATTAACTGACTTTCTTTTTGTAAACACCATTCTAATATCTGAAGTAAAAATAGCTAGGCTGTCTGTCGTACTTCTTCTCTTACGGAACCCAAATTAAGACTCCGCTAAGAGTCCACCGCTTTCAACATACCAATTAATTCTATTTTACACTGACAATAACACTGACAATAAAGTGATGGGGCGGTATGAAGCAGGATCTGAAGGATCTTTTGATGGCTTTAGTATTGGTATGATAAATTGAGATTTCCAAGCAGATGGCGGGTAACCAGATAGATGCAAGGATGCAGTTAAATAAATTAAGAAGATAAAATATTATCAGCAATTGAAGTAATTGCTACCAAAACTATATATAGTCAGAGGTGTAATATTAGGAAAAAAGTTGACCCTATTTTCTAGTTGTTTCCCAAAAGATTGCCAGTCAGTGTTTTTGTTAATTATATATTTTAGCAATGGTTTGATAGAGGTTTATGAACTGATAAAAAGGAATATATCAGTTCATAAACCATAAATGATAAAAAAGGAAAAAAGGTAAACAAGCACCCGTCGCGTGCTTGTTTACGCCGCGTGCGATACAAATCTCGTACACCATGTGTTCACGTGAAGGTTTAATAATAATGGGGTAATGCATGGAAGAGTATGCCAAATAAGTTGAGAGGCAAGAGATGGGGAGCACAGAGACATCTATTGCACTAGCTGCTTCATTAGGACGAGTGCGTAAAGTCGGAGAGTCAGTATTTAAGAGACAAAGATTACAGTCATCCATAATTTGCAATACAAGATCACCTAGGGAGTCAGATTTCTCACAACCCCAAACTGGGTGATGGATGTTAAAATCACCTAAAACTAGCAATGGTTTTTGAAGGGATTTTATAATAGTTTCAAGTTGTTTTAGAATAACTGGTGAAGGTTTGCGGATAGAAATGGATAGGAATGTCATGTCTTTCACGCGTACTGAAACTGCATGAAAGTCGCGACCCTAAGAATGAATAGTGGCTAATGACCAAGCTAGATGATCCGATGAAAAGAGCACATCCAGCGTATCCATCATCACGACAGTCAAAAAGAGATGTTAAGCCTGGGATCCTAAAGGTAGAGCCCAGCTTACGCCAGATTTCAGAAATTGCTAAGACAAATGGGTTATATTTATTAATTAAAAATTACAGATCAAACTTTTTAGAATTAATGCTCTGGCAATTCCACTGTAGGATTACCTGTTATATTGTTTAAATGTTGAGATAAGATGGAGGAAATAATAGGAGCAGCGTGGGACAGCAGTGACATATTTATATTGGAGTGTAAGAATAATTTTAAGAATGAAGAAATTAAACTTATTGCTTCTGTAATTACTTTTTCACTACAGTAGTATTCATAATTTTTTGGGTATGTATTTCCTATGGTGTTGATAATAGGATCTCTTACAATGTTATAATGAGCCTGATGATCATATCCCTTAGATGGAGGAGGAGGGGAACGGGGACTGGAAAATACAGTTTTTCTATACGATGTAGTGTTCTGAGCAGGAGATGAGAGAACAGCAGCAGCATATGATTGTTTAACCGGTTTCTTATGTAACTTAGAAGCCTCCATATAAGAAATATTGTCATCTGTCATTGGTTTCTTAATTTTATTTTATTTTTATATAAAAGGTACAATTACAGATATCAAACTATAAATAACTTAAATTAGCTAGTTAACAAACATATCGTAAGTCTAATATCCAATGACAATCGTACACAGCACTCTTTGCAAACAGTGAAGTTAAGAAAGAATTAATTTAAAATACAAAGTTACAGAATTAAAAAATAAAAACGGTTAACAAATTATTAATCTTAATTTTGATTTTGACTAAGTGCGTTTAAATTTTTGCAAGAAAGCTTTAAATGACGGAAGACTGCAAGAAACTATGTCGCCATAATAAGCAATTGCCTGCCATATTCAGGGCAGCTTAGCTGTTGGCAAAGGTTCCCTTTGCTAATTCTGGGGCGCAAATACAACATACTGCTTGTTCCAGGCTAAAAGAGCAAACGTCTCCGGAATGACCTTCACCACGACGGTAACATCTTGGTTGTGATCTGAACCTCTCTTTATTGTGCCCGTACCTGCAGCACCACCGGTGACATTGGATGATATTGATAGGGTATGTATATTGCTCTACAAGTAGGGAGTTGAAGCAGATGAATATGCGTTTGGGCAGTTGTCGTCCGTCAAATGTAATTAATATAGTTTCCGATGGACTCCATGTGAATGCACCTCGTACTAAAGCTATTCTTGTTACGTTATAGGAAGGGATGAAAGCCTTGTAATTGTGTGGTGATATTATTATTATTATGTATTATTATTATTATTGTTGCACGCACACAAACACCGTGTCGAAGACTGCCGAACTGAAACGACGTTAGACGATGCACGGCCTTCAAGCCACACCTCCGTGCCCGTCGGAGTGGGGAGCGTTAGGTTTTTTCGTTACGGAATTTCTGGATTCGGTCCCCGCGCTCAAGGCCCGCGATAGAAGCTATGCTATAGCTTAAAACAAAAAACTATTTGACAAAACACAATAAAACACTTACCTGGTTATGAACCACCACCACTAACATAATAGCACACTCTGATAAAGGGATAATTAAGGCAGAAAACTAAAAAAAAACGCAATTTCTTTTCAATTGACACCCGAAACGCATCGACGCCCAACCGAAAGTCATCCAAACTTAATATGACAGCGGCGAACTTGTTAATCCTGTCCCTTTCTATCATAATTTCCCATTTCTTTTCACCCCTTCCACCAGGCAGCCACTCGGAGGGTTTAGAGTGGTAAGTACTTGTTTTATTGCCGATTTGTTCTTCAGACGAAGGAGTGGTCGCGGTGAGACAAATAAACTGGGTGATATCGAATTCATTCGATAAAGTTTAAGGAGATGCTCTACTAAATATGTATTAATAACTAGTTGTCTCTGTTCCCGTGGCAATTGTCCCGGTGGATTTTCATTTTTTTTTAATATAAACCTGGTCATCCAAATCGGTCAAGCCATTCTCAAGTTATGGCGTGACCAGGAGAAGTTGAAAATGCACCATTTCTTTCAATATTGCACTGCAATCCGAAACACAATTTCGCAACCGAACGGTATTTTAAAGTTTTTTAGAGTGGTTCGACGTCACGGTCGCGCATGCGGCAACTGAGAAAGACAATTGTTTCATTTTTTTAAACGGTTTTATTTAGCTCACCCCGTTTGTTTTATTTATTCTAGGGTCAAATTTAGTAATTCAATTTTTTTTTATTTACCGCTTGCGGGTGGCCCAACGCTGAATAGAATAGAATAGAATAGAATAGAAAAATCTTTATTTTATAGGACATTCAGGATGTCACTTAAAACAAGTCAAGATTACAATGAAATACATACAAACATACATTCAACGATTGAAATACATACATATACATACGCATTCGTACCTCGGATCCTACTGACTCTACGCCTATTCGCAAAGGTGCAGTCTTCCTCAGAGAAGAACAGGCAAGAAACTCTGAGGTTGCTCTTTTAAATCGCATTACAAATTTTCTTATTTACTAATTTTAACTAAATCTGAAATAACTCTAGAGCTGAGCAGTTCATTCCCATGGCTGCCTGTCTGATAGATAATCAGAATCAGAATTGGGCCTGCGTAAGGGAACGGCGCATTGCTACCGTATTTTGTTCGTGATAAAGATGACATTTAATTGTTGTTTTGCAAGCTGATTCTTTGTCAAACAGCGGCTTTTGTTTTTAGTGTTCCTTTCAAACAAATATTTAGACTCCATTGCAGTTTCCGTACAAAACAAGGTGTGAACGAATCCACCAAATGATATTTTTGCAATATTATAATCTGGAATGTTATTCTGATTCAAAAAATTATTTGACAGATACAGTCATGTACAGCATATATCCGTTGCAGGTATCTACGGTTTTTGGTACAAATGTTTGAATGATGTAAGTTTCGATCAAAGACGATTAAGGCAGCCCAATAGAGGTAAAACAAGTATGACAGCAGCTCTAGCACGATAACGACAAACTCGCGCTCGGCTCATGCTGAAACTTCACTTTGATTGCGCGAGGGTCCCGCGCAAAGGCTTGCTCGCCCTACAATGTTGACATTTTGACATAGGACCCCAGTGTTGTCGCGGCGCTGTCACTATCGTACTCGGCCTGCAGGGTTTAAGATTAGATTGTTTTTCTGTAAACCATTTGACCCGTTTTTGTAACGGAGTTAGCGAAGTATTCTTCTTTCTCGGTAGAATGAAATATATGTGATGGTATCAACAGATTCTCATCCGAGTGAATAACCATTACATTATGTGCCTCCACAGGTAATAATTAAGTACTTTTTACATGTACTTAATTATTTATCTGAAAGACTTACCAGTGGACTGCTGCAAGAGATATCGAAGCCATGTGTTCCCACTGCCTGGGTAGGAAGCTAATGCCACAACCGGCCCAGGCGGCACCCTAAAACGTAACGGCTTACACCAGCTCACGTAACCTACTGCATTCAGTTTTGAGTCATTAGACTCCGAGTGCATAGAAATTAACATAATCAAAATAACAGAAAAATAAAGCTTTACCACCATCGTCGCCGTATGAATAGGAATGGCTGCGACATAGCAACGCAACGGTATTAAATTGGGTACAATGAACTTTATCAACAATTTATTAATTAATCATCAAAACATCTCTCTGCGATTCGTAAACACTCGCGTACTGTACAATAACAGCTAACGTCCGTGGTTGTATGTATTAAATAAGGTGTAAGTTACAATAACACACGAATTCGTTACCAGTTATGAGATTATAGGTTTCCACAGGAGAACCAAGGTCACCGACATAGCCCAAAGAATTGCTAACCTTAAGTGGCAGTGGGCAGGGCACATTGCTCGTAGGACTGATGGCCGCTGGAGCAGAAAAGTCCTCGAGTGGCGATCACGTACCGGAAGGCGCAGCGTAGGAAGGCCTCCCACAAGGTGGACCGACGATCTGGTAAAGATTGTGAGAAGCCGCTGGATGCGGGTGGCGCAGGACCAATCGAGGTGGAGATCCCTGGGGGAGGCCTAATGTCCAGCAGTGGACGTCTTGCGTCTGACATGATTAGGTAATTTTAAAAGGCATATATTTTTATAAAGGACACAAAAATAATTCTGCGGGGGCTTCTGAGAAGGGACAAAGAGAATAATTATGAAACCCATTTTTGAATCCAAAATTTTATGGACCGAATCTCTATCGTAGGAATATTCAACAATTAAATATTTTACTAACTTACCTACAAAAACTAGCGTTAATAATACGACGATGACGAATACATCGCGGTCAACATATACAGGTTGAAAAAGCACCTCTTCCTACCTTTATTGAAAATCCTGAACCAGTATCACTTACTGAACACTTTTTGTCGCGTGCCTGGTGTAGGAGTAATGTCTACGTTTAGGCAAAAAATCAACTTTTTATTTTTTTCATAAATGTGTTATTTTAATGTTACTGGTTCAGGATTTTGAATATAGCTAGGAGGTTTGTTTTCACCCAGTATACTTGATCTGTTGGTTTTAATCAAACTTTGTTATGTAAGTTTCTGCAGCTAAACTGTTGTTGAGTTTTTTAATTAATATTTCGACCCAAAAAAAAGATAAATTGACAGTCGTAAAACCTATACATAACAAGTGAGATACTGAGACATTATCGACCTATATCGTTGATTCCCGTTCTGAGAAAGGTTTTTGAAAAGGCCATGTACATACAGTACATTATTTAAATATCTGAGTAAGTTTTCTATATTATGTAAGGAGCAGCATGGGATTCAAGAAAGAAAATAAATTTGTTAAACAAATTTTAAATTAATTGACACTGTTGTGGAGAGTTGACAGGAGCCTATAACTGCTATAATTGCTATAATTTTTATATGGCGAAGGCCTTTGACTGCGTCTATCATGGAATACTGCTTTAAAAGTGTGACTGTACGGCATTAGAGGCCCAGCACTAAGCTGGTTACGTAGCTACTTTGAAGGTACGTATCAATGTGTAAAGCAGGGGTTCCCAAACTGTGCGCCGAGGCGCCCGGGGCGCCGTGGAAAGTACAGAGGGGCGCCGCGAGGCGATTGTCTTTTCCATATTCCGAAACCTTAAGCTTTCGCGGGTACAAAATAAACAATGTCATGCTTTGAAAAATATGTAAAGATAATTTTATTTTAGTTTTTTTTAACTCTTTCTTAATGATTTCTTTTAATTTGGTATTGTTGCGGACTTCTTAGTGCATAGTTATAGTTTTTTGACTAAGACTTGACAGATGACAAAACAAACGACGATTCGACGGGACATTTTAGAGAATGGACGAAATAATTTTGGTTATTTGTATTTAATTCTAAAAATATACGTTTCTACAAAATTGACGCCTATCCCTTGTCAGGACTAACAAAGGTGGTCCATTTCGAAGGCATCGCCAATCTGGAAAAAACGACCATGCCTGTTAATCACAAGATTGAGACGGGTAATTTGTGGCGCGACGAGTGCGACGACAAGCCTGCTCTCTCTGACAGACCTCATACTGTCAGACCTCACCCTGACATTCCATTCCTTGTTACACCTATCCATGATACATCTCCTCCTGACAGCTCTTTGACAGCATATAAGAGGCTTGATTCCCCCCCCCGCGGAAAAAGATGCAGACGCAAGAACTTGCTGACCAATACCGCCCCAAGACTAGAAAAAAAGAGTGCGTCCGTTCCTACACATCGAGGTAGTAGGTACGAGGTGAAAGGAATAAATTGAATCCTCTCTGACAAGTGAAGCCATGCAGCCTTACAGAGCCATGGGAGACTTCATTGATGCGAAGCCAACACGAATGAGACAGAATCAACGAGACCAGACTTGACGGACTTGTTAGAGTGGTCTGGACATGGACTTTACCGACGACCAGTGACGATGCTATGCAAGTTGAAGGATGTCCGCTCCAAACCTTGAGTATAGGTTTCCAATACTGAAGGGAAGGATGTTGCGGACTCCTTCGTGCATAGCCTAGTTTTTGACTAAGACTTGACAGATGACGAAAGAAAGGACGATTCGACGAGACATTTTATAGGACGAACGCAATAAATGTTGGTAATTTGCATTTAATTGTAAAAATATACGTTTCATAAACAAAATTCACGTCTATCCTTTGTTAGGACGTAACAGGTGTTCTAATAAATAAAAAACTCAGCTTCAAATTGTTAATATTTAAATGTTCCTTTTACCTAACTTGTATTATTGTACCTATTTCTTTCAATTGTACCTATCTATTTCGACTAGCTAACTAGGTTAGGGCGCCGGTACAAAATTCTGAACTTGTAAGTGCGCCGCGGTCTGAAAAAGATTGGGAATCCCTGAGTGTAGAGGTTTTGAAACTGTCTCTTGGCGATCTGATTATAATACAGGGTGTAAATTACAGCTTAGCGAATACTTAAATGGTGAAATCTACCTATAACTATCATCAGCTATAAGTAATATTTTTTTCCCGGAAACCTCACGTTAAGGAGTTTTCATTGTTTACCTACTTTGGCGCTATCCCCCCGCGCCGCGCTGCTGTCGGAGTGCGATTTTACACCCTGTATATCTGTCGCAGTCGGATTGTATAATCCGCCGTATTACATTACGGCCAGCCGTTATCAAAAACAGGGCCGTTATGTATTACGGCGGATCAACAATAAGCCGGATTGAATAAGGCTCAATGAAATTGCGCCGGAATGTGTTTAACGCTATACGTTCTTCAATGCGGCTAGCCTTAATGTCAAACAGCGGGTCGTTAACCGCCTCTTTGACAGTTTTTAGTTCCCATGATAAGTGTAGAAATAAATAGAAAGGCAAATGGAAATTTAATTAATTATATTTTATTAAATACATAGGAACACTATATGACATAGACGCGGCCTAGTGGCGAGAGAGAGAGCCTGACGTTTTTGGCTCGTGAAACTAGCGCCACTTCCCATTACTATGAACTTTAGAGCAGGCGTTCATACTTTCATCATCCTCTCCTGAACGCAGACTCTTTAAAGTTAAACCCATAGATAAGGTGAAGTTGTCATGCTTCGGTCGATGAAGTGCTTTTGTCAGTATATCGGCGACCATATCTTGAGTGCATCTATATATGACCACGACTTGTTTGGCAGCTATCTTCTCACGAACAAAGTGAAAACGAACGTCTATATGCTTGCTGCGGGCATGGTAGACAGCATTTCCCGAAAGACTAATCGCACTCTGATTATCACAGTAAAGGGTTATAGGTATACCTTTATGTTCGGGCTGTAATTCGTCTGCCAGCTGTTTCAACCACAAAGCCTCTTGAATGGCCGACGCTAGAGCCATATATTCGGCCTCACTTGTAGACAGTGCTATAGTCTGCTGTTTTTTAGAATTCCAGCTTATTGCGGCACCCTGAAATAAAAAAACGTAGCCTGTGCAAGATCTTCTGTCTTCTATATCATTTGCCCAGTCTGAATCGCAATAGCCTGTAATTTTTTCTTCAACGTTCCTCTTAAAAACCAGCTTCATATACATTGTAGCTTTCAGGTATCTCATGACTCTTTTGAGAGCCACCCAGTGTTCATTAGTAGGTTGGTTATTATACCTACTCAGTGAATTTACTACATAGGTAATGTCAGGTCGAGTCCCCTGTGACAAGTACAACAAGCAGCCAATTATCTCTTGAAATGGAATGTTCCTTAAAAAGTCCTGTTGACTTTCACCCTTCTTTAATTTAACATTAGCATCAGCAGGTGTCCACATCGGCTTACAATCATCCATTCCAAATCTTGCAAGTATAATTTTTATGTACAAAGATTGATCAATAGAAATCTCATCTTTTTTCTCATCTTGAGTAATTCTAAAACCAATGCAGTGTTTTGCCATTCCTAAATCCTTCATATAAAATTTTTTTTGTAATTTCTCTTTCATAATTTCTGATGTCTTTTCATTGTTAAAGAAACAAAGGATATCGTCCACGTAAACCGTTATAAATAGTATGTCATTTTCATTTAAAATGCGGTAGTAAACACATGGATCTATGTTTGAACGAGTCATTCCAATTTCTAATAGTGCAGTATTTAATTTCTTATTCCATTGCCTGCTGGCTTGTTTTAGTCCATAAATAGACTTGTTCAACCTACATACTTTTTCTTCATTTTCATAGCCAGGTGGTAAGGACATGTAAACTTCTGTGTCAATGTCTCCCTGTAAGAATGCAGTGACTGCATCCATCTGATGTATTTTAAGTCCATATTTGGCAGCAAGACCAATCAGGTATCTCAAGGATGTATAACGGACCACTGGAGCGTATACCTCATTGTAGTCAATGCCCTTGACTTGTTTATATCCTTTAATCACCAGTCTAGCTTTATAACGTGAAATAGACCCATTGGCGTCCATTTTAGTTTTATAGACCCATTTGCAGGGAATTACTGATTTTCCTTCTGGTAAGTTTACAAGTGTCCAAGTATTGTTTTTTATCAGTGACTCATATTCTTCATTCATTGCTCTCTTCCAATCAACAGCCTTTTCACTGTTTAGAGCTTCTTGATGACTTTGTGGATCATTGTTTAGTAAATTTATCATTGATTCAACATTCTGACACATTAGTGATGAGGGACTTTGATCAACATCATAAGGTCGTCTTACTCTTGGTCTCAAGGTCATGTTAAAGTCCGGTGGAGGTTCAAGTGTCCTCTCAGGTACGTAGATATCATCATAAATATCTTCATATTGATCAGAATCATCTGAACTACTAACAATTTGAGATGCAACCTGTGTCTCATTGTTTATATTACTTTCCACATATTCTTCGGATTCATCACACAGAGGTAAGTGAACATTTTTCTTTTCTTTTATTTCATTGCAATTCTCCTTTATATTATCTTTCTTATTTTCTTCTTTTTTTTCCTCTATCTCAATGTCATTTTTACTAATTTCCTTTTCTTTTTCAGGTACATCATCCACTTTATTTCTTTTTATAGAAGCTTCCAGAAATACAACATCCCTACTTATGACTCCTTTTTTTGTTTCAGGATCTATGAAACGATAGCCCTTTGTATTGTCACTGTATCCAACAAATATCAACTTACGTGACTTCACATCGAGCTTAGTTCTGTTTTCTTTCGGAACATGCACCATTGCAGGACATCCAAATATTCTCATGTGGCTCAAATTAGGCTTCGTTCCAGTCCATACTTCGTGAGGGGTCTTATTAGATAAGGTGCTGGTGGGCGATCGGTTTATAATATATGCAGCTGTTGCAACCGCTTCTGCCCAGAATGTGACCTGCAGTTCAGCATTTAAAATCATACATTTAGCGCGCTCTATTAAGGTTCTGTTCATCCTTTCGCTAAGACCATTTTGTTCAGGAGTATACGGATTAGATGTCTGGTGCAGTATTCCATGTTTCTTTAAGTAGGCCATAAAATTATTATTTTTGTATTCGGTTCCGTTATCGCTTCTTAGGATTTTTATTTTTGTATCTAACTCATTCTCAACTCTATTCTTGAATTCTACAAATTTTTCAAAAACTTCGCTTTTATTTTTAATAAAATAAACATGTACTCGGCGAGAAAAATCGTCAATGAAGGTAACGAAATACCTTGCCCCTCCAAAAGAAGTGTTCTTCATCGGTCCACATACATCGCTGTGGATAAGCTCTAGCAAACTGGTTGCACGGGAGCCTTCAGTGGGAAACGGTTTTCTCGTTTGCTTGCCTTCAAGACAAGTCACACAAATCAATTTTTCTGCCTTTTGTGACAGCTTGACACCTTCTGTACAGTTCGGTATTTTATTAAGGGAAGTAAAATTCAAGTGACCCATCCTCTGGTGCCATAGGTAAGTATCATCATCAGTCTTGGCCAACATGACTTGCATATTTAGATTTTTACAAGTTTCTAACCGATATGTCTCATTGAATAAATTCGCTTTTGCCACTAGTTTGTTTTCAGTATTGTAGATTTGACAACCATATTCATTAAATGTTATTTTGCATCCACTTTTAATTATTTGACTAACTGACAATAAATTTGTTTTTAATTCTGGTACATATAAAACTTTCCTCACCTGTATTGAATTTGTGCTACCATCTTTTGCATTTACTTTGATACATGCACTACCACAGCATTCAACTTTTAATACCTGATTATTAGCTGTTCTTATGTTCGGTACAGATGAAGGGGTGATGTCAGTGAGCCAGTCCCGGTGCATTGTCATGTGCATAGATGCCCCTGAATCAACATGCCAGAAATCCATGTCAGTTGCTGTGGATGCCGAAAAAGCTGCAACATAACCTGATTTTTGTTCGGAATTTTCATCGGTTTTTTCCTTGTTATTTTTCTTCTTATGCCAACAATTTCTACTGAAGATGTCCGTACTTATTACAATGAAAGCATCTAGGGCCTTTCTTTTTTTTATTTAGATCATTTTTGGGCTGTACATTTTTTGTGTTTGTATAACGAGCGGTAGTGTCTGATGTTGTTTTTACTTCTTGAAGTAATTTATTTTTCACCAGATCGGCACTAATCTTCATACCGGAACTTTCTAAACCCATAATCATGGGCTGGTACATGTCAGGCAATCCTGCCAGCATTAACGTGCCCAACCACTCATCGTCCACATTGAATTTAATATTTCTTAATTTGTGTGCCGCTGTCATTATTTTGTTAACATATTCCTCGATTGAAGAACAATTTTCTAGATTGGTATTAATGAGTTCTCTTAATAAACCAACTCTACGGGTTAATCCACTGTCTTCAAATGCCTTTGCTAAATTTTCCCATACCTGTTTTGCACTTGTAGCTTCTTGAATGTGTACATACAACATCGGGTCAACTAATAATATTAATTTTGACTTGGCTTTGATGTCTTGTTTAACTGCGTTAGCATCAGATTCCGCCGGTTCTTTCAAAATGCAATCGAACAAATTTTCATGTTGTAAGTATGCCTTGACAGCAAAACTCCAAGTTGCCCAATTGTTACGACCCGTTAGCTTCTCAACTGAATTCATCATTGAGTTACTCCCAGCCATATTTATAAAACATTCAAGTCCATCTGAAAATTACTGAAAAGAAAATTCACTCGCGAGCGCGGTAACAAAAGTGAGGTTATGTTATACTCGCAATTTTTACTTTTACTTTTTTAAATACTGTTCAGAACACGAAGATAACACTACACGGCAGGTATGAGACGGCCCATAACCTGTAGAAATAAATAGAAAGGCAAATGGAAATTTAATTAATTATATTTTATTAAATACATAGGAACACTATATGACATAGACGCGGCCTAGTGGCGAGAGAGAGAGCCTGACGTTTTTGGCTCGTGAAACTAGCGCCACTTCCCATTACTATGAACTTTAGAGCAGGCGTTCATACTTTCATCATCCTCTCCTGAACGCAGACTCTTTAAAGTTAAACCCATAGATAAGGTGAAGTTGTCATGCTTCGGTCGATGAAGTGCTTTTGTCAGTATATCGGCGACCATATCTTGAGTGCATCTATATATGACCACGACTTGTTTGGCAGCTATCTTCTCACGAACAAAGTGAAAACGAACGTCTATATGCTTGCTGCGGGCATGGTAGACAGCATTTCCCGAAAGACTAATCGCACTCTGATTATCACAGTAAAGGGTTATAGGTATACCTTTATGTTCGGGCTGTAATTCGTCTGCCAGCTGTTTCAACCACAAAGCCTCTTGAATGGCCGACGCTAGAGCCATATATTCGGCCTCACTTGTAGACAGTGCTATAGTCTGCTGTTTTTTAGAATTCCAGCTTATTGCGGCACCCTGAAATAAAAAAACGTAGCCTGTGCAAGATCTTCTGTCTTCTATATCATTTGCCCAGTCTGAATCGCAATAGCCTGTAATTTTTTCTTCAACGTTCCTCTTAAAAACCAGCTTCATATACATTGTAGCTTTCAGGTATCTCATGACTCTTTTGAGAGCCACCCAGTGTTCATTAGTAGGTTGGTTATTATACCTACTCAGTGAATTTACTACATAGGTAATGTCAGGTCGAGTCCCCTGTGACAAGTACAACAAGCAGCCAATTATCTCTTGAAATGGAATGTTCCTTAAAAAGTCCTGTTGACTTTCACCCTTCTTTAATTTAACATTAGCATCAGCAGGTGTCCACATCGGCTTACAATCATCCATTCCAAATCTTGCAAGTATAATTTTTATGTACAAAGATTGATCAATAGAAATCTCATCTTTTTTCTCATCTTGAGTAATTCTAAAACCAATGCAGTGTTTTGCCATTCCTAAATCCTTCATATAAAATTTTTTTTGTAATTTCTCTTTCATAATTTCTGATGTCTTTTCATTGTTAAAGAAACAAAGGATATCGTCCACGTAAACCGTTATAAATAGTATGTCATTTTCATTTAAAATGCGGTAGTAAACACATGGATCTATGTTTGAACGAGTCATTCCAATTTCTAATAGTGCAGTATTTAATTTCTTATTCCATTGCCTGCTGGCTTGTTTTAGTCCATAAATAGACTTGTTCAACCTACATACTTTTTCTTCATTTTCATAGCCAGGTGGTAAGGACATGTAAACTTCTGTGTCAATGTCTCCCTGTAAGAATGCAGTGACTGCATCCATCTGATGTATTTTAAGTCCATATTTGGCAGCAAGACCAATCAGGTATCTCAAGGATGTATAACGGACCACTGGAGCGTATACCTCATTGTAGTCAATGCCCTTGACTTGTTTATATCCTTTAATCACCAGTCTAGCTTTATAACGTGAAATAGACCCATTGGCGTCCATTTTAGTTTTATAGACCCATTTGCAGGGAATTACTGATTTTCCTTCTGGTAAGTTTACAAGTGTCCAAGTATTGTTTTTTATCAGTGACTCATATTCTTCATTCATTGCTCTCTTCCAATCAACAGCCTTTTCACTGTTTAGAGCTTCTTGATGACTTTGTGGATCATTGTTTAGTAAATTTATCATTGATTCAACATTCTGACACATTAGTGATGAGGGACTTTGATCAACATCATAAGGTCGTCTTACTCTTGGTCTCAAGGTCATGTTAAAGTCCGGTGGAGGTTCAAGTGTCCTCTCAGGTACGTAGATATCATCATAAATATCTTCATATTGATCAGAATCATCTGAACTACTAACAATTTGAGATGCAACCTGTGTCTCATTGTTTATATTACTTTCCACATATTCTTCGGATTCATCACACAGAGGTAAGTGAACATTTTTCTTTTCTTTTATTTCATTGCAATTCTCCTTTATATTATCTTTCTTATTTTCTTCTTTTTTTTCCTCTATCTCAATGTCATTTTTACTAATTTCCTTTTCTTTTTCAGGTACATCATCCACTTTATTTCTTTTTATAGAAGCTTCCAGAAATACAACATCCCTACTTATGACTCCTTTTTTTGTTTCAGGATCTATGAAACGATAGCCCTTTGTATTGTCACTGTATCCAACAAATATCAACTTACGTGACTTCACATCGAGCTTAGTTCTGTTTTCTTTCGGAACATGCACCATTGCAGGACATCCAAATATTCTCATGTGGCTCAAATTAGGCTTCGTTCCAGTCCATACTTCGTGAGGGGTCTTATTAGATAAGGTGCTGGTGGGCGATCGGTTTATAATATATGCAGCTGTTGCAACCGCTTCTGCCCAGAATGTGACCTGCAGTTCAGCATTTAAAATCATACATTTAGCGCGCTCTATTAAGGTTCTGTTCATCCTTTCGCTAAGACCATTTTGTTCAGGAGTATACGGATTAGATGTCTGGTGCAGTATTCCATGTTTCTTTAAGTAGGCCATAAAATTATTATTTTTGTATTCGGTTCCGTTATCGCTTCTTAGGATTTTTATTTTTGTATCTAACTCATTCTCAACTCTATTCTTGAATTCTACAAATTTTTCAAAAACTTCGCTTTTATTTTTAATAAAATAAACATGTACTCGGCGAGAAAAATCGTCAATGAAGGTAACGAAATACCTTGCCCCTCCAAAAGAAGTGTTCTTCATCGGTCCACATACATCGCTGTGGATAAGCTCTAGCAAACTGGTTGCACGGGAGCCTTCAGTGGGAAACGGTTTTCTCGTTTGCTTGCCTTCAAGACAAGTCACACAAATCAATTTTTCTGCCTTTTGTGACAGCTTGACACCTTCTGTACAGTTCGGTATTTTATTAAGGGAAGTAAAATTCAAGTGACCCATCCTCTGGTGCCATAGGTAAGTATCATCATCAGTCTTGGCCAACATGACTTGCATATTTAGATTTTTACAAGTTTCTAACCGATATGTCTCATTGAATAAATTCGCTTTTGCCACTAGTTTGTTTTCAGTATTGTAGATTTGACAACCATATTCATTAAATGTTATTTTGCATCCACTTTTAATTATTTGACTAACTGACAATAAATTTGTTTTTAATTCTGGTACATATAAAACTTTCCTCACCTGTATTGAATTTGTGCTACCATCTTTTGCATTTACTTTGATACATGCACTACCACAGCATTCAACTTTTAATACCTGATTATTAGCTGTTCTTATGTTCGGTACAGATGAAGGGGTGATGTCAGTGAGCCAGTCCCGGTGCATTGTCATGTGCATAGATGCCCCTGAATCAACATGCCAGAAATCCATGTCAGTTGCTGTGGATGCCGAAAAAGCTGCAACATAACCTGATTTTTGTTCGGAATTTTCATCGGTTTTTTCCTTGTTATTTTTCTTCTTATGCCAACAATTTCTACTGAAGATGTCCGTACTTATTACAATGAAAGCATCTAGGGCCTTTCTTTTTTTTATTTAGATCATTTTTGGGCTGTACATTTTTTGTGTTTGTATAAAGAGCGGTAGTGTCTGATGTTGTTTTTACTTCTTGAAGTAATTTATTTTTCACCAGATCGGCACTAATCTTCATACCGGAACTTTCTAAACCCATAATCATGGGCTGGTACATGTCAGGCAATCCTGCCAGCATTAACGTGCCCAACCACTCATCGTCCACATTGAATTTAATATTTCTTAATTTGTGTGCCGCTGTCATTATTTTGTTAACATATTCCTCGATTGAAGAACAATTTTCTAGATTGGTATTAATGAGTTCTCTTAATAAACCAACTCTACGGGTTAATCCACTGTCTTCAAATGCCTTTGCTAAATTTTCCCATACCTGTTTTGCACTTGTAGCTTCTTGAATGTGTACATACAACATCGGGTCAACTAATAATATTAATTTTGACTTGGCTTTGATGTCTTGTTTAACTGCGTTAGCATCAGATTCCGCCGGTTCTTTCAAAATGCAATCGAACAAATTTTCATGTTGTAAGTATGCCTTGACAGCAAAACTCCAAGTTGCCCAATTGTTACGACCCGTTAGCTTCTCAACTGAATTCATCATTGAGTTACTCCCAGCCATATTTATAAAACATTCAAGTCCATCTGAAAATTACTGAAAAGAAAATTCACTCGCGAGCGCGGTAACAAAAGTGAGGTTATGTTATACTCGCAATTTTTACTTTTACTTTTTTAAATACTGTTCAGAACACGAAGATAACACTACACGGCAGGTATGAGACGGCCCATAACCTGTAGAAATAAATAGAAAGGCAAATGGAAATTTAATTAATTATATTTTATTAAATACATAGGAACACTATATGACATAGACGCGGCCTAGTGGCGAGAGAGAGAGCCTGACGTTTTTGGCTCGTGAAACTAGCGCCACTTCCCATTACTATGAACTTTAGAGCAGGCGTTCATACTTTCATCAATAAGCACGCGCGGTAATTTCTTTTCAAAATTATTTAATTAAAACAGCACTCTTAATGTTAAGTGATTGTGATTGTTTCTAATTAGGAAATCGTAGGTATTCCAATGTAAGTTAATAGCAAAAAAAAGGAAAAACCTTATTTATTTCATGAAAAAAAGTTGTCTGTTGCCTTTCAAAGTGCCTTTTTTATTTTGTCCTAAGGTTTTTAAAAAATGTAATTTGTAATTATTTTAAATAGGTCCTTTATTTTTAATAAGGTAGCTGAGTGACTATACTTTGTGATTTTGAATACTAGGCTTATATACTAGTATTAGAAAGAGATACATAGTGTGATAAATCTATTACTTGACCTAAACACATGGGTTTGAAATGGGTTTGAATTACAAGACATCTCTCTCTCTCTCTAGCATCGGTATTGACCCTATTATTTAGTATTTAGGTTATAGTCCGGGCGGCGGCCGCAAGGAACCCTACCCTACAATATAATAGAACATATCCTCTTTGTACGGGTGGCTGACCTCTAGTAACATGAATTTTTCGTGGTCGGCCGCGGCGTAGCTTGGCACGTTTGTCATAATAATAAAAAGTTTGCCCTCGTTTGACCATGAAAAATATCTTATCGAATATAATAGAATGAGACCTGATTGTAATGCTAGAAGCAGTTTAGTAAAGCGTATAAATCTTAGTCGGCCGGGTGCTATTTTGGCAGGTTCCGGTGTCCGACCGAATTTAGGTTACCACATGACAGGTAAATTTTACCTCATCGAATAATAGAATGAAAATGCATCGCAATAATAGCTTGATTAAAGCTGTTCACATATACTTTGGTCGGCCTGACCCCAGCCTGGCAGTTTTCCCGGTCCGACCACTTTTACTTTCCGAAACATTTGTACTACGCCATGACAGGTATATTTTACCTCATCGAATAATATTATGAAAATAAATCGTAATTATAGTTTAATTAAAGCTGTTCACATATACTTTGGTCGGCCTGACCCCAGCCTGGCAGTTTTCCAGGTCCGACCACATTTACTTTCCGAAACAAATTTCCGGATTGAAACTAACTCATGACAGGTATATTTTACCTCCTCGAATAATAATAATAATAAATTTCAGAATTTGAACTAACTCATGACAGGTGGGTACTTCTTATCGCATCGAATAATAGATTGAAAACAACTCGCAACATTACTTTAATTAAAGCTGTTCACATCTGCTTAGGTAGAGTTGACCTCAGCCCAGAAGTTTTCCCAGTTCGACCACTATAAATTTCGGAAACTATCTGAATTTGAGCTAAGGATGAATTGAATCAGCCAGTCGGAAATTTCCCAGTCCAAGCTTTAAATTTCCGAAAACAATTTGCCGAATTTGGGTAATGCATATTTTTAACTCATATCATAGTCATAGCCCAGTCAATGTACGGCGGGCTTGTATGGCGAAACGAAAATAATTCATAATAAGTACATTATTACATTTCATTAGTAGATTTTATTCTCCCCTATCATTTACCAAAGAAATCACACAAAAAAAATCTATTTACATGTGGTCGGACCGGGAAAACTGCCAGGCTGGGGTCAGGCCGACCAAAGTATATGTGAACAGCTTTAATCAAACTATAATTACGATTTATTTTCATTCAATTATTCGATGAGGTAAAATTTACCTGTCATGTGGTAGTACAAATGATTCGGAAAGTAAAAGTGGTCGGACCGGGAAAACTGCCAGGCTGGGGTCAGGCCGACCACAGTATATGTGAACAGCTTTAATCAAACTATAATTACGATTTATTTTCATTCTATTATTCGATGAGGTAAAATTTACCTGTCATATGGTAGGTACCCTAAATTCGGTTGGACACCGGAACCTGCCAAAATAGCACCCGGCCGACTAAGATTTATACGCTTTACTAAACTGCTTCTAGCATTACAATCAGATCTCATTCTATTATTCGATGAGATATTTTTCATGGTCAAACGAGGGCAAACTTTTTATTATTATGACAAACGTGCCAAGCTGCGCCGCGGCCGACCACTAAAAATTCATGTTACTAGAGGTCAGCCACCCGTACAAAGAGGATGTGTTCTATTATATTGTAGGGTAGGGTTTCTTGCGGCCGCCGCCCGGACTATTTGCTGGTTTCATACTTACAACTTGGGTGTGCACACACTACAGTATGTAACGAATAAACTTAAAAACTACTGGACCGATTTTAAAAATTCTATCACCATTAGGATGATACATTATCCTTGAGTAACATAGGCTACATCATTTTCCCGAATTCCTACGGGAACAAAGTCCCAAGCGGTCTGCTAGTCTCTATATAAAAACGAAAAAAAAAGTTTGTTGTATGGGAACCACCTTAAATATTTACCTATTTTATTCTACTTTTTAGTAAGTATTTGTTGTTATAGCGGCAACTAAAATATATCATCTGTGAAAATTTCAACTGTCTAACTATCACAGTTCATGAGGAGAAAATTCCATCTCTTCGAACCATGTGTATAGGTTATTAAAGATGGAATACTTTTGAAGAAAATTCTTTCTTGCCTACATAATATTCAACTATTAATAATAAGAACTATTCACCAAGTTATAAATGAACATACATAATACAGATCACTATGAAGAAAGCTCTATTTTCTGCTATTATTATTATTCTTATTAACCTTTTTTTTATGCAGTTAATTTTGCATCCACATACTTACTTGATGCCACATTTCATATTATTATTACCTGTTTAACCTTTTTAACACATGGCCATAAAAATCGGGATACGGTTGTTATGGATGCTTTGAGGACTGGAGGCAATAGGCAGAAACCACCTGGCTTAGGTAAATGGCGTTTTTATTTTTGTAAAATATATTGACTGTTTTAAAAAAATATATATATATTTTAGTATTTTAAGTGTATTAATTGTAAACTCATATGGAGAGTAAATGTGTTAAAAAGGTTAAACAGGTAATAATAATATAAAAAGTAACATGACAAGGGCACGGACATCAAGTATGTGGATGCAAAATTAACTGCATATAAAAAAAGGTTAATAAGAATAATAATAATAGCAGAAAATAGAGCCTTCTTCATAGTGATCTGTATTATGTATGTTTATGTATGACTTGGTGAATAGTTCTCAATATTAATAGTTAAATATTATGTAGGCAAGAAATAATTATTTTCAAAAGTATTCCATTTTTAATTACCTATACACATGGTTCGAAGAGATGGAATTTTCTCCAAAAGTTTTCCTTCTTTAATTTATATTCATAAATAGTAAAGCCAGATCTTTCTTCAAAAGTAATCTTAGCTATTTCTCAAAATACTTTAGTAAATCTTCGGTAATACTTTTCACCAAGAACTCAAATAAATAAATCAGATTTAAGGATTTATATACCTTTCTATGCGAATAGAATGCAAATTAGTCTTCCTTACATGGTCATAAAGTAAAATTAATATTGATAGCATTATAGTTTCAATTTGGCAATGATGGTTCAAACATTATATACCAACTCGACGAAATAGAGTCTCCTCATTTCCACAGAGAACATCCATTATCTAAAGAGTGGAACCTCTATGATCCCTCGAACGACATCCACCCAAGAAGTTCTACGTGAGCACGTAGCTCAGGTATACAATAAATAAAACAAGCATATGCCGTAGACTCAAATCTAAGTAAGTAAAAAATAGATAAGGAAGTTAATATTGCAATCTTTCTTGTAACACAGATTTCTCTTAATAAGACATTTTCATAAAAAATAAAATTAACAAAATTAATTATATCTTATTTCAGGAAAGTTCCTAGACTGAATTCTCCTAAATTTAGTAAATACCTAAGATTTACCCTATTTACCTTAATGTAAATGATTTTACCTGCCTAGTCTCTACCTAAATAAAATTCCTAGACTATCTTCTTGTGAAATAAACAAGCTAGAAGTATTTTACTTCACATTAAACTTTAAACGTGTACGTATGGTGAGTTATTTAGTTTTCCACGATGCAATGGAAAACTCCTGACTAAACTCTAGAAGTTTGAGGCAGCTTTCTTCGTGTACCTAATCCCTAAAGCTGAGTGTATGTGTATTCACACGGCCGCAATTAATTTTGGATTGTATAAAATGCGGGCATGTAATAAAATGCAAATAAATAAGTAAAATATATAGAAGACCAGAATTAGTAGTAATTTACACGCCTAAGGCTAAGGCCTTTTCTACAGTTCCCCGAGATCGCTGTGCAAACCAAGACTGCACTGGGAGACTATAGATCGAATTACAATAAAGAAAATATTTAATATCAATCCCTTGCTCGTCTCATAACAAGGTCCCGCCATAAGGCATTGTATTGAATTTATAGACATTTGACACCGTTAGGCGCCTATAAATCCAACCACGACAAACGTCGCGTTAAGTAACCTTTACAATGCAGTTGCTCGGAAATGGCCCCGTAACATGGCCACGGAGTGTACGTTTACGTACCCCATAAAACACATGTCATGTTATGGAATTTTGAAATGAGAAGACGATTTTGAAAAGAAATAAAATATTTGAACTAATCAGCAAATAAACCATTTTTCATATACCAAAATTCAACTTCAGTGTCTATTCTGTGATCCAGTAAAGTATTTTTTTTATTAAATGATGCATAAAAAGTAAGCAAAAAATGAATACAATACTGACAAAAATGTATGACGCAATAAAAAGTAGCTGGTTTGATAATTCAGTGACCTTTTTGACAAGTGAGAGTAATACATTTTTCATAAAGCTTCATACTGGCTTTATAGAATGACAGCAAAGAGTTTTTATGCCTGACAAAATAATTATTTCTGACGAAAATCTTGATTTTCAGTGAAATAAAGTATAAAAGTAAATTATTTATTTTACTTTTTCAATCAAACAAATCTGATTTCTAACAAATAATTGAACTATTTAATAATTTCTGTAGGCGCAATTGGCATTTTATTTACTTCGCCTTTGCCTCATAAATGTGGAAAAACATTTTGCTGGACATTGTTTTGCCCGCCATTTGAAAATATTTGTTCAACAAAATCATTTTTGTGTTATAAAAATGTTAATTCCTTGATGTTTTGTGTTTAATCGTAAAAATTGTTCAATTGTAACTCGTTTTCAGTGAATGTTGATCGAAAATACTATCTTTTAAGATCTTTGTATATACCTATACGATGTAAGTTTTAGACAACATTTTTTTTAGTTTCGTTTCCTCGGCTACTGCATTGTAAAACGTTGAACAATATACGTGCCTTAGGTAATGTGTAACTGGAGCCCTATAAAACACTCGCTTCGCTCGTGTTTCAAATGGGCTCACGTTACACATTACCTACGACACTAGTATCGTTAATAACTATTACTTCTCGCAAAACAAAAATAGTTTACTAACATAACTAAATTTAATACATTTGGGATAAGGATAGTATTACTTCCTTTGCTATAATCCCATACAAAACGCTCAATACATTTCCAAATCAGCTAGATTTTTCTTTAGTTCATGTAAACAACTTTTATATTCAAACAAAACAAGATATATTTCAAAATAAAACAATTAAATTAATTAATTAAGGAAAATTCAACCAATTCCACAAAATCCGAGGAGCAACGATGGCGTCGTCCCTTTTTCTCCCCCCTCCCCGGACGTGGTCGCGGAGGTGGGGCTACGTACACCACCCACGGTCACCATTGAACCTCTGGCTCGGCTGATTGACACACGAAGAACTTCTGCAGCTGCTACTACTGAATAAAGCTATTATAATTTGACTTTGACATATTTTATTGCTGCACTGCGATCGCAAAGTCAACTTGCGCTACGAAAAGTTATGTGAAGAACGAATTTTCTCTTTAAGAAATTTGGGTAGACTTACACAACACGAAAGTGTGACGTCACTGATGCATCACAGTACCTTGCCCACTTATGAAATAAATATTTAAGTAAATGAAATACAAACATTTTCTTCCCAAAATTTATATTTTTTTAATATTCGTTGAACATGTAGTTATACAAAAAATATACGTTAATTTAAAAAAGAAATGCTGTAAAAATACACTAAAAGTAACTACCTACCCACTACCTACTAAAAATTTCGGTAAAAAAATTTACAAAAGCCTTGAAAGGTCTTACTGAAGGCTGTTTACTACCACCTTCTTATAAACTGTGCCTATTTATTTAAAATCTACAAATAACACAACCGCTACCTACGCACTATGTAGTAATTATTTAGGTTCAACATTTGAATTTTATTTTCAAAAAAAGTCATAAACCCACTTTAAAATAAACCAAACAGACTCATGAACTTTGTATAATATATTTTGTGGGCGCATTTTTGATGATAACAGCACAAAAAACAACCTACACTTAAGAGCATAAGGCAAATTCGAGTAGGTACGAAATAAAAACGGTGTTGTAAAGTCCAAAGAAATTTACTTACATAACTAATTAGCTATAGCAACAATAGTAATGAGGTAGAGTTATTTATAAAATATTCAGTAATTATGTAAGTATACATTACCTTAAAGTTTGAGCTCTTGATTATATCTACTTAGCTTTGGTAACCATAGCACTAGTTAAAGAAGATAAGTGGCGGCATTCAGAGACATAAGTTAACCTGTTTGATTTATTATTTTTGTTAAGTAATACTCCAAAGGTTAGGCCTAAATAACGTGTTTGTTTAAACATTCGCGCGATTTTTGCGCCGTCAACAAGCGGATTCATTTATTTATACACTATGCTGCCCGTGACATAATACACTGTTTTATCCCCTTGTTGCTTAATCTACTATTATTTAGTGGAGTCGTTTTACAATATTAAAGAACGTACATAAACAAATTGATAAATGCTCCAAAAATTAAAGGAGAACACAGCATGTTCTAAGAAGACGCTCAAATATAATTTTATAATCGTGACAAAATTTGATTACTTAATAATAATTTACAAAAAAAACATAAATTGAATAACTTCTCGAAACAATAATATAAATTCATAAAGCTACGACAGAGTTACAGCTTGTTAACAGTTTGATAAATTTAATAAGAATAAACAAAAAGAAAGTACAAAACTTCTTATAAAAATAACAGAAACTAGTGACCTACTTTAATTATATTAATTACTAGCTTTCCGCCCGGAACTTCGTTCCCATGGGAATTCGGGAAAATTATGTAGGTAGCCTGTGTTCATTAGCAATAATGTAGGATTCTAATGGTGAAAGAATTTTTAAATCGGTCCAGTATTTACGGAGCCTATTCAATACAAACAAACAAACAATCAAATCTTTCTTCTTTATTATATTAGTGTAGATGTAGATAAGAGAAGATTATTATTAAAAACTCATTATTCATTTAATTAAAGAATGAATAATGAATTTGAATAATTGTGAATAATGAATAATTGACATAATCAGGAGGGCACTGGTTTCGGCCGAGATTCCCTGCGTTCTGAAACCTCCAGGCCTAAGTCGCTCGGACGGTAAAAGGCCTGAGGCCTTATTTTATTGCCATGACAGAGGGGAAAGAGCTTGCTGTGGGATGCAACCTGCGTCAGCACATTCGCAGCGTCTCACCTCTCACGCATGATCCGAGCGGCTGGAGCAGCGGCAGAGCAGGCTTTCTTAAGGAAGAATGAAAAGTACTTTGTGCTCGCGCGAGTACTTTTTCGTTCCAGTTGCGGCTGAAACGACTGGGTGCTGGGGCTCTGAGGCAATCGAATTTATTCGGGAAATCGGCCATCGATTGCGGGAAAAAGGCCTCGCTACGGGTCGTACCTACTGCTGTATCGCTATCCAGCGCGGAAATGACGCAAGTGTGATGGGTATTTTTGCACCGGGGATGACTCGGGGTGATTTTTAAATTGACATTTATTTTTATTAACTTTTTAGATTAATCATTTTAATTTTATTTGTTTTGACATGCTTTATTAATAATTGTATATCACTTTTATTAAAGAACAAATATTTAATACATCTAAAATAGAAAGCAGACGAAATTCAAATTGTGACTAGATCCTATTGTAATTTTTTATGAATAAATTATACAAATATCAGTAGGACGTGCGTTGATTTGTGAAAAGTGCATTTTTAAAAGGACGACAACCAAGCCTTATTAGACTTCTTTTTCTTAACGTGTAGGTGTAGTCAAGTATGTGTCGAACTTGGCTAACCCTGGTGACAGTTTTTAAACCGCACAATATGGCCTCTGACTTGGTTTTAACGACTGTAGTCAATCGACAACAGCCGGGACCGAGAGTTTAACGTGCCCTCCAAAGCACGGAAACGCTCGTAATAAGTCACCACTCAGGTTCTATGCCTGTGTGTACATTGCTTAACCTCACTGATTGTTTGGCTACGAAACTTTAATAACTGATCGCGGGTACCAGTCACTGATTTAATTGAATATGCGCACAAACTTTTTTAAATTTTATCATGAGTTGACTCTGAACATCTTGACCGTTTGCATTAATTAAGCTAAGTGAACCTTTTTTATGACTGTGTGCAATAAAGAGTAGGTATCTCTCAATCTTGACCTAAGTCATAGATAAGGTGCACGATCGGGCGAGTAAACCCAGAAAATGCATTAAGGCACTGGTACTGTAACTTCTTTTAAACTAGCTTTTATGTATTTATATTTTATAAAAATTGAAAATATGTATCTACCTAGAATTATGTAGATATAAGTACAGGGCTTTAGGTAAATCTCTTTCAACCTCTCGGGTGGTTAATCAGTCCATGAAACTGAACAACTTTCCCCCAATAATAATAATATAAAAAAAAATTTTCATCTTCCATGTTGATCGAAGTCTTCCATACAAAATGTGCTATATGCTGATGAAGTTTGTATGGGAACTCAAATTTCTTTTTTCGTATTTTGACCTTTGTTCCTTGGGGAAAGTTGTTCAGTTTCATGGACTGATTTAACACCCGAGAGGTTGTAGAGATTCACCTAAAGGGTTACCGGAAATTCGATAAAATTCCCTTCAAGGGGTTAAAATACCTAGTGCTCATTTACGAAATTTTTTTTAATTCATTTCCTAGCCGATAATTATTACTTTTTGAGATAAATAATTAAAAAAACTCGTTTATTCAATAAACGAAAATCGCGTTATTGTGTATTTTTTTTGCTTGATGCCGATTTTTGATAAAAAAAAGCTGTGTAACTTAAAGAATTTCCTATTGTAATCTTTTTTTTATACATAATCTGAAAGCTGACATCTCAACGGTTTCTAGTCATTATAATAAACTGAAGTAATACCAATAACCTTCATGTTGTGGACTTGGAATCGCGAGAGATTTAAAGGAAAAATCTTTGTAGTGCCACTTTGTCATGAATTTGTGCAAAAAAATAGTATGGAATGTGTCGTGCAGATTACTGGAATAAATGCCTGATTTCACTAGCTTTAGAAAGTGGTATAAAACTTTACAAAAAGCTTGACAAAAAAAAAAGTTGCAACTTGAAAAGGAACTTTCAGAACAGCAGTGGATTTTTGTACATGTTGACTTTTCCAATTGGAGAGAAATGAAAATGGGCCAATACTACACGCTACTGATTAACAAACATAAAATAAAAAATCCTGCTTAAAATATGAGCTGAAGTTCCTCATGCATGCACGTAATGCCTTCGCTCTTTCGGTTTTAATAACTCGAGAGTTTAAAGTTTCTTTTATTTGTTGCACTGCGCTTAATATCCTCTGCCTGAGCAATTAAACGTTATTTTTTATGCTGTTAGCTGAGTAACAAGATGCTTTACGTGACCCCAAGATAAAAGTCGCAAGGTGTGAAATTACGACACATTGCTGGCCAAGGGATTGGCCCTTTTCGGTCAAACTGACGTTGTGGGTAGTTGTGGTTGAGCTTCTATCACTCCCTGGCGAAAGTGGTCTAAGCAGCTGTCATGCTGATAAATCATCACGCTTCCTCTTTTTTTAAAATTCATTCCCTAGCCGATACGTAGTTATTAGTTTTTAAGATAATATCATATCAGAGTAATTAGTTTTTAAGAGAACCCTGAATATATCAGCAACATTTTGTGGACCGATGAGTCCAAGTTTGATCGCGACGGAATCACTATTTCTCACAACAGTCACTTTTTGACTCAAAAAGGTTTTTACCCAAGGAAGAAACGTGAAACAGGTCACCAATATCGATTTTCCCTAAACGTATGAATGGGAATAATCGGTGATCACCTCATCGGACCCCACTTTTCCCCCAAAACTTAAATGGCGAAACGTACAAAAATTTTCTACGTTACGATATGGCATTATTGCTGGAAGATGTGCCACTTGCAATAATAATGTCACGACCGGAGGGTACGTCAGGATAGAGAAATAATTGTCAAATTCCAAAAGTGAGATTTATTAGAAGAACGTGGTTTTCACACTAAGCGCGCGCAGGGAATTTACAGATAAAAGTCACAGTCTTTAATTCACAGCTTACAATACTCAATACGCACAACACTAATCGCACTTTCCAACGCTAGTCCACACTTTACACTTCACAGACTTCCACTACTGGACTAAACTTGTAGCAGGCGTAGCCCTTGACGCTCACGTAGATCCAAAATCCTCGCGAAACTGGCACTACGTTATCCACTCGTAAAGTCGCAGTCGTCAGTCCAATCACGAAGCACTAACACAGTCCATAAAACTCGCCTAGGTCACTAACTCACTATGCACTTTAACACTTCACTAACTATCGCTCCTTAATCTCTTCTTAATCGCTGTTCGGCGATCTCTTCCAAACTAAACTTCGAACTCACGCGCGGCGCGCGCGCTTTTATACCCCAACTCGAGTAGGATCGATCACTCGAGAAGATTCGCGACGGCTCTAGCGACTCGATTTAAACCGGAACTTTCCACACTCTACGAGAGTCCTTCACTAGTATAAGTTCAGCCAATAGATGCTAGATGTCGCTCACTACCAAGTAGTTCTGCCTTTCACACATAGATGACGCCAGTAGTCATTTAATTCTTACTTCGTTCGCTAGATGTCGTTACTGTATTTGTTGCGTCAACCCGACGGTCGTAACAATAAGTTAGATTCTCCACCAGTTTAACGGCTGACCAGCCCATTTCCACCGGACAGTGCGTGAGTGGCTCAACCAAAACTTTCCACAACGTTAGTTTGACCGAGACAGGCCAATTCCTTGGCCAGCAAAGTGTCTTGATTTGACACCTTGCGAATTTTACCTTTGGGGTCACGTGGAGCAGCTTGTTACTCAGCTAACAGCATTAAAAATAACGTTTTGCGCAACAAATAAAAGAAACTTTAAACTCTCGAATTATTAAAACCGAAATAGCGAAGACATTACGTGCATGCATGAGGAACTTCAGCTCGCATTTTAAGCAGGATTTTTAATTTTTATGTTTGTTAATAAGTAGTGTGTAGTTTTAGCCCATTTTCATTTCTCTCCAATTGGAAAAGTCAACGTGTACACAAAAATCCACTGCTGTTCTGAAAGTTCCTTTTCAAGTTTAATTTTTTTTGTAAAGTTTTATACCACTTTCGAAAGCTAGTGAAATAAGGCATTTATTTTAGTAATCTGCACGACACATTCCATACTATTTTTTTTGCAGAAATTCATGACAAAGTGGCACTACAAAGGTTTTTCCTTTAAATCTCTCGCGATTCCAAGTCACAACTTGAAGTTTATTGGTATTACTTTCAGCTTATTATAATTTCTAGGAACCGTTGAGATGTCAGCTTTCAGATTATGCATAAAAAAAAGATTATAATAGGAAATTCTTTAAGTTACACAGCTTTTTTTGACAAAAATCGGCATCTACTTTAACCCCTTGAAAGGAATGTATCGAATTTCCGGAAACCCTGTATATATTTAAATCTGCTAAAAAGAATAAAAAATGAACTTTAACTATCAACTTATAATGTCATTTCATAATTTATCTACGTATACTAATATTATAAAGAGGAAAGATTTGTATTTCTGTATGTAACGAATAAACTTAAAAACTACTGGACCGATTTCAAAAATTCTTTCACCATTAGGATGCTACATTATCCCTGAGTACTTAACATAGGTTACATAATTTTCCCGAATTCCCACGGGAACGAAGTAACGAGCGGAATGCTAGTATGATATAGAAGCTTGTCGCGAGCGCGAGATTTAAGTACTCGACATTACTTAGTTTGAGAATTTAAATAATTAAAACAATCAGATCAAGTTATTTAATTTACTTGTTATCGACACATGTGAATCTCGCGATACCTAAGCTTTTATAACATAAAAATTGTGTAATAGTAATAAGTTAATAGTAAAAGTTTTAAAGAAAAAGTTTATTTTATTCTAAGCTTGTATAAAAAGTTTTTTTTTCTTTACATTAATTTTTTACTTTTTAGGTATCGCTGGACAGGTTTCTCAATCTGTTGAAAAGCAAGTCTTTTCATTTGATATCCATATTGTAGAAAAGCATACAAATCTTAGTCCGCCATCTTTAGAAGTCCGCCATAAATGGATTTAGAGTGACGTCACTTTATTCTTCAAGTTATTCTCAGCAAGCCCTTTCATTTGATACTTATAATGTAGGAGTGCTTTGAAAATAACTATTCCACCATCTTGGGTGTTGGATTTAGAATGACGTCACAAAACTAAGCAAGCATTGCCATCTAAACTAAACGTGCATACAAAATGTAATCTCAATCGGTTGAAGATTACTGCCTCAAAATCTTCCACCCAAACTAACAGTTACATACGGATGTACATTGCAGGTTTAAATAAAAGCTTGTAATAAAGAGTTTTCAACTTAAAATCTGCACAACATTTTAAATATTTTCTTAACAGTACAACTGGCATGATTTCATGCAAAAACAATGTTGTAGAATACTTAATTACCTTTCATTTGATATCTCACATGGTTTCAAAATAATTTGCAGCTTTAAAAATGCGACGATCGCCAATTTGATAACGGCATAACTGCGGATCCAATCACTTTAGAGCTTGTGTCCCGACGGTTTATTAGTCAGAATAACATAATGTCTAAGAAATACCAGAAATACCAATAGTTAGTGCTGGTATCACCAAGTGAACTATCGGGCCCCGCTCTCGGACTGAGTGCGCTGTGAGTGTCTGTGTGGTCTTGAGTGGTTGTGTCGGTTCGGCGAGACAAAAGTAAATTTCTCAATAACCTTAATTTTAGCTTTTAGTCTTAAGTATTTACTGACTGTGTCTAGTACTCTGCTTCTTACTTCGTCAATCTTTTTCATCATCCTTGGAGTGAAAGGGTCAAAGTTTTTGTATTTTTGGCGATGGAAGAGCCCTTCGCGGTTTCGTAATGTACAATTCAAGTCGCCCTGAAAAGTTTTTTTAAATTATAAAGTAATATTCTCATGACAGCTTGCAACTGTGTACACAACATTAGCTTAAATCTAATTGAATTTATAGCGGTTTATGCCTAAAGATTCTTTGACACTTTTGCCTTAATTTTGCTACCAGTTTTAAAAGTCACAAAACTGGGAAAAATAGTTTGTTTTGTAACGGGTTACGACAAAGAAAAAAGGGATCTTACTATAGTGACTTTTACGCTAAGGAAATTTAATATTTTGCCCAATGTTGGAATTAAATCTCGCACGAGTTCCTCATAAAATACAATGTGTAAGGGTCTGTGAAATTCATTCAGCCACGTAATATAAACAGATTCCCATTTCTCAATTTTAGATTCCACATAGTTACTCCAATCTGAAACCAATATAATATCGAAAGTATTACAATCGTACCTAAGTACGAAATTTTACATTAACACACTCCCTGCCAAGGGATCCGCCGGCGACCCCCAATAATTCTTGTGCAGCAAGCCACAGCACTTTTATTAATCTTTTATTAGGGTTTTTTATTTATTATAAGATGGGTTAACTCTTGACCTCAATCTTGACCATAAGGTCAAAGATGAGGTCGACGATGGAGCGAGTTAACGCAGAAAATGCTTATAAAGGCACTGGTACTCCCACGCACCGACGGAACACAGCAAGTTGTTTGGCGTCGGACTTCGGTAGGAGGGTGGTCGCGAACCAGACGGCCCTTTACAGAGCCTACCACACCGCATGAGAAATAGGACGACACCTCAGATTCAGAAAAAATGAAGTGTCGTTGCCTGGGATGGATTACTAGGAGGCAGGTCTCATTTGTGTTTCCTTAGTCGCCTCTTACGACACCCACGGAAAGAGATGGGGTGGTGTTATTCTCAACCGATCACCACACGGTTCCGCCGATAACCCCCATTTTTTTGTTTCTACACACTACACACAATTCGTACAATTATTTATAGACTAAGCTCCCGTTGCACGAAACCCTACCTCACAAGGTGGCAGATCAGAAACGTAATGTAGTGTTAAAAACTACTCAGGAACACTGGATTTTAGTTGGTTGCCATCACATATCCTGGAAGAACATTAATTTTTTTCGTCGTTGTATCGTAATTTGATCGAAAATTATATCATAAGGTGGCAGATCGAAACGTTTACCTATAGAAAGAGACACATCCTATCCTTGTGGGATAAGTCCGCCTTTGTACCTTAAATTTATTTAATATTTATCTCTTTTGTTTTTAATGTATTTACTTTGTTTGATGTGCAATAAAGGATTTTACAATACAATACAATACATTTGGAGATAACAGCCCAAAGCCTGGAAAGTTTCGAGTTCAGCCATGAGCCCCAAAAATGGGGTGAATTACCTCATCAGGTGGCAAGATGAAATTGATGCAGATCGATTGCCCTAGACATGCCGTTCATGAATATATAAGGTTGCCTGCATTCAGCCTGGCAGTTTGTCCATCTAGCCAGATCGAACAATATTTGTAAAAACATTGGAATAACGAGAACTTCTTGTATAGATCAGGTGGCAAGATGAAACTGATGCAGATCGATTGCCCTAGACATGTCGTTCATGAATATATAAGGTTGCCTGCATTCAGCCTGGTAGTTTTTCCATTCAACCACCTCGAACAATATATGTTAAAATCTCGGAACAACGAGAAATTCTGTACAGATCAGGTGGCAAGATGAAACTGATGCAGATGGAGACACATTTAGAGATAACAACCCGCATAGGTTGCTAGCCCAAACCCTGGCAGGTTTCGAGTTCAGCCAAAAATGGGATCAACTACCTCATCAGGCGGCAAGATGAAACTGATGCAGATCGATAGCCCTAGACGTGCCCTTCCTGAAATATATGGTTGCCTGCATTCAATCTGGCAGTTTTTCTGATCAGCCACCTTGAACAATATACAGGGTGTCCAGGAAATGAAGGATAACTATTGACCAGCTGATAGGTGAAATCTGATGATATTTTAAAATTTCATTTTAGTAAAAGTTTCCAACTACCATTTTCAAGATATCAATAAATTTAAAATGTTTTTGAAAAAATTATCTTCATTTAGTTAATTTCATGCCATTTCTAGAAATGAATTTATTTTTAAGACCTGATATCTCAACGAATAATCAACCATGGTCAAATATATTTTTTTATGGAGTTCATAAATATCCTTTCCTACCTTGTGCTCTGGCAGGGTTGGTATTTCTATAGCGATCAACGGTTCCTTACTAGGTGCATTTGAGTACTACTGGCAGGCTGAACAACGCCTCACATATTGTTCTATGTCTTTAGTAATCCCTGGCCAAAACAAAACCTGTCGCGCTCGCCTCTTGCATCGATCTATACCCAGATGACCATCATGTATCACGCTAAGTATTTCTTTTCTCATGGAACGTAGAATTCAAAACCACATTATTTTTAAATATCACACCGTCTATAACGAACAGATCTTCCTTCATTGACCAATAAAGTTTAAAATTTTCTGTTTCACTGCGCACAACTTATTTTTTGACATAGTAACTTGACTGAGCAAAAGATCAACCTGATATTTAATACCTTTAGTAACGGAGTCATCTAAAGTTTCCGGCAGAGGCGCACGCGACAAGGTGTCGGCTAAATACATGTATTTGCCAGGTTTTTAAATAACAGTCAAATCATAGCCCTGTAAGTGCATCAGCATGCGCTGTAAGCGTCTGGAACCGAATCCAACGGCTTTTTAAATAAGCTCTCTAAGGACTTGTGATCAGTTTCTACTACAACGCCCTGTTTACCATAAATATACTGTCAAAACTTCTCACAGGCGAACACGATCGCCAGCATCTCCTTCTCCACCTGTGCGTTCCTAGTCTGTGTGTCAGTGAGCATGCGAGAGGCGTACTCCACGGGGCGGCCCGTCTGCAGCAGCATCGCGCCCAGTGCCACGCTGCTGGCGTCCGCCGACACCACCACCGGCTCATCCACACAGTACAGAGCTAGCACTGATGCACTACTTATCAATCTTTTTTAATTGTCTAGCACGTTTTGATGTACTGAATCCCAGACCCAGCTCGATTCTTTTTTAAATAGTTTTGTGAGCGGATTTGTAAACTCCGAATAGTTCGGTATGAACTTTGACAAATAGGTAGTTCGTGGCCCCTAAGAAACGTTCCAATGATTTTTTGTTGCACGGTGGAGGCGTTTCAACTATAGCTTTTACTTTAGTATTATCAGGTTTCATCCCATTTTTATTAAAAACGTGACCTAAATAGGTCACCTCTTCAACACATATTTTACATTTTTTTTTAAATTTTAAATTTATATCTCTGGCTCGGTTTAACAATGCAGCCAGCCTCTTATCATACCGAAGTTGACTTCCGTTTTGCAGTGCTACCCCAGCGTGGGGCGTGTGGTGGTAGGGATAGAATAGTTTTGTTGAATTGTTAGTCGAGAGAGGCCAGTCAGTCTGTTTGTAACAGTTGTACAGTGAAGTTAATAAATCCAACCTCTGAAAGTTTTGCTGGGTTTTATTGGTCGTGTAGGTACGTTGGTACACAAAATTTACGTGTTTGCAAGGTAAAACAATTTTATTAGTTTCCACGTTATCTTTTTAAGGAATTAACATAAACAGTATTATTTACCTGCATGTATATTGCTATCACAGTCATGATCACTGTCACACTTACCGAATGTAGCGTTTTGCTGTTTTGATTGTTAACCCGACAAAAAAAGGGGTGTATCTGTGTGTCTGTCTGTAGTATCGTAGCTCCTAAACGGATAGACCGATTTGATGCGGCCTTTTCGACAGAAAGCTAACGTGATCGAGATGGTTCTTAGCTATCTTCTTCTTCTTCTTTAATTTAAGAGCTGTGCTCTTATCTGCCACTCTTTACGTCTTTCAGTCAGTCCTTTGACTTTCTGATACGACTTTCTCCTTCACTTGATCCATAAAGTTCCTTCGTGGTCTTCCTCTTCCTCTTCTTCCTTCTCCTTCCAAGATGTTCTTAAATAAATTGTCATGTCGTATCAGGTGCCCTATCATATTTCCTCTCCTATTCTCTATAATCTTTAATACGTTCCTCCTTTCTCCTACAAGTCTCAGTACTTCTTCATTTGTCTTCCTTTCTGTCCAACTAATCCTTTCCATTCTCCTCCAGCACCACATTTCAAATGCTCCAAGTCTTTTTCTATCTCTATTGATTTTTGGCCGTGTGGTGATCGGTTGAGAATAACACCACCCCATCTCTTTCCGTGGGTGTCGTAAGACTAAGGAAACTAACTAACTAAGGAAACACAAATGAGACCTGCCTCCTAGTAATCCATCCCAGGCAACGACACTTCATTTTTTTCTGAATCTGAGGTGTCGTCCTATGGTCTCATGCGGTGTGGTAGGCTCTGTAAAGGGCCGTCTGGTTCGCGACCACCCTCCTACCGAAGTCCGACGCCAAACAGCTTGCTGTGTTCCGTCGGTGCGTGGGAGTACCAGTGCCTTTATAGGCATTTTCTGGGTTAACTCGCTCCATCGTCGACCTCATCTTTGACCTTATGGTCAAGATTCAGGTCAAGAGTTAACCCATCTTATAATAAAAAAATAAAAAAAAATATATTATATCAAATGAGTTCAGCCGTTTAAATGTTACATACATACGCTTACGCTCAAAATCCCTAACGGGGTAGGCAGTGCATCAACGGTTCTAGAATCACTTGGTGCCACGTTTGAAACAAATTGTGAGAGTTATCAAATGGAGCACGTTGCATAATGATGAGAGCTGGTCAACCCATTATACAGGAAAACCCTCGCATCCCTCTTAAAGACCTTTCACTGTATACCTGGGAAGAGTAGGTAGCTGGCACATTCTACGTTTTTATGTCACTCCCAGTCCAGCATGGAAGTATTTTTTAGTTATATGGTGATGAATGTTGGGAGTGACACTTTAAAATTTTAGAGCCATGCTCAAGGATAGGTGGGAGATCTGGAGTGACACCTATAGGAAACTCTTCCATGCGAACTAAGTCAAAAATATAAATATAGTTACCAACCTGAACTTTTGATATGTTCCTTTTCTTCAGAAGTAAATTCAACATAAGCTTTTTTTAGCGCAAATCCTAAGTGTCCTCCTAAAAGACCATTGAAGTGCGCCTGCCAGAGAGAAAAAAATGTTAATTAAAATTTTCAGAAGTACGGTCAACAGCACATCATGCGATCCAAAACTGTCGAATTTCTTCAATCGATTTTCAATTTTATCTCAGAGCATTAGAGTTTAATATCCATTGGGGAAATTTGACAGTTTATGGTAACCTGATGTGCTATTGAATGTACATACAGGGTGACTTTTTAATCACCAGCCAAATTTTTCTTACAGTGTCAGTAACGTTGATAGATCGTAAATAAGGAGGAAAAAAAATTTTTTTTTCCAAAATTTTCAGATTTTTATACCCCTTTTTAACGTCTTAGAGGATGAATTTTGAAAACGCAGAGACACTGGTGTCACAAGTCGTGTTGAAAATAATATTACCAAGTTTCAAGCCAATTAGACGGTGTTTTTTTTCCATACAAAAAATTTGATTTATTTTCATGCTTCAGACGATCTAGCTTGAAATATTTAATAAAACGTAGAAATAACCTGTATTTTTAAACGGGTCGATTTTGAGCTTTCATCAAAAACACAAATTTTATTATCTTGTCGGCGAACGCATAACTTTAATATTAAACTTGGCTAACGTTTTCACATAAATGTTTTTGATGGGATAACAATTCTGTTTTTCATATGAATGCTTTTGATGTGGGATCTAACATTCCACGATGACAGTTCTATGTTTTATTAAGTTTTTTTAAAGAATAAAGATAAAAATCGTACCTGTCCCTAAAACTTCTAATCCACCATCACTCTCACAGTTTCGACCTATTTCTATTCTACCTTTCTTTTCCAAAGTCCTCGAACACATTGTCCACAAGCAGCTTACTTACTTTATTTCCTCAAACAATCTTCTTTCTCCTCTCCAATCTGGGTTCTGCATTGTTCACAGCACTGTAACGGCACTTCTGAAAGTCACAGATGACTTTCGACTTGCTATGGAAAATAAATCTTTGACTGTCCTTACCTTGCTTGATTTCAGTTGCGCATTTAACTCAGTAGACTTTGATATTCTGCTTGCGGTCCTTCGTTCCCTTAATACTCGTATGTCCTCTCCAGCCACTGCCTGGTTTGACTCGTATCTTCGTGGTCGCTCGCAGTGTATACGCTCTGACGAGGCTTACTAACTGCCGTACTCAGAGACGTCGATTTAAGTTAAGTATTGTTAAACTCTGATGTTGTCTCTTTCACTCTCTTTGATATAAACAAGGATAGCATGACCCTTAATTACTTCTTAACTTTAATTGACGTCTCTGAGTAGGGCAGTCAGACTGGTATGACCTTGTTGCGGGTGTTCCACAGGATGGCGTACTATCTCCTTTACTCTTCTCTGTTTTTATTAATTTAATACAATCACCTCATTGATTTCCTCGAGCAGACGACTTACAACTTTACCATCACTTCAATCTTGCTGATGTAGATACGGCTATCTCAGAGTTAAATGCAGATTTACTACCAGATAGCCCTGTATAATGCGATCGAACCTATTTGAGTATCGGCAAAGAGGCGATCACAGAATGAAGACTCTAAGGTACGCGAGTAGGCTCCTACCAATTAGACACAGGCTAGCTAAGTCTGATAAACTGACTTATATTATGGGTCCTGGGGCTTACAACAGATTACCTCAGATAGTGACAGATGCTCCGTCACTGGACTGTTTCAAAACTAGACTCAAGCACTGGCTTTTAAGGAGTTTTATGATCAAAACAAAGTAGCACAGTACTATTATCTTAGTGAAACCTATGGTACGGGTAATGGTCCCGTATGGTTCCTCGCCGCTGCAGTTGTTAACGATACAGCCTTGCCTCTAAATCATCACCATTTCCTTGGGCCACGCCGCCGCCGTAGTAATAATAACGCATTTCGGCGTACTCACTAAGATTACACTTATTCATGGGTGCTGCACTTACGTTATCTAAATCCACTTAGCAACCAAGGTCCATAACAGAAACTAAAGTCAGTGGTTAGGCAAATCGGAGTCCAGTGAGAATGCGGATCAGTTTGAAATAAGGGATCAGCAATAACGTAGTAAGTAGTAACACACGCGTCCGCAATGAATGTCTGAGGATGTCGTAGATTGGATAAAACAAAAGTCTGAAAGGACCTGGGAGTGAGGAGAGGGGATGGAAAAACAATTCTTTGTTATTGCTCTTTTTTTGTAAGTATGCATATTAAGTATTTTAAAGAGATTTTTGAAAATTATCCTCTGTTCATCGCAAACCAAATTTTTATACTTTCAACCATTTTTTGATAATTTATAATAAATAATTTGGCATAGTTGATTTATCATCATATAAAAGGGTGATTCAAGGAGATCATGCTGAACATTAAAAAATTTGAAAATTCTTACTATTAAACGTGTTACGATTTTTTAATGTAGCGCTGGTAGAAAATTCGAAAAACGCTTTTAAAAAAATCATATATTTTAAACTACAAAAAACCGCGGAACATGCATGGGGTATTTTCAGATTCACCCAGGGGTGAGTAATCTAAAAAAAATTGTTGACGTCACTTTTGGACCACCCGGTATGTAACTGTGAATGTCCGAAATGCAGTGTATGTTAAGATACTCTGGTGCCTGTTAACATCCACCAAGATAGCTGGTGAATGACCGTTATTTATCCTTTGACGATTTCGGTCATTTACCGGTGACTGTTCATAGACCACGACGGCTTGGTCAATGTTCATTATGAACGAAATTATGATACCTGCCTGATTGAGAAAAATAATGATGCGTGGAAACAGAAGTTCTGGGCCAGTTTGAAGTCACAAATTGTTACAATAAGTGGAATCATAAATAGATACAAATTGTGTATTAATCAAAATCATTAAAACAACCTATTTATACTAGGTATAGGTAGGTAAGGTAATCAATAACACACATTTAGTTATTAATGATCTTGCACCATTGGCTACAGAAAGTATTTTTTTTAATTCTTCCACGGCCGCGTTCTTGGATTTCAAAGTGAATGTAATTTTCGAAATCAGCACCTCAGAAACCTATTGAAGGACAACTATGACAATAGTTTCAAAAAATTGTATGTCCACCATCTTGGATTTCAAAATGGATGTCGTATTCGGAATCAGCACCCCCGAAAATCTATAAAACGACACCCATGAGAGTTTTTTCAAAAAATCTGAACAACGTCCGCCATCTTGGATTTAAAATTGGACATCATTTTCAGAATCAGCACCCCTGAAAACCTATAAAACGACACCCATGTCGGCTGTAACTCAATGTTAATATTTAATATATTAAATTGAAAATAATTTTAAGCTCAATATTAATAACAAAATCCTAACATCCGATGTAGCTACTCGTATTGCTGCAGAGTTTGAAAGGTTTAAACTGGTATTCCAGTCTCCACTACTCAGTCCCTTAGTTCATCTCCCGCTCTCACTGAATCATTACTCAAGCAAAATGTAGACGAAAGTAAGGTTCATTTAAGTTTTTCACACATTAGAATTGTTGACATTCTTAAAACTTTTAAAATGTTAAACATGGAAAAGACTGCTGACCTTGATGGTCTCTCAGTAAAAGTAATAAATTGCATAAGAGATTGTATTGCTCCACTTTAGTGTTGATTTTCAATAGATGTGTCGATGATGGTGTATTTCCTGATTTGATGAAACAAAGTAAAGTAATTCCTTTGGTTAAAGCTGGTAGTACATCTAACCCCACCAACAATAGATCAATTTCAATACTACCAGAACTTAGCAAAATGTTAGTATTCTTTAGTATTTTATTTGGTTCGGTTTTCCCAATTGTAAGGGCTGCATTTTTATTTCGTGTTTCCTTAAGCACTTTGATTTAATTTTGTGAATAGGTTTCATAATTTCATGAAATATATATGTTTGAGTGAATTTAGACAAAGTTAATTATTTTTAAAATTGCTCTAAGACTAGGTGGCTTTCATCTAATAGATGGAGTGATTCAAAAGAAAGGTTAATTTGTATTATTCAATAATTGTTTGTCTAAAGAACCCCGCAGAAAATTGTATGAAAAAATGGTTTCAGTCAAATATGTACTCCGATATTTTAATATGATTTAGATTCATGTTACCTGATCATTTGTATGATTTGTTTTTGGGCTGACTAATTCAGCCAGCCAATCTCCTTCCAGACGCAAGACTCTCAATGTTCTTGCATGCCTCTGAAAGGGGTGCTGGGTTATGCACGTAAAAGTAGATTGTCGATGATGAGCATCTCTCTACTTTGAAACACTATCAAATGTAATTTTTTTTGGAATTTTGCGCATGTGAGGTTAAGGCGGGTACTGGCGTTTTAATTTTTGTGAATTATGAGCGAAAATAGTCGTTCTCACCAATATAGCATCTCTTGGATCTCTTATTAGCAATATCGCTGCCTGAAATTCCTCTTTAGGCGGCCCATGAGTCTTTACTACGAGGACTGATCCATCTGTCACTGCCTCGCCTAGGAAACCGTTCTCATAGAGTCCAAAATCCATGTATACAGATCCGGTCATTATACCTGCAACATATATTAATTGAATTATTTTACAAATTTAACGCTCAATATTTAAACCCAACTTGGATAAGTGAGTGAAACGGAACGCAACGCGCGAGTGCTGCGATCTAGATTATTTACAATACTACATACTCAAAGTTATTTATATAAAAATTATGTTTATTTCTTATATACGTCAGTATCATCTACCTAGTCTGTGTTCTTATAGAATCGACTTTTCGTACTGTAATAGTGTAATAAATAAACAAATTCAAAAGTGACTTTAAAAAACACACATTTTTCAGGGAAACAAAAACTCAACCGTTTTATAATCTCAAAATCCTAAAATTGAAAATTGAAAATTCTTTTTGCAAAAAAACTGTGAAATATCATTATGTTTTCGTCAAAACATCTAGATAATGGATAAATCATTGTGTAATAACAACTATTCAACTCAAAAAAGTGATCTAGCGACAAATATGGGCAAAAAACGAAGTCCGAACATGAATAAACATTTCTTACAACAAGCTTTTCTTATAGGCCTTTTCAACGCAAGTTCTAAGCCTATAACCACAATTACACCAGCGTCACCAGCCGCGGCAGCCAGCGAACAGTCACTCCAACCAAACAGTGAAAATATACAGGATTACGTCATGAACACAAATTCGACCAATGAAGTTATGAACAATACAGAATGCGATTGGCAAACTGTACCACAATTAAGACAACACAAACGGAAGAGAGTATCCTAACTCCCCGCCAACTGAAACTCAGAATATCTCGTTGAATAATCGCTTTGCAATTTTATCAACAAACAACTTAGAAACACAAGAACAAACAGAACGAGTATATACGTGTACATAAACCCCCACCGGTACTTCTCTATGGAATTAAAGATGTAAACAAACTGGCAGAGCTAATTCAAACAAAAATAAATAAAGAAAATTACACCTTAAAAATCATAACCAAGCAGCAACTGAGAGTTACCTTTACTGATCTCGACAACAACAAGACCTTCATGTGCTTGACGCGATAAAAACAACTGATTGGACATACATTTACCCCTAAATCTGAAAAAGCATACAGGATTGTTATCAGAAAACTCCATCCATCTACTTCTATAGAAATCATTAAGGAAAAAATTGAAAAGACTGGAGACAAGGTCCGTGGAGAAATAATCAATGCAAGACATGGAAAGGAAAAGTTGCCCACAGATACATTATTTGTTAACCTAGAACCGAGCCCACTTAATGGCAAAGTAAAAGAAATGAAGTACATTTATAATATGTCTGTTTCAATCGAGGATCCTAAGAAGAAATCTTCAGTCATACAGTGCTAAGGCTGTCAACAATACCAGGGGGTGTCACTCCGCAGTTTAGGCATGTTCGCGCGGCGGGCATACTGAGTATGCCAGCGAGCGCAGGTTGTTACTCGCCGCACGCGCACTCACCGCGTTGGTCGCGTGTTGAACTAAATAATAAGTGTACCTACTTATTAACAACATTAAAACCAGACAGAAACACGTTTTGCCATCACAATAGTCTGTAGATGTCTATAGTTAGTAGGTATGTAGGCTAGATATCAAATAACATGGTTGGTTATGTTAACTTGTGTTTTTACTTACTTCACTTCCTAACTATAATTACTCTTGATTTTTTTATAAGCACTGTTATCTTAATTAATTTCAATAATAATTTTACCTCTAAATCGGCGGCAAGTGTTAACCCTGTGCTCTAATCGCGAACGCGGCATGGAGTCGACGGTATGCAATAGAATATGAACGCTAGCGGCTGACTATAAGTTTCAATTTCTCTTGCAAGCCTGTGTCGCTTGCAATACTAAACAAATTTTTATGCCTAAAGTTGACTTTTGTTAAGGAGTGAGACTTCTGTACGCTAGTACTATTGTTTATTCTGTAACAATATGGCCACTCAAAAAACAATACCGCTGTGTAAAATGTGCAGGGGGCATAACACAGCAGACTGCCCTGAGAAAGATAGAAATAAACCAGCCACTTGCGCACTGTGCCTAGGTAATCACCCAGTTAACTACAAAGGGTGTTCGGTATACAAAGAGACGAGGGACTGAAAACAAACTAGAAATTATGCTGGCAGAAAAACCAACATAAACATACCTACTTCAACCAAGGATATAACAGTGAACGAAAACACTGAACAAAACGACAGCCAACCAAAACACAGAAAATACACTTATGCCAAAGTCATGAGGGAACGACAAGCCGCTGCTAGCTCAGCCAGCTCAGCACATAATAATACTGAAAACATAAATCTTATAACCCTGTTTAACGAAGCAAGCAGAACGCATGGACCAAATCATCTCACAATTAAGTGTCCTTATGTCCCTAATGTCAAAGCTCGTTAACAAAATTCCATAATAATCTTATAATAGCTACTTGGAACATAAATGGGTTAGCATCCAATAGAATCGACTTACAGACCCTCATTAAACTACATAACTTAGACATTGTCATTATATCAGAATCACATCTGAATAATAGAAGCAACTTCATAATACCAGGATTTTGCAGATACACAGCAAATCATCCCGATGGCACTGCCTATGCCGGTGCAGCAATTCTCATCAAAAGCACTATAAAGCACCATCTTCAAATACAAAATCAACAGGTATACCTTCAGGGTGGCGCAGTAGTGATAGAGGATCCAGAAGGTAACATCACAGTTGGCTCAAAACATAAAGTAACTCAAAATATGTTTAATGACTTTCTCAGTAAACTTAGAGACAGATTCCTTATCGGCGGAGATTGGAAAGCGAAACATGTTCAGTGGGGATCAAAGCTTATTACTACTAGAGGCAGAGAACTTAAGAAATGTTTAGAGACAAATAAATATGGATTTATCACTACACGTTAACCAACATACTGGCCCACAGATCGTAACAAGCTTCCCGAACTTTTTGATTTCTTTGTCACAAAAGGTATATCAAATCTTAACACTACAGTAGAAATGTGTTAGGAGATCACTCTGCTGTAATCTTAATGCTGAGTTATCCAAAGAAAACAACTCGATAGCCTGACAATTAAATACACTGGTTGGACCGCATTCAGAAATCTCATACAAAACGGCATAGAACTATACATCAAATTAAAAACTCCTGATGAAGTTAATGAAGCGGTAACTAAATTCACCAATCTGGTACAAGAGGCAGCCTGGAAAACAACACCAGCAAAGGAAATAAAATTCTATATTGGTCACAGTATTCCCCAAGAAGTAAGGGCTAAAATATTGGAAAAGAGGATACTTAGGCGTGTCTGACATACAACGAGACTAGACATAGATAAAAAGGCCTTTAATAAAGCAGCAGCCCAATTAAAGAAATACCTCCTGGAAATAGACAATGAAACTGTTCAAAACCGGCTGGAAGTGCTTTCACCTCATTATAACAATGATATATTTCTCTGGAAAGCAACGAAACAGTTCAACCAACCGCAACTGGCTACACCTCCTATCAGAACACCCGATAATAACTAATCTATATCTATACTTTCCAAACTCTTCGAGAACCTATTAATCAAAAGGATCCATCATAATATGGTCAATGAACGTAAACTCCTACCAGACCATCAATTCGGATTTAGAAAAAGCCATTCCACAATAGAACAACTTCACAGAGTATGCAATAAAGTGAGAAACTCACTTTAAGTGAAAGAATACTGCTCGGCTGTGTTCCTTGACATACAACAGGCGTTTGATAGGGTATGGCATCAGGGCCTCTTATACAAATTGGAAATGAAACTGGATCACACACTCTCTCCTAAAATCCTATCTAACGGAAAGATTGTTCAGAGTGATATGTAAAGAATCATATTCTAACTTGTATGAAATAAAGGCTGGGGTTCCTCAGGGTTCAGTCTTAGGACCATTATTACACAGCTTATACACAGCTGATATCCCGGAGGCAGACAATGTACTAACAGCAACATATGCAGATGATACCGCGGCCCTTTGTAGCCACAGTAACCCAGCAATGGCCTCAATGCAACTTAAAACATATCTAGATAGCATGGATGAGTGGTTAAATAAGTAGAAAAAAACAACTCGCCATACGGCTTCGCTTATAACTTGTATAACGGCCATCTTGGGTTGAGGGGGTTAATCCTTCGGCTTCAACCTATACTCGGCTCGCCTCGGTCTGCGACTTCGCCTCACTGTTAGAATCTTGACTCGTATGGCAGCCATCTTGGATTGGGGGAGGGGGACGCTCCAGGCTTCGCCCTGTGTGGAGCTCGGCCTGCGGCCTCGCCTTTTATGCCTTTTACCATGCTTGTCTGTATTTTAGTTTAAGTGTTAGCTAAATAAAGTTTTTTAAATATATTCTAATTAATCCAAATAATGAGTCTGATTATTTAAACTGTTTATTCTGGTTTTTAACGTTTCGTTTTTGATAGTGACTATAATAATAAAAAATTAGTAATTTAATATTTTTGTATCACTCTGCCCAAAAGGTGATGGACATTATGTAATAATGCCCAGTCAATTTGATTATTTGAATAATTATTATCAAATTGCCCTCTCATATTGGGCATTTTTCATAATGCCCGTACATTATGAAAAATGCCCAATTTATCACTTGGTCCATAACATACATATGGTTTATGGGTGAGTCGCTAACCGATAAGGATGCGAGTATACTTGTACTAGCTCCCGATCCACATCACGACGGTAGTTACAAAGAAATATGGAAACTGAATATGGTGTAATTATAAAACAATTTCAAGTTAAATAAGATATTGTAAAATAAAACTAAAGATCTGGCGGAGAGGCATCAGATGCAAGTCTGTACTTAAATCACGTCTAGAAATCAATCAACACCACCGTTTCCCATTGGACTAACTATTTTGGCATAGTCTTCACCTACCTTTACCAGCAGCGGTGGACGATAGAAGGAATGTAATTTCAAGGGATTTTTTGTTACATGGAAACAAAGGACAAAAAAGAACAAAAAAATAAATAAATATCAGAACAATAACCAAAATAACGGAGTGCGCTAAATCTGAGAGCAAAACACTTACATTTTGTGAGATATAAATCCGAACAAATCATAGATTTCGAAAATATTGTGAAAAATTTGTGTAAAAAGCAGATGTTTGTTCCTGGGTCATAGGTGTTCGTGTCTGTCTTTATGATCCACGACACAAGGGAAAACCTAAGCGTGGGCCTTTCAGTGTGTAACATTGATTTTAAAAAAAATTTAAAAGGAAGAAAAAAGATGAAGAAGTGCCAGCACAAAAGAAACAAGCTGAATCCAAATACCAACCAAAAAATGTAATGCAGGAGTACATGTGCTACTGATGTTATAGAGCCATGTGCTACATTTCATACACCCTAAAACGTAGTATTCTCTTTGATACACCGGTAGCAGGTAATCTACGGTTTTTGATACAAATATTTGATGTAAGTTTCGTTCGAAGAAGTTTGTTTATTTCTCAAGTGAATTGAGGCAGCCCAATACAGGTAAAACAAGTATAATAGGGCAAAACATTCGACCCCATTTTTGTAACTGAGTCAGCGAAGTCTTTTTCTTTCTCGGTAGAATGAAATTTGTGGGACGGTATCAACAGATTCTCATCCGAGTGAATAACCGTTACTGCCTCGACTTGACGCCTAAAGGACTAGTAAAACAAGCACATACGTGCTTTAGAGTTATAATATAGGCTATTTTACAGGTACTTAACTATTTATTTACTGTATATCGTCTTGGGGTGGTGCTGCGAAATCCCATCTTATACAACTAGAAAGGGCTCAAAGATTAATCCTTAAAGTTGCTACCTTCAAACCTCGACTCTACCCCACGAATATACTTTATAAAGAAACTGAGGTCTTAACAGTCAGGCCTTTGTTCATTTTTCAGACTCTTCTCAGGAAGCACACTGAAATAGGGTACACTAGACGCAAATATGTAGGCTGTCAAAATTACCCCGTATCAACATCATTGGGACAAAGATCCTACATCTTCTTAAGTGGTCGCCTTTGTAACCATGCTAACAAGCTGCTTAACATATATCCGACGACAAACTGTCATTAAGTGGTTATTGTCTCTGGACTACTCAGAAACCGAACTTTTGATTACCTACCGTTGTGAAGTAAATGACCTTTTCCATCACCCATTTCCTTTCATACTATACGTAACATAATGAAAACGCGGGCATCTCTTGACCCACTTACACACACACACGCATACACACACATACACAAACATCTTAACTACTTATTTAATTTATTTTAATTTAATTTAATTCTCCAGAAATTGCTACTTGTTAAATAGCTAATGTAAATTTCTATTTTCAAAATTGTTATCTGAGGGTGGGATCCAGGAGACCTATGACACAGGTATACCCTAGTTTAGGCTCCTGTCTCCCAATTAAATGTATAATAAAAAAGGAATGTACACATAGCTTAAGTTTGGGAGAAAATAAAAACAATTTTATTATTATTATTATTATTATCTGAAAGGCTTACCTGTGGACTGCTGCAAGAGATATCGCAGCCATGTGTTGCCACTGCCTGGGAAAGAAGCTAATGCCACAACCGGCCCAGGCGGCTCCCTCCAACTTAACGGCTTACACCACCTCAAGTCACCTAATTCAGTCAACTGTGAGTAGTAAGACGCCGAGTGCATAGGATTCCACATAATCAAAATAACAGAAAAATAAAGCTTCACCACCATTGCCGCCAGTATGAATAGGAATGACTGCGACATAGCAATGCAAAGGTTTTATATTGGGCAAAATGAACATTATCAACAACTTATTAATCAATCATCAATACATCTCTCCGCTGTTCGTAAACACTCGCGTACGTTATATTATAACAGCTGATGTCCGAGTTGTATTTTTTAAATAAGGTGCACGTTACAATGAGACACAAATTCGTAACTGCTTATTTAATCCAGGAACTTTAGACGAAAAATTGGTAAAATTTCCGAAAAATTCCAACCAAGCTGAAAATTTGTGTACACGTACCTTTCAGCTTCCTGAATAAACTGTGAAAAGTCCTACGAGTCCGGAAGTGGGCATAACTTTTGACAGCCAAAAACGTTATAAAAAATCATTTTTTCGGTTTTTTGCCTATAAAAAATTTCTATGGATATTTTAGTGCATTTCATGAACATCCCTGAATAATTTTAGCAACCTTTACAAAAACTAGTGTACAAAATCTGGGCTAGCACTCACAACTTGCATAATCACAGGTTCTCTACTTTATTTTCGGAGAGCGCATGTTTTTGCACAGCGCCGGCCACCAGCGTTCGATAGAAGGTGGCGCTGCGCTGCCAGGCGGCGGGAGAGCGAACTACGCGCTAACTTGTGGCGCGAGAGTGAGTTTTTATCCCCAAAACCCAACAATCCCAACAAACAAAAAAACAGCAGAAAGCAGTAAAAAGGTTATTTCAAAACATTAAGTCTTACGGTCTTAAAAACTTTTTATAGAATTGATAAGTGGTAAATCCATGTAATATTAGATTTTTATTTATTTATTATAAGATGGGTTAATTCTTAACCTCAATCTTGACCATAAGGTCAAAGATGAGGTCGACGATGGAGCGAATTAACCCAGAAAGTGCCTATAAAGGCATTGGTACTCCCACGCACCGACGGAACACAGCAAGCTGTTTGGCGTCGGACTTTGGTAGGAGGGTGGTCGCGAACCAGATGGCCCTTTACAAAGCCTACCACACCGCATGAGACCATAGGACGACACCTCAGATTCAGAAAAAAATGAAGTGTCGTTGCCTGGGATGGATTACTAGGAGGCAGGTCTCATTTGTGTTTCGTAAGTCGCCTCTTACGACACCCACGGATAGAGATGGGGTGGTGTTATTCTCAACCGATCACCACACGGTTTATCACAAAGTAGCTTTCCGCCGGGGACTTCGTTTCCGTAGGAACTTCGGAAAAATGATGTAGACTTTATTAACACAGGGTGTCAACTACCGCTATACCAAATTTCATCAAAATTGGTCCATCCGTTTGAGCTTGTAAGAGTAACAAACATCCATACATCCATCCATCCATACATCCTCACAAACTTTTGTATTTAGAATATTTAATAAAAATTGCTTAATAGATAAAGAATTGTAAGGTTATTAAGGTCAAAAATAAGTAATTAGGGGCGGGATTGGGCCTTCTTATAATTCGAACGGCACGGCACGGCACTTAAAAATTTGAATTACCATTGCCCCCTATGTTCCCAGCCTTTATTATCACTTTTACATAGGAGGCAATGGTAATACAATTTTGCCGTGCAGTTTTCGAATTGTAAAAAGGCCCATTCTGTGACGTAACGTGTTGAAACTCAATCCGATGTTTCGCACCTTTTTCCGTGGAAATTATTGATTTTTTATAATTTTTTGTAGGGTTTTTTTTCCTTTATTTCATTACTACACCTTATAGTGCTAAGATCAACAGGAACGAAGATATTAGCAAAAAACCGAAAACCGAAAAGTATCGTCGTAAAGTAGCGTCGTATCGAAAAAGTATCAAAAAGTATCTCTAGCAAAACCGAAAAGTATCAAAATTATTCCTGCCCCTGGACTCGTGGGACTTTTCAGAGGATATTCAGGAAGCTAAAAGGTACATATGTACACAAATTTTTAGCTTGGTAGATGGTTGGAATTTTTCCGAAGTCAAATGCTGAAGTTCTTAGAGTAATTAGGCAATAATAATTTTATAAGGCACTAGCTTTCCGCCCGCGGCTCCGCCCGCGTCCTTATTTTTTTAATAAAAACTATTCTATAAACCTCACGGAGCCCGAGACCTTTCCAACGAATGAAAAACCGTGGAAATCGGTCCGTGCGTTCTGGAGTTATAGCGTCAAGAAGGAAAACCCGACTTATTTTTATATAGTAGAATACATTATGGAGGACACACAAATATTTTTGCCGGTGCGGTGGTTACAGTAAGCTGCTAAAATCATTTAGGCCCGTATTACAGAAGACTGATCGATACTCAAGTATTGATCTGTACCTAATGAGCCAGACTTGTAATCGGAAGGTCGCGGGTTCAAATCCTGGTGCGGGCCTGTACCGCTAAATTCTTTTATGTACGGATTTCTAATTATCACTTGCTTAACGGTGAAAGAAAACATGCTGAAACCCGAAGCCCGCCCGTCCAAGAAAATTCATTTTCGAAAGACGAGCGGTCTACCAACCCGCATTGGGCCAGCGTGGTAGACTGTGGCCTAATCCCCTTCGTGTTTCGGATGGAGGCCCGTGCCCCTCGGGCTGAAAAAAACGAAAAAAAAACGTACCTATATGGGCTGAAAAAAAAATAGCACTACTCGAATGGCAGTCAATATTGCTTTATCTCCGAGTCTGTGTGCAAAACTTAAAACATTCCGTTTATACAGTCCTCTGTTTAAGTTACCGGCGTCGGTAATTTTGACACTCACTGGTCAGCGCAATCATGCGAAATTCTATTCTAAAACTACCTAAAACTACTGTATATACCACACGAATTAACTATTTGGTTTACCTCGTATCACAGCTCAAATGCCGCCGTCTTTAGAATACAATCTACACATTATACACATAACTCATATTTTTTTATCCCATGTTAACATGCATTCTCTTTTTTAAACGGTTGTATTTAGCTTGACCTGTTTGTTTATTTATTTATTTGTTTGTTTGGGTCAAATCTAGTAAGTAATCGAAATTTAACCCCCTTCCTGTTGACGGATTGATCTGAAATTTGGTACACACCTTTGGTTTGATGACAATACAATTAAATACATTCACTATTATTGTGTCCACCAACCCGCATTAGGCCAGCGTGGTGGACTATGGCCTAAATCCCCTTCGTGTTTCGAAGGGAGGCCCGTGCCCCTCGGTGGGGACGTATATGGGCTGGTAAGAGACTATTATTGTTAATCCAAGATGGCCGCCGGTTTAAAGTGACATCAAATCGGTATCAGATGAAAGGATTTGATTAGTAGAATAGAGATCTCTATGAAAATAAAGTAAAAATCCAATATGGCCGCCAACAAAATGGCAGGTTCAGTTTTCTTTTCACAATCCCTTCAATATGGGTATCAAATAAAAGGTCTTGACTAGTAGAATAGATTTTACTATGAAAAAAAAAGAAAAACTAATATGGAAGCTAACAACATGGCAGTTGATTTTTTTTCACTACCCCTTCGATATGGGTATCACATAAAAGGGCTTGAGTAATAGAATAGTTTAATTTGCTTCGACAAATTAGTTTTAAGTTTTCAAAATTAAAAAATCAAAATAACGACCGACAGCTGATTGGTCCCACACTAAAAATGATATTTTTTCAATTTTATTACGCTTTCGACAATGCCGTGCCGTTAAGTGGCGTGTGCGGATATTGAAAAAATGTATCGCCAAATTTTTACTCACCCTGAGTAATTCGCTCGTAGACCAGTGGCGCTCGCTGATCTTCACCGATCAGTGAGGTAAAGCAACGTACGCAGAGGCAGGGAACCTGATGGGTGATCAAAGTGGCAATTTATCATGAGCGCTTCCGTGCATCGGAGGGTACCTCAAGCTGTCGGTCCCGGCTGTTGTCGATTGACTACAGTCATTAAAACCAAGTCAGAGACCATTGTGCGGTTTGAAAATTCTGACAGCAGGGTTAGCGAAGTTCGCCACACACTTGACTACCTACACGATAAGAAGAAGAGTATAGCCCCATCAAAGAAACTTGCAGTTAATTCTTTGGATTGGAGAGCGTCCGCGTCATATCTCAGCATTCGTTGTCATAAACAACTCGCAGCCACCGAATGCAATAATTACATTATCGCGCGTGTTATTAATGAAGATGTGTACGTGGATGATTTGATTACAAGTCACGATGATAAAAACCAATTACTAAAAGTATGCGAGGGTCTCAAATGTCTTGAAGTCCAGGCATTTTGGTTCCTTTAATTTATGTTTGTATGTATTTCATGTAATCTTTACTTGTTTCAAGTGGCATCCTGAATGTCCTATAAAATAAAGATTTTTTTCTATTCTATTATATTCTACTTTTTTGTCGAAAAAACCCATTCTTGGAGAGAATTGTCAATCTAAAACTTTAGGGCTAGGATGGTTTATTCTGACGAGTTATATTTAGATAGATAGATAGGCATAACTTTATTTAACTGCTTCCAGACAATACAAACAAGTAGAACAACATGAAACTTATCTGAAGCAGTTAAAATGGTGCTGACTCAGCATGTGCTGTAGCATGTGCATTAAACTAAAGCGCTGATTTTCAGTCAGTACCACAGTCATATTTTACTACAAAATGCACTGAAGATGCAAAAAATATCACTAAACGCACAATCCTATCCATTATTTCACAAATCTATGACCCTTTAGGTTTATTGACACCTACTTTAATATTACTATTAAAATATTATTACAAAAATTATGGTCATGTAAATTGGGATAGGACGATCAAATCCCTCAGCATATTTTATAAGGTTGGAAAATATTTTTTGACCAATTGAAACATTTAACGTAGTATACGTATTCCGCGTCGCGTTTTTTTGGAAAAATACACAAAATATTGAGTTACATCTTTTTACCGACGTGTCACAGGATGCTTACGGCACTTTTGCGTATGTGTGTAGCAGTAGCGATGATAACTAGTTAGTAGTAGTGTATCTATTGTGCTCTAAGGTCAAAGTCGCTCCAGTGAGGCCGGTGACCATACCGCGTCTAGAACTATGTGGAGCCTTATTAGGCGCAAAATTATACGTTAAAATACTGAAATCGTTAAGATTAACGTTTGGTAAGGTGTATTTCTGGTCGGATTCGACTATAGTACTTGAGTGCATCAAAATTTCGCCTAGTTTACTCAAGACTTTCGTGCAAAATTGAGTTGCGGAATTGACCGGCGACTTGTTTCACGTGGAGTACAGCTCGAAGCATTCCTCTTGTCTGATTTATGGTGGCACGCACCTTCCTTTCTACATGAACCGAATCGTACTTGGGCTTAAGCTTCTAACACGACTGAAATCAACTTCAATGAAATTGAAGCAATGGAAAAAAAATCTTTCTCATTTCCTTTCGATCGGTTTTCTGTTTTCGCTCGTGTGTAGTGGATCACCGCCTATGTTTTACGTTTTATAAATAATAAAATTAAACAACGCAACGCAATAAAATTAAAACTGAACGTCAGAACTGGCTCGCCAACATGTCATGAATTACTTATTCTTACCAGCCCATATACGTCCCCACCGAGGGGCACGGGCCTCCCTTCGAAACACGAAGGGGATTTAGGCCATAGTCCACCACGCTGGCCCAATGCGGGTTGGTGGACCGCTCGTCTTTCGAAAATGAATTTTCTTGGACGGGCGGGTTTCATCACGATGTTTTCCTTCACCGTTGAGCAAGTGATAATTAGAAATCCGTACATAAATCCGAAAAGACGAATTTAGTGATACAGGCCCGCACCAGGATTTGAACCCGCGACCTTCGGATTACAAGTCTAGCTCATTACCAACTGGGCTATCACCGCTTTATGAATTACCTACTTAATGCAACTAAAACTTTAGTTAAAATTTCACAAGAGCAATCATTTCCAGACTTACTACCATGCATTAACTGCTGTCAGGGGACTGATGGGGCTGCAGCGTCACTGCAGTGCCTCAGGGATGCTGGTGGAAGCGGGAGTGGATAGATTTTCAGCTATCGTTAGGAAACGCATCGCATCCCTGATTCATTGCGTGAGGAGCAGCTCCAGCAGTCTCCTGAAAATTATTGCGGGTAGGCTGGACGTGGATAAGATAGTGCTATTATTATGCAGCACTGCAGGACACGTTTCCAGCTTACAAAAGATACTAAAGATTTCGTATGCTAATATAGGTAGATAAAATTAGCATATGAAATCTTCTATATTAGTTAATTTTAACTTAGATAGTAAGTACTAACATGCAACCCAACGTTTTTATATTCTATAGGCTTCATTCTTTCGGTTGGTATTAATTTTATTCGATAAACGAATGAGTGAAGTGTCCACTAAAAAGTCAGTTTTAAATTTTTAATTTTCTGGCCAGGATTTTGCCACTGCCAACACATTTTTTAAAATACTAAATTTGATATAAATTACTTTTCATCCGATAAACAGATGGATGAAGATCGCTTCTAATTCGGATCTTAGACTATAAAAATCATATTAATACGATACATTTCATAATAAGCGGTTACAAATTCGTGTGTTATTGTAACGTATTTAAGAAATACAACACGGACATCAGCTGTTATTATAAAGTATGCGAATGTTTACGAATCGCAGAAAGATGAATTGATGATTAATTAATAAGTTATTGATAAAGTTCATTGTACCTAATATAAAACCGTTGCGTTGCTATGTCGCGGCTATTCCTATTCATACGGCGGCGATGGTGGTAAAGCTTTATTTCACTGTTATTTTGATTATGTTAAATCCTATGCACTCGGCGTCTAATGAATCACAGCTGATTGAAATAGATGGCGTGAGCTGGTGTAAGCCGTTACGTTTTAGGGTGCCGCCTGGGCCGGTTGTGGCATTAGCTTCCTACCCAGGCAGTGGCAACACATGGCTGCGATATCTCTTGCAGCAGTCCACTGGTAAGTCTTTCAGAATATAGTTAGGTGCCTATAAATAGCCTGTATTATAACTCTAAACCACCTAGTTATGTGCTTGTTGTACTAGTCCTTTAGACGCCTAGTCAAGGCAGTTAATGTAACAGTTATTCACTCGGATGAGAATCTGTTGATACCGTCACATACACTGGAGAGCAAAGAATCCGGTCACTTAAAAATCCTAAAAATCTCGGAAACTAAAAATGCTAGCCTAATTAAATAAATTGTGTTTAATAGACCGTTTAATACTCCATGAAAGTATTAAAACTTTATACTTATTGTAAAATTATGTCAAAAAAATCAAATTTGAAAAAGGGAGACTTTCAAAGATAGAATTTTCAAAATTTCTGCATTTACTTTTGCTTTTGTTTCTAATCTGTCATTTAAGTGGGTATATGACATTAGGCTGTGGAAGTAACTGAAATATACGGTTCTCGCGGTTTCAACGTCCGATAATTGACCTGTTTATTGTTGGGCAAGGTAAATTTAACACATTTGGTTTTTTCTCGTTCAAGAGTAGGTTATTTACAGTGAACCATTCAACTACCTTTGAGATCGCAGTATTAACGTCGTCATAATTAATGTCATATCTTTTCACATTAAATAAAAGTGATGTGTTATCTGCAAATAATACGGTCTCATGGGGCCTCTTTAACAAGAAAAGGCAAGTCATTAATGTACACGAGAAACATGAATGATCCTAAAATTGAACCCTGTGGGACGCCCATACAGATTTTGGACCCAAGTGATCTAGTGCCGTTAACCTCAACTTTCTGGATCCTATTAGACAAATAAGATTCCAGAATCCTAAGTGCTGTAGGGCTTTGTTTGAAGCCCTAACTATTAAATTTTATCTTTTTGTTTCACTTTTTGTTTACCATGGCATGTTTGGATAATATTGTCACAGCTGTCTTGTCATCGTTCTGTCCTCGAATTCTATGTCTTTGGTTTATGCCATCATTCTATGTCGTTGGTCTTACCTTAACCATTTTAACCATTGACATAGAATGATGCTTAGACTGGCCACTTACTTTTGTCAGTCTTTATTTTATTTTTTTGACATTGGGACTTCAGATTTGAAGTTGGGAAAACTTGGAGCTAAAGAAAATCACCTTTTTTCCGTCCTGGTGCTCTGAGTAGAGACTAACACCAGGACCTTCTAATTTAAAGACCTCCCTGGGTCAGTGCTTGGCCCAGAGAGTGGAAAGTTTAATGTTTACCGTAAAATCAGTGTAAATCTCCTTACTAGCTATATTCTAAATCTTCTAACTAAAGACTACCTACCCTAATCTATTTAATATATACCGCACCGCTACGCAGTGGACTTATCTACATCGTGACGGAGATTCCTTTCAGCCTATATATTTTCCATCTACCACGCCTCGCTAGTGGCAAATAGTTGACCGGATTTGGGGTCCCGTCAGGATTTTATTTGGATTTTATTCTGTGGAGATCACCCGTCCTGGACCTATGGCTTAAACAGTATCGTAGACAAACTTTTTTAATAATTTACTTATATCTAATACTACGAGCCATAGTGTGGATAGGTTAACCCATTGGTCCCAATAAATTCCTCAGTGTTTTACCCTAGTTCATTTTTTTTCTTTTCGCCTTCCTCTTCCACCTATGTCGTTGCGTTTGCCTATAGGATTCTAACCCTAAGGACCTAGAATCCCCGACACAACGCCTAGGTACCCCTCTTAACTCGTGGTATCCACTTAGGACACTAAATCCTAGGTGTAATACTACAGTGCGTTTCCTCTTATGCCATAGTGATGTAATTTTCTGATTAGAGTCTCATAGTGAACACAGTCAAAAGCCTTGGACAAATCACAGAAGACTCCAAGAGCATCATGTGAATCTTCCCAGGCGTCAAAAATGTGACAAATGAGCTCAACACCGGCATCGGTTGTTGAGCGACCGGCATCGGTTGTTGAGCGACCCTGCGTGAATCCAAATTGATTAATATTCATAAGTTTACTAGCGTAAAAGTTAGTGGTTATTTGACTAAGGATGATTTTTTCAAAAATTTTGCTAAGTACTGGTACATAGTATTGAAATTGGTCTAAAGTTGGTGGGGTCAAATGTACTACCAGCTTTAAACAGAGGAACTACTTCATTATGTTTCATCAAATCAGGAAACACACCACCATCGACACAACTATTGAAAATAAACACTAAATGCGGAGCAATACAATCTATTATGCAATTTATTACTTTTACTGAAAGACCATCAAGGTCCGCAGTCTTAAAAAGTTTTAAGAATGTCAACAATTCTAATGTGTGAAAAACTGAAATGAACCTTACTTTCGTCCACATTTTGACTGAGTAACGATTCAGCGAGAGCGGGAGATGAGCCAAGTGACTGAGTAGTGGAGACTAGAATGTCAGTGAAAAACCTTTCAAACTCTACAGCAATAGCTACATCGGATGTTAGGATTTTGTTATTAATATTGAGCTTAAAATCAAAGTTGCGAGCCTAAACCTTTCCCGTCTCACTATTAATAATTTTCCAAGTAGTCTTAATGATATTACTTCTATTTTTAATTTTGTTTCTGACAAACCTAGCTTTCGCTGCTTTACATACACGCTTAAATGTTTTGGAATAAACTCTAACATACTCAAAAAATTACATAGGCTGATAAACACATTACCCTCCTTTGCGTCGCGCAGTCGGGTAAAAATGTCAATTGATGGATACGTTCACACCTTGTATTTTAGGAAAACTGCAATGGATTGCAAACATTTGTTTGAAAGGAACACTGGAAAGTATTCCTTAATTCAAAAATTATTCTGCTTAATACTCAGCTTCGAGTTACAAACATTAGGGGCACATGGCTCTTTAACTATATTGCAGTACTTCTGCATGACATTTTTTGGTTGGTATTTGGATTTGGCTAGTTTATTTTATGCTGGCACTTCTTCATCTTTTTTCATCCTTTTAATTTTTTCTATATTCTTGACTAATTTTAGAATTTATCTGTCAATCTTTTTTTATTTTATTTGATAAGCTGAGGAATCACTGAAGTTTTTAAAATGAGTTTGAACTTGCGAAGCAGCCATTTAGTATTTTTAAGAGATCGTAAACCAAAAATTTTCACTTTCGACGGTTTTTTTGATAACTTATAATGAAGACTGTGGCACAGTTGATTTATCGCTTGAAAGGGTAACTCAAAGTGATAATGCTGCCCAAAAAAAAATTGAAAAATCTTATACTATTAAACAAGCTATGATTTTTTAAAGTAGCGCTTTTAGAAAATTCTAAAACAACTCCTGTGCATTTGAGATTTCAGTTAGCTTGCTGCTTTTATTGTGCAAAATGATTCAATAAAAATTTAAATAATTTAAGTTAGAAATGACTAAGCTTTTCCCTTCAATGGACATTTGTAAAAATAACCAAAGGTGTCAGTGCTTGACCAAACCAAGAAACTTATAGAATAGTCATATTTTAATATTTATCCATGGCTTATACAAGGTGTTTCAAAAAAAACAAAAAAAAAAGAATTCCAAAATTTAATTTTAAAAGTGAAATAGTCGCAACTCTAGTAATCAGTTGCACGGTTTGACATCTTTCAAAATGAAAGCTTCCCATAATTGATAGGTATGACATGCTTGTCATATTTGTAATAGAGCTGCGCAATAAGCTAAATTTTAATTAATTTTGAATTAAGTATCTTTTTTTTAGGGTTTTTTAAAACACCTTGTATACGCAATATACTACGCTTGATGTAAACTAAAATTGGACGGCGATAGGCAAACTTGGGACAGGAAGGGATAGAGGTATGGAACGTTCTCCTTTATCTCACCCAACAAAGAGTCTCTCTCCACAGAGTTGAAGGCGTTCTTGAGGTCCAGCTTTATAATAATCCTCCCGGCGTTCTCTGGTCCTGTGGCGAACGTACGGGTTGCGTGAATCGCAGCCACACAGCCTAACTGGGTCCCAAACCCAACTGGTGTGGGCGAAGGTAATCGGCTAACTCCTCTCTCACAACGCGGCAACCCAGCTTAGCCACTAGGCGACGTATGGTACTACCTACAGCTATAGGCCTCAAGCCTCCATCTTTTTTCGACAAAGCGCACAAACTAGCTCCATACATGAAGGGACAAACGGCCGTATTCAGCCGACCACAGAGCAGGAAATTACTCAACTTTGTAAGGCTTCCTAAAAGCTTCTGACCGTTGTCACCCGCCGCAACCGACGTCAACTCTTTTAAGTGCGCAGGACGGATGCCATCTAGGCCCGCAGCTGACCCGTTATGAAACGTGCCGAGAGCTCTTACAACGTCGTCCACTTTAATTTCACAAACTGTGGTTTTATGGTCTGGAGGTTGGGGGAACACCAAGGGTCGGGAAGGAGATGGGTGCTTTAATATCAAGGAAGCGAGTGTGCCAGGGCCTGCGGGAGCTACCACATCATCTGACATCAATAACCGAACAGCTCCCCTCAGGTCCCCCTCAAATACTTTCGACTCTATTGCCTTTAGCACCGAAGGAGACCCGAAGCGATCGTTTCTGCCGTCATTATCCCCCACTACCGCTGCCTCGATGTTGTTTTTTACTTTAGTGGTAAGACTACCCGAAATTGTTTTGTCTGGCGCCTTGAAAGCTGCATATGCGAACGTCAAAAGGGCACACCAATCCTTAATTTCATTGGTTTCAATGCAACTATTAATGATATCGCTCAGCTTCTACGTTTGGTATAAATAATAGAAAGAACTTGAGAAACATTGTAAGTGCCTATTCCATTGAAGGGTTGCCCTCAATTTCGATGGGATTCCATCCTGACTTGGTGACAATACACCTCTGGAGTATACTCTTTCGAACCAAAAAAATTATTTTAAAAATAGGTCCACAAATGGAGGAGAAATCGGTGAAGATACATAAAATAAAGATATATACAGTCGAACATAACACCTCGTCCTTTTTGGAAGTCGGTTAAAAAGTAATTCAAGTGATACAGTGTATATCCGCTCCGTTTGGTTTCGACAAAGATCCAGCGGCAGTGCTTCTCGCCGCAATAGTTCTTCGTAAACAAAACATTATCGGCTTACGGAGAATGAGAGGAGTGAAAAAAATAATTGTAGACATAGCTAGGAAATACATATATTGAAGACCTGGCTGTATGGACACAGATTTCTTTGCCTTTCTCGAAAGAGATAAATTTAAAAAACAACATGTCCATAGAAATACGTTGATCTCTATGGTATGAGTAAAATGTACTGAAAAACACCTAGCTTTGAATTTTTTTAGGGGTTTTTGTTATTGGTTTTATATTTACTGGCTAAATTTCGAGATTTTAAGTAGCCTAAATGTTGAACGGGGATATAAGGTACCACCATGCAAAATTTCATTTAAATCGGTTCAACAGTTTCGGAGATTAGCGCGTGCAAACAGACAAACAAACAAACAAAAAAAATTAAAAAAATCGGGATTTATTTTATTTCTCTTCTTACATCCCCCTGACTCGGTTTTTAGATTTATTTTCTATGTACAGAAATTCGACCTCTACAGTTTTATTATATGTAAGTATAGATAGAAGATAATATAGATTATTAACAGAAAAAAGAAAATGTCAGATTGTAAGGATGTCAAAAATAATAATTTACATTTCTCCTTGAATCGTCAAACAAACATAAAACACAATTTACAATGACTATCCTTATTATTTACTTAAAGTCCATAAATTCCTTAATATTATAATAACAATTGTCATTTAACCATTTTGTAAGACTAGACTTATACATTTCTCCCTGTAGTCGTTTTAAGTCATCAGGAAGCTTAATATAAATGACTATACATGTATATTCACTACATTTCTTTTATAAATGTCAGAGCAACAGTGCCGGATTTACAGGTTATAGCTTAAGGATTCGTTTTCGTGAAGAAAAGAGTATTGAAGCTATACCCCCACAAAAAATTAAATTCAACTTGCACTACAAAGTCAGTAGATACATAGTTTATAATAACAAAAGAATAAGTTATAGATAAATATCACAATTTCACATATAACAATATTTAATAAAACTTGTTAAGCCTTAAGAATCGATGAACTCCATTCCGTATGAATCCATTATTTTCATACTTTTGCACCATACGCTGTGATTCATTGATAAGTCGCGAGCGTCCACTGCGCGGCTGAGATTACACGTTACCCTCATTCCGTAACGATTCACCCAACATTGCACGGACCTCCACTAAAACCAAAATAACAATATCAATATAATAAGGAACAAAAACTATGCACCACTAATAAAATACATTAAAATAGTTAAGCTAACCATTCAGATGACATGTTTACGTTCTCAAAATAAATTATAAATTTTAAAACAGTGTTAATATTAAGTAAACATTATGATACTCACATTAAGACCAGTCTCATTAGCAATTTGGGATATATTATATCCTATATTGTGCAGCACAACAATACGCTGCCTCTCCTGCAAACTTAAATGTATTTGTATTTTTTGTATGCATGTCGAAAAAAGAAATCACAGTAAACTGCCGATACGGTAAGGACACACGAGCACCTTCGCTAATGATCTAGCAATGACAAACAGGTTGCTCATGAACACCGAACCGAACTAATCTAAACTAACTTCATTGCATTCAATTTTTGTATGGTATGGTCTATGATTATAAAAATGTTTGAAAACCAAAACATATCTAACAAAACGTCGTAGCTATTAGGCGACAGTTGGTCTCGAACCCGCGCCTCGCTACAGCAGGCAGACGGTGTTACCGTTGCGCCACTAAGGCTTATACTTTGGGTCGTGAAATTATGCTTGTTATCAGAGCAACAAGCGTAGTAAGGTATGCGGTATACTGGTTTGTGTCCATGTGTGAGTATACGAGCAGCCGCAAGCGATTTGTTTTCTGCGTCTTGTATTGACTATGACTCCATATATGAACGTGATAGTACATACTATGTGATTGTGAAAATAGTACCTTCGAAGACAAAATCCAATTTCGCAAAATTAAAAAATATATACATATAATTTTAAACTTTAATTTAAGTTACAATTCAAATGCGGCTTATTTTTATTAAAATTCATATTCAGTAGAGTATCGCCTTAAAGTTTGACAAATGAATTCGATGTCACCCTTTATAATTGACTCGCCAATAAACAATATAAATCGCCAATAAAACAACTACTTACCTACTTACCACTTTTAACTCTCCGAGTGGCTGCTTGGTGGAAGAGGTGGAAAGAGATGGGGATTTATGATAGAAAGGGACAGGTATAGCTGCCGCCGACCAACCACAAGTTTAACAAGTTCGCCGCTCTCATATTAAGTTTGGGTTTAAATATTGAGCGTTAACTTTGTGAAATAACCCAATTTATAAATAATAACCCAATTGATATATGTTGCAGGTATATTAACTGGATCTACATGCTTTGATGGTGGTCTCTATGAGGGAGGTTTCCCAGGCGAGAACGCGACAGATGGATCAGTCCTCGTAGTAAAGATTCATGGCGCGCCTGAAGAGAGATTTCAGTCAGCGTTATTGCTAATAAGAGATCCAAGAGATACTATATTGGTAAGAACGACTATTATCGCTTATAATTCATAATTCATTAAAAGACCAGCCGCCTTAACTTCACATGCGAAAAATTCGAAAAAAAAATACATTTGATAGGGCGTTTTAAGATAAATCCTCATCAGAGATGCTCATCATCGACAACCTCCTTTTACCTGCATAACCCAGCATCCCTTTCAGAGGCATGCAAGAACATACAGAGTTTTGCGTATTTCTAGGAGGACATTGGCTGGCTGGAATTGTCAGCCCAAAAACAAATCACGAGGAGTCTCGTGGCGGCAAGCGTGCAAGACGGCTGTGTCGTTTGTGTTATCTGCGCTAAGTAAAGAACTCAGGCCGACTGATAGGTGCACACCGCTGTGGTGTATGAGCCGCTCGCCTCGGATTGTTTACACCTGAGCGTGGACGGCATTATATCGGTCTGCCCAGCTGCGATATAAACGACGCCGAGGTCAATAATGCTTCCGTAAGGCGAGTCGCTACTGCGGTACTTAAACCTGGACTATCTGGGATTACCTTACCAGAGTCGTTGATTAACTGGAATAAACAACGGGAAAGGGCAAGCGAGATGTCATCAGATGAAGAGTTGGCGCTTAATCAAGCAAGAGGTAGCAGAAAATCTCACACAGAATTTGAGTCGGATAGAAGATGATAAGAAAGAAGACAAGCCTACCAGTAAGAGAGAGCGTGAAAAAGAAACAGACAATGATGGATTTAAGGTTGTACTTAGCCCAAAGGAGATAAAACGCTTAAAAATTCAGGAAACAGTTGAGCTGTACATATTTTGTCAGACCAAGTTTCTACAACAGTTCGCCTTGGCTCGACTACTAAAAGAAGCTGGTATTGTGGGAATTAACAAGATAAAATACATAAATCCTTACAAAATAAGAGTTGATCCCAAGGACGAAGTGGTGGCAAGACAGCTCATGACTCGTAAAAAGTTTATAGATATGAACTGGCGATTTCAAAGAGCTCAACAAGTGAATGTCTCCTATGGAGTAGTAAAAGGAGTTGATCTAGACCTCTCGGATGAAGACATTTTAAAAAGTATTGCATATCCTAGCCGGGCAGTGTTGGTGGCGGCAAAACGCTTACAGAGAAGGGACGAAAATGGAAAATGGGTGTTATGTGATGTGGCAAGATTGGCTTTTCAAGGAACGGTAGTACCGTCATATGTGTATGTGGACCAACTAAGAATTGCTGTGGATCCTTATGTGTTTCCGGTCACTCAATGTTCCCGGTGTTGCAAACTGGGACACACAATGCACAGATGCTCTGCAAAGAATGTAGTATGTCCCAAATATACTGGACCTCACGAAAACTGCACCGTTGTGACATTTAAATGCGAGAACTGTTCACAAAACCACATGGCTCTTGAGAAACAGAAATGTCCTACCTTCTTAAAGGAGAAAAGATTGCGGGAGCTGATGTCGGAGTTCAGATGCACATACAGTGTTGCCTTGTCCATGTATATGAAACCTGAATCCCCAGTTCAAGAACTGGGCAGAACAATAGAACTAACTCAAAATCATTTGAGATCAGCATTTTCATGGAAAGGAATAGATAGAAAAGAGCACAGCCCAGAAGAGAGGAAAAAACAGGTCAAAAAAACGTAAAGAGAAGAGGAAACCGAAAAAAGGCAATGTCTGAAAGAGGAGGATGAAGACTTTTGGAAAATAAGTTCAGATAAAGAGGGGTTGACCTATTCAGCTATTTACAGAAAATAGAATCAGCAGGATCAGAGAAATGATAGGACTGAAAGGGAACGGGACGTCACCAGTCTTGGGAGGAGCCTCAAAAACTCGATTCTTGAATATAGAAAGAGGCCAACGAGCTTTGATCAAGGTATTGTATTTCAAAAAAAGGCGCTACCCAACAGAATCCCTTTACCAACTAAGTGACCTCCTTACTGTTCGGACATTATATATTCTGCATATTATTCTTAAAAAACACAAAAGCCTACCGTATGATCTAAACTACAAAAATTCAAAAACTCGGAGAACAGGTAAAGTGGCTGATGCAATTAAAATAAACACTAAGTTCGCAGGCTCTCAGTTCGAAAGTAGAGCAACATTCCAATAGGATAAGATACGGATACGGCACACTAGATATATTTATTTCTGTTAAAATTTGTTAAGAGTATTAGTAATATTATTTTTTGTTGATATAAAACATATATTATTGTATAATGAAGAGCGGAGTCTCCCAACACAGGCATTACATTTGCCTAAAGGGTGACTCAATTCTACCTTGTATTGTAATATTTTTTGAAATAAATAATTTTGTATTTGTTTTATTTGTATTTTGTTACGTTTAGTGAACTGTTAAGGCGATTAAAGGAAGTGATTTACATGAGAGGTTTAAGTTGGCAGGACAAGATTGGGGAAATAATTAAAAAATGTGTGGAGTGGTTAGTTTTAGTGGTGATTCAAAATGTGTGTGCATGGCCAGTTTTGAAGGGGTTATTTGATTTAGATAGTTACATTTGATAACATTATGAAAATTAAGCGGCTTAAAATTGCACAGTGGAATACTCAAAGCTTACAGCCAAAATCGTTTTCTTTACAAAATTTCCTGTTGCATGACAAGATCCATATTGCTGCTCTGAGTGAAACTTGGTTGGACGCAGATAAAGAGTAACGTGAATACAACTTGAAATTTTAATGGTTGTTTTCCCGTCTCGAGGGGGTTCAGTAGCGTTATTCGAGCAACTTTTACTATAGGAACACTAGTGAAATCTTTAAAAAAAATCGACTTCCCATACAAAGTTCACTAGCTGGGCCGGACAATTTGTATGGAAAGTCGAAGTTATCGGAAGCTGTGGCGGAACGACGTAGGGCTTTAGCTAATTTTAGGAGAAATCCTACACCTTATAATTATGATTTATTAATAAATTAATAAAAAAAAACGATTGCGTAATAAAAACTGAAAAGAAAAAACAAGTAAGCCCAGTAGTCGAGACTTTTATTGAATATTATTGTATAACATAACGATTTTAACAATCGGGACCCATTATTAGGAAGCCAGATTTTTTATGGGTCCCGACTGTTAAAATCGTTATGTTATTCACTTCCATAAAAATTGAACGATTTCCTGATTAAAAGCCTACATTTAAGTGAAAAATTTTGACATTTTGACATATGACCGCGGAGCATTACGCGCGCCGTCACCATCGTACCTACTCGAACTGCTGGTTATGATACGACAACATGACCCTCTATCAACAAAACATCCTCCATCGATCTGGCTAGGTTTCAAACTGTGTCATCACATTAAACTTATTAAAACTATATTTTTTTAATAAGACTTTAAATAAGTGGTTTGATGTTATAACTATGTACTTCTGAAGATTTTAATTCATATTTTTTCATTCTGGCAGTCATCCTTCCATTATCAACTCGCAGGACATACAGGAACAGCGGAAAAAACAGATTTTCAATCTCCAGGTTTGTAAATATATTTACTGAGTAGTAATAATTTTAAACTAGCTTTTAACTTTCCTGTAGGTGTCACTCCAGATCTCCCAACTATCCTTTTTATTTTTTATTTTTTATTAAGAATGGGTTCGTTCTTGACCACAATCTAGCTCAGGGCAAAGATGCGGTCGAGGATGTAACGAGCTCACCTAGAAGAAGCCTATTCACTCGTACTTTAAAGATATGTAGGGTCTTCCCTACCTACCCTGCTAGGAACACTAGTCTAAATACTAAATCACGTTATTCACTTACAAATACTAAGCTTAAATTAATTATTTATTTATCAATAACCTACATAATTATCTATTTATAAAACATTCATTTAATTATTTACATTATAATACATACATATACACAAACATAAATACACACACACATAACTTACATAACTAAATAATATAAATAAATACATAACTAACACTTACCTGCGTCGTACCGGTAGATCAGCAACTAGGTGCAGTGGACACGCACCCACTGACGTCATCGCCTATTGTGTGCGAGGCAGCCATGCGTAAACGCAGGCCGGCAAGCAGCCGCGCCACTTCCCCGCACCAGTCCGGCACTTGCATTCGCACTGGACGCACGTCGCTTTGCGCTCCCTACGCTTTCACTTACCCGCTACGTATTTTATAGTCTCTTCGCTTGATCTCTGTGCTGTTTTTATGTTCCTTAATTTCTTCGCGGTATTCCGTGCCTAAACTGAACTGTGTCTTACTATCTGTATAACTACTGTGACTGTTTCTCTTCTGTGCCGTGTAAATAACTACCTGCTATTTTCTTCCTGTGCTATCTGCTTCGCCTTCTATCAAATAAATACTGGATTGCTGAACAAGTAAGTGGTTGTTATTTCTACTATCTGGAGTTCACAACAACCCCCAACTCAAGCCGCAACCCCATAACTGGTGACCCCTTTGACAATGAACAAACCGGGCGCAGGAGAAGGCGCGGGTGGTTCCACTTCCAAACCAGGTCCGTCATCCGACATTTTTAAAGTGGGAATTCGTGTTCCACCTTTTTGGCCGGAAGAACCGGAGATATGGTTTGCGCAGATTGAGGGACAATTCGCCATATCTGGAATTACCAACGACGCGACGAAATTTAATTATGTCATTGGCCAGCTGGACAAGCAGTATTCAATAGAAATAAAAGACATTATTGTCAATCCTCCAGCCACAGAGAAATATGAGAAGCTGAAATCCGAGCTTATTAAGCGACTGTCCGCGTCGAAGGAGAAGAAACTGAAACAACTGCTCATGCATGAAGAGTTAGGTGATCGCAAGCCGTCTCAGTTCCTCCGCCATCTTACCAGTCTCGCCGGACCCCAGGTACCAGACGTCTGGTACTATCTGGATCAGCCGACTCCCAAGCGGAATAAAAACTGTACTCGCTGGACAACCTACAGCCTCTTTGGAAGCTTCGTCTGACTTAGCAGATCGTATACACGACATCGCACCGCATACACCTCAAGTAGCATCTACCAGCCAAGCTATTCCAGGGTCAGTTTTCAGCGATCTGGTGAGAGAAGTGGCCGAACTCAGGAAGCAGTTCCAGTCTTTTACTACCCAGGGGAAGAGGCAATCCCGTTCCAGTGGCAGACAGGACAACCGCGGCCGTTCCAGGTCCAGGTCGAAGTCCAACTATCGGAAGTACCCCATTTGTTGGTATCACGCGAAGTTTGGGGATAAGGCCAACCATTGTTCGAGACCCTGCGACTACAAGTCGGGAAACGCGCAGGGCGGTCAGTAATGACGACTGCCGATTGCCCTTACACAACTGGTCGCCTGTTCGTCACTGATCGGAAGACGAAGATGCAGTTCTTAGTCGATACTGGAAGCGACCTCTGCGTTTTCCCCCGATCGTCACTGCAGAACCGACGAGCGAAGACGGACTACCAACTGTGTGCAGCTAACGGTACCCCAATAGACACTTATGGTTTTGTGTACTTGTATTTAGATTTTGGGCTTAGAAGTGTATTTACATGGAGATTTGTAGTAGCAGATGTACAAAAGGCTATTATTGGTGCAGATTTTCTAACCTTTTATAACATAATGGTAGATTGTCGCCATCAGCGCTTAATAGATAACACCACTACTATAACCGCTGTAGCTTCACTAGATTGTAAGAATGCTATTACCTCTGTAAAAGTCGCAACTGGGAACACGAAGTATCTTGGAAGAGTTTCCAGATATCACACGACCCTCAGGTACACACCGCGTCATACCCCACAGCACTGTACACCACATCCGCCCAACACCGGGCCCTCCAGTTTCTTGTACCCCTAGACGTTTGTCCCCTGAGAAACTCAAAATTGCCAAGTTCGAGTTCCAGTCAATGTTGGACAGCGGGACAGCTAGGCCTTCAGAGAGCCCGTGGTCCTCCCCATTGCACTTAGCGCCTAAAAAAGATAACGGCTGGCGCCCCTGCGAGGATTACAGGATGCTCAATGCGCGTACAATTCCTGATATGTACCCAATAAGGCACATACACGATTTTACGCACAGCATAGCAGGATGCAGCATATTCAGCACTCTCGACCTCGTGAAGGCTTACAAGAGGGCTGGCTGGATTTTTGCTACTGTTATCTCGATGACTTTCTCATCTTCTCACGGGATGCGAAGCAACACGAGGAGCACCTGCGCACTATTTTCACCCGCCTGAAGGACTACGGCATGTTGATAAACACATCGAAGTGTGTTTTTGGAGCAGAGGAGGTAACGTTTTTAGGTTACAGCATCTCCGCTAAAGGGACTAAGCCACTGGATGCCAAGGTCGTAGCTATCCAGCAATTTCCAATACCGACCAACGTCCGCCAACTTAGGCGATTCCTGGGCATGGTAAACTTTTATAGAAGATTCTTGCCCAGGGCCGCCGAAGTTCAAGCTCCACTCAATGCTCTTTTGGTTGGTTCAGTAAAGGGTTCGCAGCCGGTCGATATTTCAGGAGCAGCCCTGCAGGCATTTGAAGAATGCAAGTCTAGCCTCTCAGACGCCGCACTCTTAGCTCACCCTGACTGGGAAGCCAAGCTTGCTCTCGTCACCGACGCGTCGGACAAGGCAATCGGCGCCGCCTTGCAGCAACTCAAGGATGGATTGTGGGAGCCTTTAGCCTTCTTCTCTCGAAAGTTGAACTCCGCACAAGAGAAGTACTCACCTTACGATAGGGAACTCTTGGCAATATATGAGGCGGTCAAATATTTCCGGCATATGTTAGAAGCCTGGCATTTCATCATTTACACTGACCATAAGCCGATCAGTTTCGCTTTCCAGGGTCGGAAGGTTAACTGCTCGCCTAGGCAGTACCGATATTTAGACTATATTGCCCAGTTCACGACCGACATAAGGCATATATCTGGCAAAGATAATGTAGTCGCTGATGCCTTATCTCGGGTCGAAGAACTGGAAATGCCTATCGACTTCAACGCCTTAGCCGCAAGTCAAGCTTCCGACCCTGAACTAGCCAAGCTGATCGAACAAGGTTCGTCATTACGTTTCGAAAAGCTCTAATTGCCTGGTTGCAGTTCCTTGTTGTACTGTGATGTCAGTACAGGAGTGTCAAGACCGTTTGTAACGAGTTTCTATCGGAAACAGGTCTTCGACAGTCTCCACTCCTTGAGCCATCCCGGACCGAAGGCCACAGCCAAAGTAGTGTCAGAACGCTTTGTGTGGCCTGGCATGAAGAAAGACTGCAGGGAATGGGCACGCGCCTGTCTCGCCTGCCAACGCGCCAAAGTGAGCCGGTCTGCGAAAACAGGCACATTTAACCTCCCACGCGCACGCTTCAAGGAAGTGCATATTGACCTGGTTGGTCCACTTCCTTCATCAGAGGGCTACCGCTACTGCCTCACGGCTGTCGATAGATTCACTCGATGGCCAGAAGTGGTACCAATCGCAGATATCACTGCGGAGACGGTAGCAAGAGCGTTACTAGCCACATGGATCTCCCGTTATGGATGCCCAACGGACATCGTAACGGACAGAGGTCGTCAATTTGAATCAGCTCTATTCCAACACCTTTCACAAATTGCTGGGTTTCTTCACAAACGCACAACAGCGTATCATCCAGCCTGTAATGGCTTGGTCGAAAGGTTCCATAGACAGCTCAAGGCAGCCATCATGTGCCATGCAAATGACAGATGGACCGAGTCGTTGCCTTGGGTGTTGCTCGGAATACGCAGTGCCTTCGAAGAAGACTTGCAGGCCTCCTCTGCTGAGTTACTGTACGGCGAGCCGCTCAGACTCCCAGGAGAGTTCTTTGAGTCGAACACCAACATGACGACTGACACTACTGAATTCGTAGCGCGTCTCCGCTCGTTCGCGCAGAAACTACGACCGGTACCTGCAGCTCGTCACGGTAAGGACAAAGTCTTTGTTTTCAAAGAACTGGCTACATGCGAGCACGTCTTCCTCAGGGACGACACAGTGAGAGGAAGCCTTCAACCAGCTTACTCGGGCCCTCACAAAGTTATCTCGAGGGGCGACAAAATCTTTAAAATCACCGTAAATGGCAGAGACGTCACCGTGTCCATAGATCGGCTGAAACCAGCATACATCTTTAAAGACACACATGACGCAACCTCTAAAGACCATTTACCAAAGGTGAATAGGGATTATGTCACGCGTTCGGGACGACGAGTTAAGTTCCCGGATTTTTATCGCCCCTAACCGGGTCTCTGGAGGGGGGTGGTGTAGGGTCTTCCCTACCTACCCTGCTAGGAACACTAGTCTAAATACTAAATCACGTTATTCACTTACAAATACTAAGCTTAAATTAATTATTTATTTATCAATAACCTACATAATTATCTATTTATAAAACATTCATTTAATTATTTACATTATAATACATACATATACACAAACATAAATACACACACACATAACTTACATAACTAAATAATATAAATAAATACACAACTAACACTTACCTGCGTCGTACCGGTAGATCAGCAACTAGGTGCAGTGGACACGCACCCACTGACGTCATCGCCTATTGTGTGCGAGGCAGCCATGCGTAAACGCAGGCCGGCAAGCAGCCGCGCCACTTCCCCGCACCAGTCCGGCACTTGCATTCGCACTGGACGCACGTCGCTTTGCGCTCCCTACGCTTTCACTTACCCGCTTACGTATTTTATAGTCTCTTCGCTTGATCTCTGTGCTGCTTTTATGTTCCTTAATTTCTTCGCGGTATTCCGTGCCTAAACTGAACTGTGTCTTACTATCTGTATAACTACTGTGACTGTTTCTCTTCTGTGCCGTGTAAATAACTACCTGCTATTTTCTTCCTGTGCTATCTGCTTCGCCTTCTATCAAATAAATACTGGATTGCTGAACTAGTAAGTGGTTGTTATTTCTACTATCTGGAGTTCACAACAACCCCCAACTCAAGCCGCAACCCCATAGATACAATAATGTCAATATACAATAATCCTTCTGCAATAATATCATAACTCCAAAATTTTACGTTTTGTGTCACTCCAGACATTCACCATTTATTACCATACCGTTATACCTTAACCGTTTTCAAGCCCTGAACAAAACGTCGTAGCTATTAGGCGACAGTTAGGCTCGAATCCGCGCCTCGCTACAGCAGGCAGACGGTGTTACCGCTGCGCTACCAACTTACGTACACTTGCTTCAGTGGCGTGCATAGACATTTTAGGCAGGGTAGGCAGTAAACTTTTAGTGATGAAAATTATTAAGATTTAAGAATGTTAGTTAAAACAACTTAAGGTTATTCAAATCAAAATAACCTGTGCTTCCAAACTTTTATATGTACCTATAACAATTTGAAAACAAAATGCACGGAACACAAAATAAGCGGTTAGTATGCACACAGCCCGTGAGCCAATTATTATGAATGTCGTATATTTTAGTATTAAAATGTCTTACTCGGCCTTTTGCGTTATTGTTTACTTTTTCTTGAAAAGGTAAACTTGAAAAATTACGCAATTTCGGCAAACAAACATCATCACCACACTTTTCACAACTTATTGTACTCATTTTGTTCTAAACAAATGTCTAATAATCACTATAAACTGATAAAACAATAATTTGCAAAAGTTTTCGTTCGTAGTTGCAAAAGAAAAACAATCCAATAAGAAAAAAATGCCGTAAAATTAAAAATCTATAACAGCCCTTCCAAACTTACCAAATATTGACACTTCTCAATTTGGTAGCATCGCTTTATAGGCAGAGCTTTTTTCGCGCCATACAATCAGTTCGTTAATTTTTCGCGGGGGAGGCGAAACAGCCAATCAGAAGCCAGCATTTTTCAACAAAAAAGGCATTTCAAACGAGTGCTTATAAGCTTCGCCATCTAGCGGCGGCGGCGAGCGGCACGGCTCTCTCTTCTTACTAGTTCTAATGTTGAACTAGTAACTAGTTTAGATGGCGCTGTTTTGAAAAAGTTTAAATTCGGTAAAAATATAATGTAGATAACGTGATTTAGTAAAACGTTTATATTCGTTTGATTCTGTGATCGTTAGTGTACATTATACATATATTTAATTTTTGTTTTATTTTCCTTGAATACCCTAGGGTAGGCACTGCTTTTCTGCTTGTATGGAATGCACGCCACTGACTTGCTTATACTACACACACACTTGCATACATACACTTGCTTGCTTATACTTTGAGTCGTGAAATTATGCTTGTTATCAGAGCAACAAGCGTTGGTGGGTATGCGGTATACTGATTTGTGTCCATGTGTGAGTATGCGAGCAGCCGCAAGCGATTTGTTTTCTGCGTTTTGTATTGACTATGCCTCCATATATGAACGTTATAGTACTTTAGAGCTGAGCTGCAACAGTAATTATTGTTTGTATGGAAGTACTCTACACGTCTAACAAGGTGGCGTTAGTGTGCAGTCAAAAATAAAGGCACCAAAACTAGGCATTGCCCTTTAAACAGCTTTAAAATTTTATCTTAACAATACAGGTTTTAGAAGTTTCCTTGGGATTAATAGGAGTTTTCAACCAAAAACTGCTACCTACAGGTACAAAGTCTGAGCTACTTACAGGTACAAATTATTCTTGTTACTGTTGTATTGAGCACGAAGGCATTTAGCAACATTCTCACCCGATGTTTTCGACACAAAACAAACGTTTTAGACACTTTTCCTCAACGAAAAACAATAATTTTCACCAATGTTGTTGTACATTTGACAGCTTAAGTACTCACGAGTGAATGGTAAACAACGTAAAATAAAATGGAAGTCGGACACGCTATCAAATATTTTGACGTCATCTGAATATTTTTCCGGAAAGAGAAATAAGTGAACTACACATATCGACATGGTCTAGGGATAATGAAAAATTTTTCATACAAAAGAGGTCTGTTTGAGAAGCTATAAAAGCATACTTGAGATACCATGGTAGAGTCAGTAGGGTCAATAGAACGAATGCGTATGTTTGTATTTAAATCCTTTAACGTTTGTTTGTATGTATTTCATGTTATCTTGACTTGTTTTAAGTGGCATCCTATAAAATAAAGATTCCTATAAAATAAAGATTCTTTTCTATTCTATTCTTTAATTTTCGGACAAGCAAGGGCTTAACCTGAATTTTTGATTCAATTCAATTATTTTGTTTTACTTGAAAATGAAAACGTGACGATAATTTAAAAAAAAATTCGTTTCTATCACATTTTCACAAATTTCAATCGACTAGAATTGAAAATTCAAGTGTAGCACTTGCTTGTCTGAAAATTATAGCCCTCCATGTATCTCGAGTATGATTTTATAGTTTCTCAAACAGGCCTAAGTGTGTTGTATTAAAAATCGTGCAATATCCCTAGACCGTGTTGGTGTGTATATGTATATGTCATCTCTTTCATCATACACCTAATTGGTACGTAAAACAAAAGAGACACAACGGATGTTTTAATTTTTCTATTTTGATCTCTACGATATTGTGTATCTTTGTATTTATTTTATTTTATTTTATGGTACATTTCGTACTTACGATTATAATACGATTATAATATTTATTTCAGAATGGAGTGAACATGTGAATTCTGAACTTCAGGCGTGGGAAGGTTTTCAAAATGAGTGGCTGAATAAATTTTACCGCCCCTTACACATAGTATTTTATGAAGAACTCGTGCGAGATTTAATTCCAAGATTGGGCAAAATATTAAATTTCCTTCACGTAAAAGTCACTTTGGTAAGATCCCTTTTTAACCGACTTCAAAAAAAGGAGGTTCTCAGTTCGACCTGTATGTATGTATGTTTGTCCGCGATTATCTCGCGTTTGGCTGAACCGATTTTGATGAGGTTTTCAGAAAAGTATTGATTACATTTAGGAGATGTTTTTAGTAGGTATTTAAACTGGCTTCAAAAAAATGAAGAGGTGAATGAAGAGGATTTGCACTAAAAATGGAAAAATAAAACTTAAAAAACGAAAAATAAATACAATGTCATTTGATGTGCTATGTAGTATCTTCTACCTACTGAGCTGTTTGAAGTCGGTGCCAAGAAAATTAAGTTTGATAGGCCGCCTTCGCACCGACTTCAAACAGATCAGTAGGTAAGTAGGTACTACATAGCACATCAAATTATATTGTATTTATTTTTCGTTTTTTTGAAGTTGGTTCTATTTTTTTTTAAAGTTTTATTATTACTTACAAGCTTTTATTTGACTTCCCATGTTAGTTTGTTAGTTAGTTAGTAGGTATGTGTGGGACAAATCTTGCAACTGAATTTAAGACCAGTTCTCTTCAACCGATTGAGCTGAAATTTGGTATACTTATGTAAGTACAATGACAATGCAATATTATGGTACCATTGAGCTGGTCTGATGATGGAGTCGGGAGGTGGCCATAGGAATTCCTAAACGAAACGGCGAAAACTTATCACGTTTGGGTTTGTTGGATTTGTATTCCCGAGCACTTTGATGTTAAATGATATGACCATGGTCCTGATAATGGAGTCTGGAGGTGGCCATAGGAACTCCTAAACGAAACGGCGGAAACTGATCAAGTTTGGGTACGTGTGGTGATCGGTTGAGAATAACACCACCCCATCTCTTTCCGTGGGTGTCGTAAGAGGCGACTAAGGAAACACAAATGAGACCTGCCTCCTAGTAATCCATCCCAGGCAACGACACTTCATTTTTTTGTAGCGTAAACAGAAAAAAAAGAGGAATAAATTTCATGCGCGCTACAAGCTTTCGAAATTATTTTATGTATAAAGAATATGGTCAGATGACCTAAAGAAGATAGCGGGTAGTGGCTGGATGAAAACAGCGGAGGATCGTGCAAAGTGGCGCACCTTGGGGGAGGCCTATGTTCAGCAGTGGACTGCAATAGGCTGATATGATGATGATGATAAAGAATATACTTAATATAGTTTTATGCAAGATTGCTGAATAAACATTTATGCATTCGTCATCAGCCCAACACGAAGAGGTTTTAGGCCACAGTCCACCACGCTTATATATGAATAAACATTGATGTATACGTATACCCTCAAATAACATTTGTCAGCATGAGCCTTCCATACAATTTTTTTTTTCGTTTTAGCACAACTGCATTTTAGAATAAAAGCTTGTTTTTAAAAGTTTATTTTTAAATTATAATTCCTACGTCGTAACCGGTCACGGTTTTTTCCTAGTTTGGTAACTTTTAAAACCTGAAACAAAAAAGTAAGGCAAAAGTGTCAAACTATCTTTAGGCATAAGCCGCTAAAAATTCAATTTCCGACATAATAGATTTAAGCTGTTCAATTAATTGAGGTAACAAGTTCAATTCAATGTTTTATGAAGGCATTCCGTGTAAATGCGATTCCGCCAGTGTCATGTTTTTATTTATTTATTATGAGATGGGTTAACCAAGGTCATAGATGAGGTCGACGATGGAGCGAGTTAACCCAGAAAATGCCTATTATGGCACTGGTACTCCTACGCACAGACGGAACACAGCAAGCTGTTTGGCAACGGACTTCGGTAGGAGTGGTCGTGAACCAGCTGGCCCTTCACAGAGCCTATCACACCGCATGAGACCATAGGACGCCACCTCAGATTTAGAAAAAATTGAGGTGTCGTTGCCTGGGGTGGATTAATAGGAGGCAGGCCTCATTTGTGTTTCCTCAGTCGCCTCTTACGACACCCACGGAAAGAAATGGGGTCGTGTTATTCTCAACCGATCACCACACGGCACAATAGGATACACACTGGAGATCATTGGTTCGGTTACGTTGGTTCTGTTATGTTCAGTTGCAAACTATCATTAGAATATTACTTTTTAATTAAAAAAAAACTTTTCAGGGCGACTTGCAGTGTACATTACGAAACCGCGAAGGGCTGTACCATCGCCAAAAAGAAAAAAACTTTAACCCTTTCACTCCAAGGATGATGCAAAAGATTAACGAAGTGAGAAGCAGACTACTGGAAAAAGTCAGGACATACTTAGAACTAACGACTACAATTCCAGTTTCTGATAGGCTTAATGTTGTCTCGCTGCTGTGGTCGTTGCACCATCACTCAAGACCACACAGACACTCACAGCGCACTCAGCCCAAAACCTGGGGCCGCCGGTCCTTCCTTTAAGCTTGAAAATAGTTTACTTGGTGATGCCAGCACTAACATTTGGTATGTTGTTAGACATGATAATCTGACTAGGAAACCGTCGGGACACAAGCTCAATTAAGTAATTTATTTAACACAACTATTTTGAAAACTGCAAATTATTTTGAAACTATGAGTCTTATATAAACAAGTGAGATATCAAATGAAAGGTAGGTAATTAAGTATTCTATAACATTGTTTTTGCATGAAATCACGCCAGTTGTACCGTTAAGAAAATATTTAAAATGTTGTGCAGATTTTATGTTGAAAACTCTTTATTACAAGCTTTTATTTAACTTAACTATTTAAATCAACGCACGTTCTACTGATATTTGTATAATTTATTCATAAAAAATTACAATCCATTCACAATCTGAATTTCGTCTGCTTTCTATTTTATATATATTAAATATTTGTTCTTTAATTAAATAAATAGTGAATTTTTAATAATAATATTTTCTTATCTACACTAAAATTATAAAGAGGAAAGATTTGATTGTTTGTTTGCATTGAATAGGCTCCAAAAATACTAGACTGATTTGAAAAATTATTTCAACATTAGAATCCTACGTGGGCCAAACTGAAAGTTTTGCGTAACTCATAAATAAAACAATTTATTTGTATAATATTATATTTACTGCTTTTCAAAGTAATCTCCGTTACATTTTAAACACTTTTTCATCCGTTCAAACCATTTTTGGAAACACGAGGACCATTGGTCTGAGGGTATGTTTTCTACGTGCTGGTTGAAAGCAATCACTGCCTCTTCTGGCCCCGTAAATGTCGAACCTCTCATTAAATCTTTGATTTTTGGGAAAATGAAGAAATCGCACGGTGCTAGGTCTGGACTGTGTGCGGGATGGGTCACGAGCTCTATGTTTTCAGAAGCCAAAAATGTCTTTGTTTTGTTCGCGGTGTGCGCCAAAGCATTGTCATGGTGGAAGAAGATGCGACTTCTAGGTCGTTTTTCCCTTACTTTTTCTAAGACATTGGGCAAACAAATAGTGGTGTACCACTCAGCATTAATGGTCTTTTGTTGCTCAAGTGGGATCGTGCAGACAGAACCCGTCTTGGAGAAAAAAAAATACAATTATATGTTTGCCCACGCTTCTCGCCTGCCTCAATTTTGTTGGTTTGCTGTCACCTTCAAACACCCACACAGAAGACTGTTGCTTTCTTTCTGGAATATAACAATATATCCATGTTTCATCTCCTGTCACAATATCATACACAGCATTAGAATATCCGTGATTGTACTTTAATAGCATTTCTTTACATCAATCTACTCGATACCGTTTTTGTTCTGGAGTGAGTTCGTGAGGAATCCACCGACAACAAAGTTTCGTAACTTTTAAATATTCATGTAAAATTTTCTGAATTTGGCTCATACCAATCCCCAAATGTCCTCAAATCTCCTCATAAATGATACGCCGATTTTCTTCAATAAGTCTTCTGACGGTAGCCACATTTTCCTCCGTGATCGCAGTTGAGGGTCGACCTTCACGAATTTCATCATGGAGAGAAACACGGCCGCGATGAAATTCGGCATACCAACGCCTTACAGTGCTCAAATGTGGTGCTTCCCTCCCAAAAGCATTTTGAAGACGAGCATTGCAATCTTGCAGAGAAAGCGAACTTTTAAAATCGTAAAAAATCTTCGCCCTAAAATCTTTTCGTGTTAGTTCAATTTTTGCTACGGACAACGAACTTCAACTTGAGATAAAAAAACAATTGACAAGCGATATCCCGCCAAAATTTATTTTCATCAACTAATGAGATTTCATGTTTTAAAAAAATATAACATTCGAAATTCAAACATTTATGGGCGGCCAGCAACGCAAAACTTTCAGTGTGAACTAGGTACATTATCGCTAATGAACATAGGCTACCTACATAAAGCTATTAATTAATATAATTAAAGTAGTTCACTTATTTTTGTTATTTTTATTAGAAGTTTTGTACTTTCGTTTTGTTTATTGTTGTTTTTATATAACAAGCTGTTAAACTCTGTCGTTTAACAGCTTGAATGAATTTATATTATTGTTTCGAGAAGTTACATTTATGTTTTTTTGTAAATGATTATTATGTAATCAAATTTTGTAAAGATTTTAAAATTGTATTTGAGCGTCTTCTGTGAATATGCTGTGTTCTCTTTTAATTTTTGGAGCATTTATCAATTTGTTTATGTACCTACTTTCTTTAATATGGTAAAACGACTCCACGGTTGGAGATCCTAGACTAAATACATGAATTAACCAGTCTCGCGCTTGTTACCGTTATTTAGGCCAAACCATTGCACTATTACTTAATGTAACAACAATAATAAATCAAACATGTTAACTTATGTCTCTGAATGCCGCCACTTGTCTTCTTTAACTAGTGCTATGGTTACCAAAGATAAATAGATATAATCAAGAGCTCAAACTTTAAGATAATGTATACCTACTTACATCGTTAGGTACCTACTGTATAGTTATAAATAACTCTACCTCATTACTAGTGTTGCTATAGTTAATTAGTTATGTAGGTTGGACTTTACAACACCGTTCTTATTTTGTACCTACTCGAATTTGTCTTATGCGCCAAAGTGTAAGTTGTTTTTTGTGCTGTTATCATCAAAAAAGCGCCCAGAAAATATATTATACAAAGTTCATAAGTCTGTTCGGTTTATTTCAAAGTGGGTTTATGACTTTTTTTGAAAATAAAATTCAAATATTGAACCTAAATAATTACTACATAGTGCGTAGGTAGCGGTTGTGTTATTTGTAGATTTTAAATAAATAGGCACAGGTTATAAGTAGGTGGTAACAAACAGCCTTCAAGGCTTTTTTTTTTTTACTGAAATACTTTTTGTGTATTGTCACAGCATTTCTATTTTTAAATTAACGTATTATATTTTTTGTATAACTAAGTACATGTTCATCAAAGATTAAAAAATATATATTTCGGGAAGAAAATGTTTGTATTTCATTTAAGTATTTATTTCATAAGTGGGCAAGGTACTATGATGCATCAGTGACGTCACATTGTCCCGTTGTGTGGTGTGCAACAATAAAATATGTCAAAGTCAAATTATGATAGCTTTATTCAGTAGTAGCAGCTGCAGAAGTTCTTTGTGTGTCAATCAGCCGAGCCAGAGGTTCATTACTTGACGATCGTGAACTAGATCTAGTTTGTGAATTTTTTTTTGTTTGAAAGAGTATACTCCAGAAGTGGTCCTATTGTCACCAATTCAGGATCTGATGGAATCCCATCAAAATCAAGGGCAACCCTTGAATGGAACAGGCACTTACAATGTTTCTCAAGTTCTTTCTATTATTTACGCCAAACATAGAAAAATATACACACCAACACTGTCTAGGGATATTGCATGATTTTTCATACAAAAGAGGTCTATTTGAGAAGCTAAATACCTTACTGGAGATACACGGAGCGATATAATTTTCAGATGAGCAAGTGCCAAACATGAATTTTCAATTTTTATCAATGAATTTAATTTTTCTTGAAATTTGTGAAAACGTGACTAAAATGAAAAAAAAAATTGCGCTAATTCCACCATTTTCATACAAAAAGCAGAAAAAAGTGCATTTTTGTTTTCGTTTACGTCACGTTTTAAAAAAAACAATTTTAACAAAATTCATTGACGGGAATTGAAAATTCAAGTTTAACACTCATCTTAAAATTAGGTATATCCCTCCATGTGTCTCGAGTATGCTTTTATAGCTTCTCAAACAGACCTTTTTGTATGAAAAATTAAGCAATATCCCTAGACAGTGTTGATATTTAACTTATTTTTTCTATGTCTATGAGTACGTAGCATTTGATAAAAGGACCGGATTGAGATTTATGAGATATTTGTATAATAGATCCTTTCTTAATTTTTTGTCGAGAAGTTTGGTTGAGTGGTAGAGTTACACAGCCTGTGAATCGACGGTTTCTGGGTTCTATTTCCGGTTTGGGCAAACAAACCATACGAGGGAAACTTTAGTGCAGAAAGTTACAGTGTGAAGTGCTAAGTAATTGATTTTATGATAGATAGATAGATTGACACTTTATTCAATTGTCATAAAACAGCACAACACAGTAATAGACAAACAACAAACATACAAGTAAACATGAATCAGCAAGCAAACAATGAAGTAAACAGAGTAAGAAACATAAACAAATAATTTCATAAAACTATTATACACCGTATTATCTGTATCATGCCAATCAAATTGGCGCTGACTCAGCATATTGCTGCAGTACCAGACTGCAGCGCTGGTATTCTGCCATGATGTTACTTATTGAGTTTTCTTTGTAGGTAATAATAACCTTTTTCTAACTTCATAAATTCACCTTTAAAAAAGTACTTTATAAAGAAAAACTGAGGGTGCTGCTCTATAATTAGATAGATGTTATTTTTAAGAGCTATCGTCGAATATAAGTGAGTCTGAAGAAATTGAAATTACTGTAACTGACCCACAAATATCCAAAAATAAAACAAAAACTTTTGTGCTGAACTGGCACTGAACAAAAAATTTGGAATGTACCAAATACATTGCATTGTTGGTACAGAGGCCAGCGCATCAGGTTACTCCATTTTCATTGAAAACCGCTCTTATCACAACAGCACAGAGTGCACGCGTGTGGTAACCTGAGTTGGGGCCGTCCGTGCATTGCAAAATTTAGACAACGTATTGTATACTCATATACAATATGCCATTTTTGAAACTTTCATGACATGTAAAGTTATGTGAGTTATGTTACCCCAACGAGGATTATAGGCGTATAATATCTAAACTATCGAAACTTTTGTCAGCTTCCCCATTCATAGTTCGGCTATTCTGCACTTTTTTAACGAACCAAAACTAAATACTTAATACAGTGTTAATAAGAACGAAGTTGATTAAGTATTTAGTCTTCAAATCTTAATTCGGCCCTGTCGGAGAAACTAAATGACATTATTCAAGGATATCACTTTTTGAAAACAATAAACGGCTTATTTTTTATTTTTAAGCAAAGGAATCTATGGCCGTACAGCCGGTGTTTTCAATGCATTTCTTATTTTTAAAGGCGGGAAACTCAATAGAAACTGACAATTGACATTTGCTTCATTAAAACGGAATATGGTCTATAGGTTTGATCTATGGCTTTGATGTTCTGACATGAAATAAGGGCTATTTATTGATTTTTGATTTTAGTTTACATCAAGCGTAGTATTGCGTATATAAGCCATGGATAAATATATTATAATATTACTATTCTAATAAGTTTCTTAGTTTGGATCAAGCACTGACATCTTTGCTTATTTCTACAAATGTCCATTGAAGGAAAAGCTTAGTCATTTCTATCTTAAATTTAATTTTTTATTGAATCATATTTACACAATTATCGCAAAGCACAATAAAAGCAGCGTGCTAGCTGAAATCTCAAATGCACGGGGGTTGTCTTAGATACTGACATAGGTGACCTGGAAGCTTATTCCCTAACTGCGATAGAGATAATGATAGTGATTGCGATAATTCAATGCGATAGTGATACTGAATGCAATAGCAAAAGTGGATGTTGAAAATGAATGATATTTTACCACTGAATGATATAGGTATGGCAGGTTTTTATTGGCTGATAAATTGCCAAACTACCAATTTCATTCGTGTCGGTAACTAATTTAATATATTTGTCTCTTGTATATTCCTCTCGCTTTCTCGTTCATTTAGTACTTCCTGTCTGAAGTTTGCGATTTCCAATACATTCATTCTACACGGTGGTCAATTAAATGACATGTACAGTAAAAATAAGTTAAAGAGAGATGGGGTTGTAACTAAAGTGAATTAAAGTGAGACAGCACGTAGCAACCAATACACTGACCTGAAAACAAGCTTTGTAACCAATATTATCATCATCTTTTCATGATCCCATCTTTTAAACTTTTAGATTAAAAAATCTTCACATTTGATTTAGGTTCAGTACATAGATATGTTATTTAAGTAATTCGTTAAATACTAAAACATTAAAAGAGGATATTGCTCTGTATACCTGAGGTCAATATTTAAATATTGATGGCAATAATTACTTAAATGCTGGACTAGAATAACGAGAAACTTATATTACGAGAAACTTAGTTGGCCAGCTGCCAACTCTTTTCTGGGATACTTTAAAAGCCAGTTAGTGGGTTTTGCTGTGGCTGAAAAACTGACAACCTATTTAAAACAATATTCATGTTCTATCTTATATTATGACCCTCAGAATGTAGGTTAGGTATGTAATTGTTTGACAACCATTATGATGCTCTGCTTACTCCGTCAGGGATTTAGGCTTCAGTGTATATATATGTTTAAATAAAATTTTACTGAAACTCAGAGCCAAAATGAGTTATCTAGCCATCCGAAACCCATTCATTAGTCAAAATAATACAAAATAAAGACCAATAGCATATAGCACTATTTGCTTGTGTTGTGTAATGGTGCAGGCGTATGTAGCGTTCCACATAAGACTGCGACCTTTGCCTCGGTACCAATGTGGTACTACCGGGCCTTTTGCCGTGTTTCGGGAAAGGCCGGGCTCTAGAAAACAAGGCTAAGACATTTCTTGTTCAATAACATTATTCCAAGAACAGTAATAAGTTAATAACTTGCTCCCTCCCAGGTCTCTCATCTTTAAAAGAACTCGTCATTCTACAAAAGTTCAAAAACAAAACCTGGGTCTTCTTCTTCCTCCTGCTACTGTAATTGGATTGTAGAGATTACGTAATAAATAAGAAAAATTGATTATTATTATTTTCTTTTTCGTGTTCATGGACCCCTTTGGGTACAGAACTCTAAAACACATCAAACTTTTTTATTTTTCCACGAAAGAAGTGTCTATTGTTTATTTTATCTTTTTACTATAATTACTCTATGTCTATCAAAAGTGTCAAAATTTGTCAACGTCAGTCCACGTAGAAGTAAGTATTTTATTTGTAAATATGAAATTTAAATGGTTATGTTATAGTCCCGTAAATATCAGTTTTTTTTACATTAGTAGTACGATAATACATCTATGTTATACCTACAACAGAAAGCAAAAAAAAAATATTGCAAAAAAACTATTTTGTAAAGAATGGCAAACGTGCGCAGGGTTTTGAAACCACAACTTCAGGCACAAGCCACTTAATATCGTTTTAAAATCAAGCTCTTCTTATATATACAATTTCTTATATATAAAATTGGACGTCCTGATTCACTGACTCATCAACACCCAGCCCAAACTCTCAGACCTAGAAGACTAAAATTTGCCAAAAAGGTGTCTTTTATGGCGTAGGTAAGTACTAAGAAAGGATTTTTCGAAATTCAACCCCTGGGGTGGTGAAATGGGGGTTCAGAGTTTGTATGGAGAAAACAAATTTTTTGAACATTTTAACTCGCAACTTCGTCAAGATAAACCTTAAGGCAAATAAAGGGACAAGTGTTTCACTCTAACTTCATCCACACAAAACCACGAAAATGCGAAGTTACAAATTCAAGATCAAACATTTGTAAATACCTCAAGTATGTTTCTTATACATACAAGGAACGACAGACAGTGGACCAAGGCAGTCTCCAATGGTGGCCAATGGGAGCAACAAGGCCAGTGAGCAGACCAACCAGCCCGATGGTCAGAAGATATCGTCAAAATGACGGGACCTCTATCGATGATGTTAGCACAGAACCGTGACGATTATCGCTACAGAGAAGAAGCCTATACCCAGCAGTGGGTTGATGTGGGCTGAGTATAATGATGTACCTTATCAAACTATTTCCGCGCGCGACTTCGTTTCCGTGGGAATTTGGAAAAATGATGTAGTACCTAGCCTATGTTACTCAGGGATAAATCAGCAATTTAATGGTGAAATAATTTTTGAAATCGGTCCAGCTGTTTTTGAGTTCATTCGTTACAAACAAAAATAAGATAAATAAACTTTTTATAAAAAGTTAAAACAACTTCAAAAAGCAAGAAATAAAGATGTAGAATTTAATGTGCTACGTACTAACTGATCTGTTTGAAGTCGGTGCGAAGGCAGACGTACATTAGCCTATCAAACTTATTTGTCTTGGCACCGACTCCAAAGAGATCAGTAGGTACGTACTAGCACATGAAAAGCTACATATTTATTTTTTGCTTTTTGAAGTCGGTTTAATTTTTTTACAAAAAGTTTATTTATTTTACTATTTTAGTGTAAATAATAGAAAGTACGTGAGAAACAATGTAAATGCCTATTAAATTCGAGGGTTTCCCTCTATTTTCCTGGGATTCCATCATCAGATCCTGACTTGATTACAATCGGACCACCTCTGGAGTATACTCTTTCGAACAAAAAAGAATTTTGTAAATCGATCCATAAATGGCGGAGAAATCGGTGAACATACATTAAAAAAAACATACATACAGTCGAACATAGAACCTTCTCCTTTTTTGAAGTCGCTTAAAACTACAAATCTTTCCTCTTTAATTAAATATTAGTATAGATAAAAAGTAGTTATCTTTTACTTTACAAGGTTTTATTGTATTTCAGTTATCGAGACATCATCCAGTTGCCGTCGAAGTTGGTACAAATGACATGACATATGAAGTTTTGAAACGTGGAGTTTCAAGAGAGGATATCAGCTCTTGAAAATAAGTAACAAAGATGTAAAATGACCACACTTGAATAAATTTAATGCTCTTTTATATTAAAATTAAATACATGAACTATATTGAATTTTGATTTTTGGGCTTGGAGAAAATCTGTAAAAAAGAAACAATTTTTAAATTAACTTATCATATGCATTCTAAGATATAAGCTCAAGCTTATATATGTTTGATATATTTTACTTTTATTATTAACGCGAGTGCGTCTAATTGTTTACCTATATAATATAATAATATTACGGAGTTTAGAACAATTATGACCCTACCCTACTATAAACGTGGAAGCATGGAAGCTACAGTAGCTTCCATACTAGACTGGGAGTAAAAGAAAAACATAGAATGTGCCAGCTTCCTACTATTCCCAGGCATACTGTAAAAGTCAGTAAGTGAGACGCGAGGGTTTTGCTGTATTGGCAAAAGGCTGACAACCTCTCACCACTTACATCATTTTTCAACTTAAAACCCTCTTGAATTTATGTCAAACGTGGCTTTATGTCAAACGTGCCTATCCTGATAGGGATGAGCATATGTATATGTACTATAAACGTAAAGTTTGAGATGGACGGAGTTTAGTTACACCTTCACAAAAAAAACAATTCAAGGGATTTTGGACAACTTCACAGGAATGTAGTTTTTATTTTATTTATTTATTTAACTTAATGCTCTAAAACTACAAGGGCGGACTTAATGCCCAATGGCATTATCTACCAGTTTACCTTAGGGTGATTGGTGAGAGTGAGTGGTAGCCACACCTTACCCGAGGTGAAACATAAAATATTAAATTATAAACATTATACTTACGAAACTAAACATAAATAATAATAAACATAAATACATATGCCCTAATAAATATATTATAAAGTGTCAAGCTTAGCGTGCTCTTGATAATATAAGTAAGAAAAATGCTTTTCTATGCTCAAACAAATACGATAGAGTTATCTTAATGCTGTAAGGAAGGTAAAGACTTCAAATAATATGTTTGTCATTATAATTTTTCAATTTATTGATTTTATTAGGAACACTTACTTAAAGTGCTGTAATGTAAGTACCTTATCAAACTTTATTCATGATAGATTCCCGCGCGGGACTTCGTTCCCGTGGGAATTTAGAAAAATGATATCCTAGCCTATGTTACTCGGGGATAATGTAGCATTCTAATAGTGAAAGAATTTTTAAAATCGGTTCAGTAGCTTTTGTGTTTATTCGTTACAAACAAACATACAATAAATAAACTTTTTATAAAAAAATTATCGACTTCAAAATTAAAGGCACCCATTTAGATATTACTTCTTTTTTCGTTGAAGTCAACAACCAAGGCATATATCACAATATTAAAAATGGCTCTCAGTTCACATTTCTGCAATGTGAAATGGGATTTATATTTACAGTTAAAACTAACTCAGAGGCTACGTAAAGGTTTAAGAAAATACGCTATTAGTTCTTGATTCACAGGGGTTTTTTTTGTTTGATAAGTACTATGTGAACCCACTGTTGGACTGGACAAGCTCCACCGAACTTCTTTTTGGAATCTTCAGTGGGTAAACACACTTCACACTTGACTATACCTACATGATAAGAAGAAGAAGTGTGTTAAGACATAAATCATATATCTATCTGTACACTTACGACTATGAACCCTTTTACGTATGTGGTATGTGGTTTAATTATCCAAGCTTAATTGTTATTAAAATATGCTCGATAATGATAACCTAATGAGAAATATCATAATTTGGGAAACACTTCTTACTTCATCTCGTCCTCGTTTTGCAGTTAAAACTTTTATTTCCAAAGAAAGCATTCACGTTAGGAAGTTCAGACATTGTCAAAATGTAAAATATGTTATTTTATTTGCATGTCCAGACGTTTGATATGATGAACATTGAATATTTGGAAAATGGTGTTACATAATGATTTTAATACATTGTTTAAAAAAAAATCATGATTTGAGAACGTTAAAAATTAAGTGGCATACGAGACGACCGCCTGTATTGGCCATATACTAACACTTGGGTTGGCAGAGCGTCAAGCTATCAAAAATACTTAGGGTTTTAATATGATCCATAATCAGGGGTATAATGTATAATGTAGCCGGTTTGGTCAAGTGGTAGTGCCGCTGCCTCTCGATCCCCAGCCGGGGCAAACATTTGTGTAAAAAGTAGATGTTTGTTCTCGGGTCATGGGTGTTTGTGTTTGTCTTTGTGTTTTCCAAGGGACCCACGACACAAGGGAAAACCTTAGTGTGGGCCTCTGAGTGTGTAGCGTTTATTTATTTATAAAAATGGTACAGCTTCACGATCTTTTGCCCACAATATAGCAAAATGTTTGCGCTTTTTTATATACAGCCCGCCGTGGTGGAAGCATATTTACTCGTAAGATGCATCATTATTCCCCCAACAAATTCCGAAATACCCATAAATACGTATAAATACGTTTACTTTGCTATAATTGCGTAACAATAATCATGTTTTTCATCAATCACACGAGAAAAATAACATAATAATAGTGTTTCAGAAGTAAACAAACACCAGAATAATATAAAACAACCCCTTTTTCTGGGTAAAAAGCATGTCAATACTTCCCAATATGGCTATTTCTATTTACCTCATTCATTTTTAAGAGAGCAGCATCTCCCAAATGACTTTTTTTTGTTAAATAACATTAGTATTTTTGAATAATTACAAAACATTTCTTAAGAAATTATCAATTAACATGAAAATAATTGACAAATTGACAATTACATTCATTCAATATCATTCAAAATGTCATTCTCTGTCTTTGTTCCAGTTATAACAGCTAGAGAATTCGGACAGTATAACATGAAGTTGGCCATTTCCTGTTCCATCTATAATTTATTTGACAGTAATTGATTGCGATAAGATTGCGATACAGCTTGATTATCACTATCGCACTTAGAGAATAAGGTCCCTGTTTTAGAAACTTCTATTCCTCTGAAAATCAAAACTAAGTCCGTATTTAGCACTTAGGAATTCGTGTGCCAACTAAGTAATAGGTCTTTCAACATACAATTTTCGTAAATTTTTTACTCCACATATTTTTATTTTATCAAAATTGATTTTTTATATAAGTACAAAATCCTTATGTTTTTCACAGAAACGCGAAATACAATATTAATTAACCACTTTTTGTGGGATTGTTAAGACAACAAGATGTTTTAGAGGCACCACTGACTCATGTTAAGTGTTGATTGTCTATCTCTCTCAGTATCAAAAAAACAAAAACGACTGCTACTTAAGTATAGATCAGAGTCTGAGTCGCGTTCTATAATACGGACCTTAATCTATCAAAAGCACAATAGTATAGAAAGTATAACCGATTGAGGAAACAACTATGTTTGAGCTTTGTTTTTAGATCCAAAGTAATGTATTTAAGTATCAACCTTAGGTATATGACATAGTTAGCCAAGATTTCAAATAAAAAATATTTTTAGAAATTGCTTTTCCTTATACGAACGAAATAGTTGCTATTCGTTCATATAACGAAAATATGAAAGAAATAGTTTCTTTAATAAAAAACGGCAATTCATGTATCTGTAGTTGTGTTTCAAATATATTTGAATTTGAATGTACAAACTCGGTCTATAAAAATACATACAACACGCAGACGAAGTTGCGGGCATCAGCTAGTATATTCTATATTGTAATTCGATCTATAGTCTCCCAGTGCAGTCTTGGTTTGCACAGCGATCTCGGGGAACTGTAGAAAAGGATCCAGGCCAGGCCTCAGGCGTGTAAATTACTACTGATTCTGGTGTTCTATATATTTTACTTATTTATTTGTATTTTACTTCATGCCCGCATTTCACACAATCCAAAATTCATTGCGGCCGTGTGAATATACATACACTCAGCATTAGGGATTAGGTACACGAGGAAAGCTGCCTCAAACTTCTAGAGTTTAGTCAGGAGTTTTCCATTGCACCGTGGAAAACTACATAACTCACCATACGTACACGTTTAAAGTTAAATGTGAAGTAAAATACTTCTATCTTGTTTATTACACAAGAAGATAGTCTAGAAATCTTATTTAGGCAGAGACTAGGCAGGTAAAATCATTTACATTAACTAAATTTACTAAATTTAGGAGAATTCAGTCTAGGAAATTTTCTGAAATAATATTAATTTGATTAACTTCATTTTCTATGAAAATGTCTTATTAAGAGAAATCTGTGTTACAAGAAAGATTGCAATATTAACTTCCTTATCTATTTTTTACTTACTTAGATTTGAGTCTACGGCATATGCTTGTTTTATTTATTGTATACGTGAGCTACGTGCTCACGTAGGCCTTTGACTTGAATAAGTCAAGAACTTCTTGGGTGGATGTCCTACGAGGGATCATAGAGGCTCCACTCTTTAGATAATGGATGTTCTCTGTGGAAATGAGGAGACTCCTTTTCGTCGAGTTGGTATATAATGTTTCATCCATCATTTCCAAATTGAAACTATAATGCTATCGATATTAATTTTACTTTATGACCATGTAAGGAAGACTAATTTGCATTCTATTTGCATAGAAAGGTATATAAATCCTTGAATCTGATTTATTTATGTGAGTTTTTGGTGAAAAGTATAACCGAAGATTCACTAAAGTATTTTGAGAAATAGCTAAAATTACTTTTGAAGAAAGATCTGACTTTACTATTTACGAATATAAATTAAATATGGAAAACTTCTGGAGACAATTCCATCTCTTCGAACCATGTGTATAGGTAATTAAAGACAGAATACTTTTGAAGAAAATTCTATCTTGCCTACATAATTTTCAACTATTAATAATGAGAACTATTCACCAAATTATAAATAAACATACATAATACAGATCACTATGAAGAAAGATCTATTTTCTGCTATTATTATTATTCTTATTAACCTTTATTTCTTTTAAATACAGTTAATTTTGCATCCACAGACTTGATGTCCGTGCCCTTGTCTTGTTACATTTCATATTATTATTACCTATTTAACCTTTTTAACACATTAACTCTCCATATGAGTTCACAATTAATACACTTAAAATATGTACTAATATATATATTTAATTACAAAAATAAAAACACCATTTACCTAAGCCAGCGGTGGTTTCTGCCTATTGCCTCCAGTCCATAAAGCATCGATACCAACCGTATCCCGATTTTTTATGGCCATTTTTAGGTTGTAATCAATCACTTTTCCTAGGCCCGCCGCCTCTGTTTCTTTAATAAAACTTCCTATCGCATCATTACCTTCATCTGCGTAATATACGCTTATGTGGGACGCTGTTGTGTAGCTCCTGCCTGTCTGGATGTGACGGTACGGACAATTATCACGTTTTTGTATGTTAGACCCTGTACTTCATGTATGGTGAGGACGCGTGATCCGGTTCCCGACCTGTATCCTTGGCATTTAGGGCTTACAAGGTTTCGGGTTGGGTTCCATTGATCTGTGCGCCCGTATACATTTCATGTCTCAGGGAGTGTGCACAAGATTTCGACGAGTATATGCCGATGTAGACTTCTCTAAGAGAAAATGCTACGTCAAGTGGGTTTCTATGGGTGCACAGGAGCTCTTGCGTGATGTTACTTATTGAGTCAGGACGGGTGTATATCAGAGGAAACTTATTAACCTTTGGAACATTCTTCTAAGATTTTATGAAGTAATTATATTATTTTCTTTGTTGAAAGTTTGGAACTATTTGGAAAAGAAAGTCATTGACTCAACATAAACGTTATTGTGCACGTCGTACTCGCCTCACTTCGTCCAATCTCACTTGTTAGGTCTGCTGTAAGAAATTTCTTCCTAGAAATAAGCAGTGCCTGTTGTGTCGTATTTCTTTTTGTATGTTTCTTTTTATATGTCTATTGTGTACAATAAACAGTAAATAAATAAAGTAAATTATAAGATTAGCATCTCCTTTTATGTGTATGTCGGCCCACGGTGGGCTTGACTTACCTACTGACAAAGACAGTGTAAATTTACTGAGTTAATGCAACTTGACTTCCTCTCATCTTTTACTGTAGAATACTAGACTATCTGATTGTTATTGAAAATAGTTAAATGTTCTTCCCCCCCCATAAAAGAAGTAGGTACAGCGGTGGGGTACTGTCCAGTCTTTGCTCGAGGTACACAGTTCTGACAGAAGTCAGAGGGCTTTTGAGCCTTGGCGCGGAGGTGGAGCGCTGACCTAAGTAAGCCGCAATACATATTTATTGTGATTAATATTACCTATTCTTCATGTTTACAAAAACAATTACTTTTTATTCTGTCGACGTCTGGTTAAATGTTTCTCTTCTTAGTACTAAAATTTAAAATAAATACCATTCTCACTAACTCTTAAAGAACCTAGGGTTACTCATAAATCACTTGACTACTACCCTAACGTTAAAGTTTTCAAATCGCCAAATGGTCTATGGTGAAATGGCCAAATAGTCAGGTTTTACGACTTTTTTTAAATTATAAGATGGGTTAACTTTGTCTAAGATGAGGTTGACGATGGAGCGAGTTAACCCAGAAAATGCCTATAAAGGCACTGGTACTCCCACGCACCGACAGAACACAGCAAGCTGTTTGGCGTCGGACTTCGGTAGGAGGGTGGTAACGAACCAGATGGCCCTTTACAGAGCCTACCACACCGCATGAGACCATAGGACGACACCTCAGCTTCAGAAAAAAAATGAAGTGTCGTTGCCTAAGTAGGTTGGATTACTAGGAGGCAGGTCTCATTTCTGTTTCCTTAGTCGCCTCTTACGACACCCACGGAAAGAGATCGGGTGGTGTTATTCTCAACCGATCACCACACCACACGACTGTAGTCAATCAAAAACAGGCAGATCAACATGCCCTTCGAAGCACGGAAACGCTCTTGATAAATTGTCACATTAGTCACCCATCAGGTTCCCTGCCACCGTAAACGTTGTTAGTACTCACTGACCGGTTGAAATGATCGAGCGCCATATCGAGAGCTGCAAGAACTGTTTCGGCATATCTGTGGCGTAGCGTAGGCTTTTCGCTGCCCGGGGCCGACCCCCCGTATATAAGGTCCTAATTTATTAGTCACTTTCCTTTTAACACGTTATTGTGTAGGTCAAAATATATCATTTGATTCAAAAAACAAAAGCATAATATTAAATTTAAAAGGTCTTGAAAAATTTTGTTATGATATTTTTTCATTACTATGTTGAATAAACCCATCCATTCAAACGTAAATAATAATGGCAGTAGTAAAGCGGGCGAGCGGGGAAGTGGACGGCTATAATCGAAAGAGAACCATTCCTTTATCTTTAAATGGAATTTTTTTTTTTTTTTTTTTACAAAATTTAATTTTCAGATAATTAATTTTCATGTTGTTTTTTGGAATACTATCAACCTATACAATAACGCCTTAGAAGGTAAGTGACTAATAAATTAGGACCTTATATAGTTTACAGTTTAAAATTCAACGGACCGAATAAGTATTAATCGTACAACTTATTGCTACCACTGCTTCAGAAGGAACATACATCTATGGGAAGAAACGGCGAAGGAACCAACAGGAAGTTTATCTTTTAAAATGCTCTACAAAAAATTACCTATCAAAGGAGAATGGGTAACAGCGTACCCAAATACAAAGTCGATATTATGACCTATATTGGTAATCATTACTCTTGTGGAGTAGTTTAATTTATTCTAAGGCTAGCCGTTTTATAGAGAAACTTTAAATTTTTTTTTAAACTTGACGAAAAAAAACCTGATTTCTGTTAGAAATCTCTTTTATTTTCAGTTGAGGCGGTTGTTTTCCCTCGGTTTTAATTTTATGAGAACACCCTGTTGTTTCCAATCGTTATTGAGTTTCAACGTGATAAATCATTTCGTTTAAAAGTTATACCGTTTTGTTTATACGAGGGGCACAGTAACAAACAAGAATTTTAAAAATTCTATAAAAAATTTAAGTTTTTTTAAAGTTTTTTTTTAGTATTTTTCCCGTCGATAAAATGAAGCATAGTTTCCCTCATTTTAATATGTGCACATTATAAAGACTCACACTGTATAATATACAACGAGAGTTATTAAATTTAAAAAAAAAATGGCAAAAAAAAAACTGATCGGGACTCAACAAAACTCATATTGTTTGTCTTTTTATTGCAGTTTTTTGTTACATAACATTTTTTACCGCCAGACGCGCAGTTTACCGGTTAATCGCAAAAAAACAGTTATGACAGTTTTGGACATTTTTTTTTTGACAGCCGCTGCGATTTTAAAGTTGTACATAATGAATATGTTTATACAAACGCAAAGATCTATAGAAAAAAAAAATTAATAGCTGGTTACAATTTCCCAGATTTTAGAACTGTGATCGGCTAATTCCGCCCGACTAAAACGAAGGACCGGTGTGGCCCCCTCTCTCGGGCTGAGTGCGCTGTGAGTGTCTGTGTAGTCTTGAGTGATTGTGTCGGATCAGCGAGACAAAATTAAAACTCTCAAAGTCTCGAATTGTAGTCGCTAGTCCTAAGTATTTACTGACTGCTTCCAGTACTCTGCTTCTTACTTCGTCAATCTTTTCCATCATCTTTGGAGTGAAAGGATCAAAGTCTTTGTGTTTTTCGCGATGGTAGATCCCTTCGCGGTTTCGTGATGTACACTCCACATTGCTCTGAAAAGTTTTTTTTAAATTAAAAAGTTATATTCTAATGACAACTTGCAACTGTGCACGAAACAACAGCAGAAATTTAATTTATAGCGGCTTATGCCTAAAGATAGTTCGACACTTTTGCCTTACTTTTCTGCTTCCATTTCAAAAGTTACCAAACTGGGATTCATTACAAATACAAAGAAAGTAAAAAATAATAATAATAAGCTGAACTCATTGCTGCTATGCGAAAGTTACAAAACTCTACAACTCGAAAAAACAAATGAAGATCGGAATGCCTATTACCTATGTTTTTTTTTTCTATGGCTGGCCACCTATTCAGCTCATATTTTTCATTTTCATCATTGAAAAAAATGGTAAATATTTTGCCAAAATCAATGTATTTTAAAGAAATAGCTAAAAGTAAATTTAATCTTTATAAAGTCATTTAAAAAGTATTTAACTTTTATTATTTCAATTTTACATCGCAATGTAATAGAGTGGCTGTATAGGAAGTTGGAACATGTTTTTTTAATACTTAATTTGACAGCTGTCAGTTGAAAGCGATTCTCCCTAAGCCTGAAAAGTATTACTTTCAAGCCGCTCCGTAGGCAACTTCAGACCTACTTTCTGAGTATGAGTAATGAAAAAAGTTTTTATCGAACCGGTTACGGTAAAGGAAAAAAGGATCATACCAAAGTGACTTTTACGCGAAGGAAATTTAATATTTTGCCCAATGTTGGAATTAAATCTCGCACGAGTTCTTCATAAAATACTATGTGTAAGGGGCGGTGAAATTTATTCAGCCACTCATTATGAAAATCTTCCCAACCGGTAAGATCAGATTCCACATGGTTACTCCAATCTGAAACAAATATGATAACGAAAGTATTGTAATCGTAAGTACGAAATGTTACATTAATAGTACAGTGATACGAGGGTGTAAAGGAGGTTATTGTAAAAGAGTTGACGTATGTGAGCACGTATATATTTTTCACTGGACTTTGCAGGAAGAAGACAATCTTGCGCGGTTTTCGCCGTGATTAAAATGTCGGGTGGTGTTAAGTCCGTAATATCACTCTTCTTCTTCTTATAGTGTAGGTAGTCAAGTGTGTGGCGAACTTGACTAACCCTGGTGTCAGAGTTTTCAAACCGCACAATGGCCTCTGACTTTATTTAACCACTGTCCTCACTAGACAAAGTCATATTAATTTGTTTCACAATAAAAATAATTCAAAACTTACGAAAATGCCGCCTTTTTGTACGTTTTTATTGTAATTTGTGAAAAATATATACGTGCTCAACGTATATATTTTTCACGGGATCTTGCAGATTGGATGCTGTTACTGCTTCACAGTTCGCCTGATGATATTTTACAGGCAAATCAGTTTATATGCGTGCTGCTACGATTTCATCAGGCACTACTTTTTTTTTGTATAGAGTTCCGTTAGCTTAAACACACCTTCATCTGACATTGTCACGACACATTGTGGAGTCTATAATTAAAACATTTATTCGATAAAAATAGCAGTTTGGTTCAAGATTACCAACCCCCTTTTATGTCTGAGTAGACAGATGCTCTTTCCCAATAAATCAGTTCATATCCAACCTACAACGTGGTTTTACTTCTCTCCAACTCCGGACATATCAGAATGTGGTGTTTGGCTTTATTTGATTTTTAACCCGTTAAAAAAGTGGTGTACCTGTGTGTTTGTCTGTGACATCGTAGCTCCTAAACCGACAAACAGATTTTGATACGGCTTTGTTTGATAGAAAACTGACATGATAGAGATGGTTCTTACCTATATTTTATCAAGATTGGTTCAGCCGTTATGTATGTCGGGAGTGGCACAAAACTTTAAATTTAAGAGCCATGGTATTATTGCACATGGATAGTTGGGAGATCCGGAGTGACACCTGTAGGAAACTCTTCCATGCGAACTAAGTCAAAAAGCTAGTTTTAAATTATAACTACTCAGTAAAAATATATTTACAAACCTGGAGATTGAAAAGCCGTTTTTGGGGCTATTCTTCTGTGTTCTCCGGCATCATAATGGAAGTGCGACTGCCAGAATGAAAAGATATAAATAAAAATTCTCAGAAGTACATATATAACACCAGACCACTTATTTTAATTTGTCTTTTGATATAATTTTAATAAGATTTAATTTAAAACTTTACTAGCTTTCCACCCGTGGCTCTGCCCGCGTGGGCTACAGGTTAGGTATATCGTGCCCGGCAGTAGGATAAAATGTAGCCTTTACCCTTTCCCAAGGTCTAATATATCTCAGTAGGTACCAAATTCCATCAAAATCGGTTCAGTAGTTTAGGCGTGAAAGCGTAACAGTCAGGAAGAGTTACTTTCGCATTTATAATACATATTAGTAGGGATAGGATAAAGACTGAATTACTTTTAATAAGTTTAAATTTAAGAATAATTTTCCACGTTAAAAATGTACTTATGGGTCACCGACTTCAAGGCCAACAATAGTTCACACAAAGTAGTTATCTAGTGTCAAAAACTGAATAAATTTATAAAGTTTCAGGATTGTGTAGGGGTAAGTAAGTCCTCTGGAGAAGTCTTCTAACTACAATCTATCTGCCTACTAAAGTCAAGCTATGCGCAAAAAATAAAAAAATGGACCCCGCACCTATACGAGAGTACTTCATTAAGTGACATTCAGGGTACATAATCCTGCAACTTTTGAAACTAAATGATTTATTTCTTCATTTTTCCTATTTTTCGCGGATCACAATGCCTATTAGCAGATAACTTGAAACGAAAATGTCATTCGTTTATTTTTTATTATACATTTTAAGGAAGATTTACGGGCAAATTATTGACTATAGGTAGGTACACGATTGTGTATTAGTAGGTACAATGCTAATGACTAATCTTCACATGTAGAAAATTTAGATGATGTTCTGGTTTGTATGTATTTTCATTTTTTTAAAGTACTGAATCATTTTCCATAAAATTAATATGGGACCACTTCAGGAGTATACCCTTTCGAACAAAAAAAGAATTTTGAAAATCGGCCAACAGTTGGTGGAGTTATCGCTTAACAAACATACAAAAAAACATATACTCGAATTGAGAACATCCTCCTTTTTTGAAGTCGGTTAAGAACTACAGTTAAAATGCAGGTTAGTGGGCTGGGAAGACTTTTCTTACAAAAAAAAACAAAAATCAATGACGCCTAGCCACGAATCTCTTAAACGCAGCCAAGAAACCTTCTGTAGTCAGATACGAAACTGCCTCTAAATTTACAACCCGAGTTGCCATACGGACGAAGACGCATAATGTAGCCCTTGTGATTTGTAACTTCTCTAATCTTTGAAACACGCATGTGAATGGGTCCTTCATAATCAACACCTGAATGCAAGAAAGGTTTAGCTGGAGTTACCCGACAGGCTGGTAGCTGACCTATCAACTGAGTTGTGACAGCAGAAGAAAGCCGTGTGCACTGGACACACTCATGCACATGAGATTTAACTAGATTTTTAAGTCTAGGAATCCAGTACCTCGTGCGTATGTAGTTGATCATCAACTGCTGTCCACCATGAAGTGTCTTAATATGAGCGTCCGCCACTATTAACCTCGCAAGATGAGATCCAACAGGTATAATGATCGGAAGCTTGCTTTTACTGGTAGACCCGAATTTTCGACTCTACCCCCCACCATTAAGACAGGACTGTATTAACATTAACGAAATGTTTTGACATTAAGCCACTTTCCCCCCACCTAACCCAGAAAGATATGAATGAAGCCTGTGATCCCTTATCTGTAGCAGAAAATACCATACTTAAATGCATCCCCAAAGCCACGTTAGTGTGCATACTGCCACTATCTCAGGAGAGTCACCAGACGTGAGACAATGCAAACCATCAGCACATATTTTCCGGGCTTGTGTCGCCTAAGTCTGGTGACTCTCCTAAGATAGGTGTTATGTCAAGCAAGGCAGTTTGTGACATTGGTGTGCCTCAAGGAGCCGTACTGGGACCCATATTGTTTCTAACTTATAAAAAATCATTTGCCCAGCTGTTTACTCAAATGGCTTTTGTCAGTCTATTTGCAGACGATACACATGTAGGAATTAAACAAAACGTAATAGAGCAAAACATCTCAGAGATCATGGAAATTTGGAGTGCTGGTTCAGAGCAAATGGAATTCTCTTAAATAAAGAAAAAAACATAATTCTGTCTTACACAGCTAAACGGATAAAATAATCTGATGATAAAATACATGCAAGTTCTTGGGATAAACTATTGATGAAACAATTAGTCACAATAAGCACATCGATAATGTATGCAATAAAGTGTCAAGTGGGATCTACGCCTTGTCGAAGTTGAAACCCATTGTTGACAAAACGGCTATTTTATCTGTATACTATACATACATGCACTCAATAATAAATAATGCTATTACAGTATGGGGAAACGGATCATATATAAAACGAGTATTAATTCTACAGAAAAAAGCTGTAAGAATTATAAGTGGGGTTCACAAAAGAACTTCCGCTAGAAATTACTTTATACAAAATAACATAATGACCGTTATATCCTTATTCATTTATAATTCTCTCATGGACTTTCATAAACGAAAGGATAAATTGATACGATTCAAAGATGTACACAGATACAACACCAGAAATTAGGAAAAAAATATTGTAAAATCAAACTTTACAATGAACTCCTACAACATTTTTGACAAATCTTCCTGACATTGAATTTTCTAAACATATACAAAAAACATACTGATATTAAACCCACTTTACAATATTAACGAATATTTCGAATTGATACAATCCCACAAGATGCTCATTTACTCAAAAGAGAGCCAGAGTGTCAAACGTGTAAACTTGTGTAGCTAATTTATGACGTGGTTTGAGCCGATTTTAATGTTATTTAAGATGGATCTAATTCAATTTTGTAATTGACGTACTAAATGTTGCGTTGTTTGCAACATGGCGAAAATTAAACAACAATAAACAATAAACTCAGTTAATGGGTCAGCCTGTCGGGTAACTCCAGCTAAACCTTTCTTGCATTCAGGTGTTGATTATGAAGGACCCATTAACATGCGTGTTTCAAAGGTTAGATAGAGAAGTTACAAGGGCTACATATGCGTCTTCGTCCGTATGGCAATTCGGGCTGTACATTTAGAGGCAGTTTCGGATCTGACTACAGAAGGTTTCTTGGATGCGTTTAAGAGATTCATAGCTAGGGGTGGTCGTTGCGCTCAACTTTGGAGTGACAATAGCACCAATTTCGTTGGTGCTTTCAGAGAGTTAGGGAGGCTGTTTGCTGATGAGAACTCCTTAATGGCCAGGGAAGTAGCTGCTGTGTTAATAGCAAACAATGGGTCAGCTTGGCGTTTTATTCCTCCTCGTGCTCCTCACTTTAGTGGGTTATGGGAAGCAGGGATCTAAAGCACCAAAAGCCATTTAAAAAGGGTAATTGGAGATTCGAACCTAACTTTTGAAGAGATGGCCACAGTTAGCGGAAGCAAGCTCTGATCCAATCCAATGGATCCAGAACTTTCGACTCCAGGTCATTTCCTTGTAGGAGAGCCACTGGTTGTGGCTCCTGATTATAATTATGAGGTGGCTAACGTTGGAACTTTGCGTCGTTGGCACTTAGTTCAACGTATGGTTCATTATTGGAGAAGGTGGTCCAAAGAGTATCTTACTCAGTTTTTTCAAAGGTATAAATGGAACCTTCGACAGCCGGAACCTAGGTAAGGTGATGTGGTTTTAGTCACGGAGGACAACTTTTCCTCCAGCTAGCGGTTGTTCAGACTAGTGGAACAAGTACACGCTGATAGAGATAACTTGGTTCGCGTCGTGACGTTGATATGTAAAACCCTTTACATTTCTTATTCAGCGCCTAGGTAATTATAAAATTGTGCATATTGCGCATTCGGAAAAATATTTAATTTTGCAATACTTATTTTCGTGAAACTTTTTTTGTTAATATTTTTATAATTTCTATGTTAATTTGTTCATAACTATAACTTCTAAGGGATTTTTATTTGTATTCGAGAACTTATTCAACTACTTTTTATTGATAGGGGTAGTAAATTAGCTTCTATGTAAGTAATGACATTACTGTGTTATTATACTCTCTTTTGTTTTGTAATTTTATTGTTTACAGTCCACTGTTTCTTTTGTGATCTTAGGATCATATCTTATTGTTATTACTACGAAGCTTCCTCATTTTAGGTATTTTTACTTGTGTGTTCGTTTTAAAGGACCAGGAGGTCCTTGGTGGGCGGAATGTTTGTTTGTTTACACACAAAGTTTAGTTCACATAAAAGGCCGCTAGATGGCCCAGTCAGTCCGCTGAAGCGCGCTCTCGAAATTTTTCCAGTAAATTGTACGTAGATTTTGAAATATTGGATTAAATGTCTATAATTCTTACGGGAATTGTATCATTTTCTCTAGCTTTGGAGGACTGCAAACAATCACCCTTTCATGTGATAAATCAACTTTGCCAAAATTTCATTGTTATCATAAAAAAAACGGTCAAAAGTGAAATGTTTTGGTTTGCGATGAACAGAGGATAATTCTCAAAAATTATATTAAAAATACTTAATGGCTGTTTCATGTCAAACTCATTTTAGAAACTTCAAAGATTTTTTTAAATGATGAGATGGGTTGGCGTTATTCTTAACCAATCACCACATTGTACCTACATAAATAAATAAATAAATGTCACACGGCGGAAAGTTTAGAATTAAGCCGATTTCGTCGTCCTACCGAAGTTCGACGCCAAACAGCTTGCTGTGTTCCGTCGGTGCGTGGGTTTCCGTTGTTTATAGCTCGATTTAAACGTTTTTAGGTTCATTAGAATGCTGATAAGTGTAGCTATTTTTTTATAATGAGCTAAATTACCGTAATCCTAACGGTTTCTGTTCTTTTTGCACAGTAAAAAAAGTACCACGCGCCTTAATTGGCATTTTTTGGGTTTACTCGCTCCATCGTCGACCTCATCAATGACCTTTGTCAAGAGTTAACCCATCTCATAATAAAAAAAAGATAGGTGAAAATGCGCTTAGAAAATTTTGTGTTCGAAAAAATTGTTTTAACTAGTCTTTTTCATCCTAATAGCCGCATTAGTGAGACATACTCAAAACAATTAAAATAATATCAAATTGAACGATCAGTGACACATTTTAGCGAATTGATCATTCAGTCTGATCAATTTGATTATACAATTTTCAAACCGTACGCCGAATGACTTTGAAGTGCCTTCTAGGTCATTTGGCAATTGCACAAAAAAGCAGTATCAGAAGGATTGTTTTTCCATCCCCTCTCCTCGCTCCCTGTGCGTGATTTGTTTTGGGCTGACTATTCCAGCCAGCCAATGTCCTCCCAGAAGCACATAACACTCTTTAGGTTCTTGCATGCCTCTGAAAGGGATTCTGGGTTATGCAGGTTAAAGTAGGTTGTCGATGATGAGCATCTGTACTTTGAAACACCCTATCAAATGTAATTTGTTTTCGAATTTTCTGCGCATGTGAAGTTAAGGCGGGGTCGCTAATATATTAATTTTAAGTGAATTATAACAGAGAATAGTCGTTATTACCAATATAGCATCTCTTGGATGTCTTATTAGCAATAACGCTGACTGAAATTGCTCTCCAGGCCAGTTATGAGTCTTTACTACGAGGACTGATCCATCCATCACGTTCTCGCCTCGAAAACCGTGCTCATAGAGATCAGTATCGTTGTATAGAGATCCGGTTAATATACCTGCAACATATAGTAATTGAGTTATTTACAAATTTAACGCTCAATTTCCCTTGTGTCGTGGGTCCCTTGGAAAACACATAAAGACAAACACAAACACCCATAACCCGAGAACAAACATCTGCTTTTTACACAAAGGTTTGCCCCGACTGGGGATCGAACCCAGGACCGCCGATCAAGAGACAGCGTCACTACCACTCGACCAAACCGGCCGTCGACATTTGAGACATTTGATGAATTTAAGAAATTTGCCTTTCTCACTGGACAGATATCTTGCCTACCAAAAATAGTGATTGGATATATGGTAAGTGTAACTGCCCCCAGTTTAAAAAAATATACCTAACATGTTGCAAACATTTTGAATTATTATGGTTTAACACTTATTAGTACAAAATCATTTTTTTACGTTTATAAGCGTTACATTTTAAAGTGTACCTACTTTTGATAAATAAAACTACATTGGAATTAAAATTAGTGTTTGATTAAAATATATTTTGCAGTACATTGTTTGAGAGAAAACTATAAAAATAAATGGTACTTTAATAATTAGGTGTATTATTAATTTAACAAATTTGCAACAGTTGCAAAAGTACTTATTATAAAATATTTTAGTGAGCATTATTATGGTGCATAATCAATATTTTTGGCGGAATAAAGGCAAAATTTGTTGGAGAAACGGTAATAAATTTAGGTACAGTTAAATGCCATCCCCAATATTTAAACCCAAACTTAAGGCGACTACAGCACCCGATAAAAGCAGCGCACATAGGAATAGTGCCATCTCCGTCTCTCAACAGGCCTGGGCCGGCAGTGCGAACAGTGTCGATACACGAAGTTTAAGGACTATGAAAGCGTGCGTGCGTAAAGACATGTTCGAAAGTTAGAAAAATGAGATTAATGGAAAGGTAACAGCTTAAATCGAAAAATCCGTTAACTACTTATCGAGAGTGTTCAATCACGAACATTTTGATAGCAAATTCAAGTTCCTGTGTGCATTTTACTATCGTTTTTACAGCTTAAAAGATACACAATATTGGGTATTAGAGGTGACTTTGTGAGCTTTTTCTATCGAACCAAAAGTGCTGAATCATGTTTTCAACAAACTACTTATCTAGTTTATGTCCTGAATATTACCTAGTTTTTTTTTCTTCGATTTAATGCAGTGCGTCATGCTTATCTACGCATCATAAAATCGTAATTTAGGTGCTTTTTCTCGGGAAGTCTTCTCGAGCCCCGGAGGGGCGCTCGGGGAAGCCGCATCGGGGCGAACCCCATGGCGGCGAAAATCTGTCGCGGCCTATAAAAATAGGCCGGTCGTTGGGACTGCCTCTGACCCTACCTGCGTGTAGGGTGAGGGGACTATTCTGCTCCCCCCGACAGGGAAGGCAAGAGCGTACCCTCGGCTGTCGTAGGGAGTATTTGGGGGGGACGCGGGCGGGCGGGAAGAGGCGACGCTACCATACAATGGTTACGCCGACGGTTCCCGCCCATCCGCTGTCTGTCAAGTAGGTCTGTCACTGGGCCCTCTCACACGGCCCTGTGGTTGGAACACAACGCGTAACGTGTGAGAGTGACCCATTCATCAGTCATGTAACCGTCAGCGGCCATCGGCCCGCTACAGTTACATGACCGAGTTGGAATGTCGAGGGGGAACTAAGGGGGATCGACTTCTCGTTTAAAAGGTACCGAAGGGTACTAAGAGAAGGGGAAAGAGTAAAGTGATGGTGCGGGCAAAGAGCTCTTTGCCCGCTGTGAAAAACAAGCCTCCCATTTATTTTTTATTTTTTTTGCTGTAGTCGCCTTAATATGAGAGCGGCGAACTTGTTAAACTTGTGATCAATCGGCGGCAGCTAGGTATACCTGCCCCTTTCTATCATAAATCCTCATCTCTTTCCACCCCTTCCACCAGGCAGCCACTCGGAGGGTTAGCAGTGGTATCTTTATTGCCGGTTTGTTCTTCGAACGGAGCGGTCGCGGTGAGTCAATTATAACAGAGTGACATCGAATTAATTCGACAAACTTTAAGGAGATAAGTACTCTACTAAATGTGTATCTTACCTAATATTATGTAAAAACAATTCGGGTTTGTTCTAACACTTATAATTCGAGAACGGCTGGACTGATTTTCATAGTTTTTGATTTGTTGTATTTGTCTCCGTCCCGAATAGCAGAATAACTATTAAAAATATTGGGAAATTTACGAAAAAATTCCCACGATAACGAATTCCCGAGCCTAATTTTTAATAAAAAAATAAACCATATTTGAATTTAAATTTAAATTACTTAGAGATTAAAAATTCGTTTTCTTAGTTTTGCGAAATTGCACTTTTGTCTTCGAAGGTATGTACCTACCTTCATAATCTATAGGTACTAATATTATAAAGAGGAAAGATTTTATTGTTTGTTTGTTTGCACTGAATAGGCTCCGGAACTACTGGACCGATTTTTTTTACTAGGTATTAGAATCCTACATTATCCCCAATGAACACAGGCTACATAATTTTCCCGAATTCCCATGGTAACGAAGTCCTGTGAGGAAAGCTAGTTAAAAGCTAGGTATTCATTCATAGCTCAGAAATTAGGAATAACGCGTGTTATGAATTATAGCTTTCTCAACGTTATATCTAACATAACATACTTACCTATAAGTAAAAAAGAAACGGGAATCGAATTTTTTTTTTCGTATTTTATGTTCCTTGGGGAAATTGTTTAGTTTCATGGACTGCTTAACCACCCGAGAGGTTGAAAGAGAGATACCTAAAGCCCTGATTCTCTTTGGCAGTGTTGCCAGACATCTGAGAACTCAAATCGCCGACTTTTGACTGCGAAGTAGCCTAAATTCGCCTAAAAAAATATCTTGTGAAGTAGCCTAAATCGCCCAACATTTTAGTTTTAGTAGCCTAAAATGTAGCCCAAATAAAAGTGAATTACATATTGTTTATCATAAAATCACAGTATTCGACCAAGAAAGTAGTCTATCAGTTTTTACAGAACTTCCCGTATAGCCAAAATATCGCTAAGGTTCACAATGTAACAAAGAAAAGATATAGAATGATGACGTATTATGATGAAGTTATAATGAGATGACATATGGAGTAACTGTGAACTAACAGGGAAAATCAACCTTGCTGTTTTAAGTCACGCAAACGAATTTGAACCTTAGGGTGGCAGACCACATTATTGGCCGACTGTACTTAAGCCGTGTGGTATACCGTGTGGTGATCGGTTGAGAATAACACCACCCCATCCCTTTCCGTGGGTGTCGTAAGAGGCAACTAAGGAAACACAAATGACGCCTGCCTCCTAGTAATCCATCCCAGGCAACGACTCTTCATTTTTTTCTGAATCTGAGGTGTCGTTTTATGGTCTCATTCGGTGTGGTAGGCTCTGTAAAGGGCCGTCTGGTTCGCGACCACCCTCCTACCGAAGTTCGACGCCAAACAGCTAGCTATGTTCCGTCGGTGCGTGGGAGTACCAGGTGCCTTGCACCATAGACATAGAAAAAATAAGTTTAATGGTTTTTATTTTTATTTTTTGGCTAGCGCCAAAAGTAGCCTAAATCGCCCTATTTTTTTTTTTGAGATAGCCTAAAATACCACAGTAAACACTGCCAACACAACACACGATATTCAGCCAATCACCGGTTGCTGCTACCAACATAAGTGTCGCAGGAAGTGTAGGTAGGTATTTGGGTACCGGTGAATTGGCCAAACGTTGAGTGCTGTAGGCAAAGGAAATCGCCACACACCGAATGACATTTTTAAATGAAAACTAATTTTACATCAAGCATATACAGCCCTAGAGAAACTAAAAGACCAAAACAACTTTTCACAGCGATTTGTAGACCTAAAACAGAGTATTGAGGAGTCCTCTTAACCCGCCAAGAGCGCAATTTCATTTGCGGATATTGCCAATAAAGCACAAACAAATTTATCTTTCCCAAAACGATTAGCTCTATGGCAATCTACTCCACAGATAAAAAATCAAGTGAGGAAACTCGGAACCTAGTTCAAAAAAAAACATCCGGACCGATTCATCGCGATACAGCTATCTAGTGGAATACCTAAAGGGCTTCCTCAGCATAACCTTGAGCACTGCCATTTGCGCTCGTTCGATATTAATTAATGTTGTCATGCTGGCACTTCCCTAAATAGGGATGCAGTACGTTAAAAGCGATTCGCAAAGAGAAGTGTACACGGTAAGCAAAATTTCCATATCTGCCGTACCTCTTAGCTTTTTAAAAATAAAGGTTAGCCTTCGAATACGCGTCACTACAAGTTCAAGTTATTGGTGCTAATTAAAACAGCTATCCAACAACACCCCCAAATATTTGATATTATCAGCTCTTGCAATTTTCGAGCAATCACATGCAGAAGATCGTCCATTACATACATGCGCCTTAAGAGTTATGGAGTCTCGCAGGGGTTGAACGGATCTTCTGGTGGCAAATATTATGAATTTGGCTTTATCTGTTTAGAGTTAAAAGGTTATGGTTTAGCCATGTCATAGTCTGTTTGAGTGCCTATTCAGCATGCTCAATCGTCTCTGCCTACGTGTTGCCTGAGACAAAAAGCGCTGTGTCATCATCATATGCAAACAGTCTTCAGTAGTAACAGGATTGACTACAGAGATCGTTTACAAGTAATGAAGTGGGCCCAAGAATACTGCCCTGCGGAACCCCATACTCAATATTTTCCTGACTACTTGTCTAGGAAACGATCTTCGTACATTGTGTAAGTATCTACGATTCGACAAGTAGTCGGTAAAAAGGGACAGTACATTACCTCTGACTCCGAGAACTTCCAATTTATTGATTAGTAGCGGGACAGAGACTTTAGACAGGTCTAGAATAGAATAGAATAGAATAATTTGAAATTACATTAGGTATTTGAATCTAAGATGCCAGTTAGAGCTTAACTCAGGATTTTTTCCAGATCTTTGATTTCTTCAATTAAGGCTAGATAATTTGTCAACAAAATGGGAAGGAAGTTGGAATGGGAATGGACAGGGTGGAAGTTCTACGTTTAAAATAGTAGAAGAATGGTCAGTTATTGTGGACTCTATAACAAGAGTCGCAGAAACGAGATTGGATTGTATGAGTATTTATTCAGGTAAAACAAGTATGATAGGGATTGTTATTCTGGAAAAAATTCGACCCCATTTTGGTAACGGAGTTATAGCGAAGTCTTTTTCTTTCTCGGTAGAATGAAATATGTGTATGGGACGGTATCAACTGACTCTCATAACAGTTAGGTACATTAACTGCCTCGACTTGGCGTCTTAAGTATTAGTAAAACAAGCATCTTGGCTTTAGAGTTATAATACAGGCTATTTTACAGGTACATAACTATTTATCTGAAAAGCTTACCTGTGGACTGCTGCAAGAGATATCGCAGCCATGTGTTGCCACTGCCTGGGAAGGAAGCTAATGCCACAACTGGCCCAGGCGGCACCCTCCAACGTAACGGCTTACACCATTTAGATGCCAAGTGCATAGGAGTCAACATAATCAAAATAACAGAAAAATAAAGCTTCACCACCATCGCCGCCGTATGAACACGAATGGCCGCGACATAGCAACGCAACGGTTTTATATTGGGTACAATGAACTTTATCAATTAACTTATTAATTAATCATCAATTCAACTTTCTGCGATTCGTAAACACTCGCGTATTTTATAATTACAGCTGATGTCCGTGTTGTATTTTTTAAATAAGGTGTACGTTACAATAACACACGAATCCGTAATTAATAGGTAGGTAATTTTATAAGGCATATTACCTATATGTATATATTTTTATATAGGACACAAAATAATTCTGCGGTTGGTTGCAGTAAGCTGCTAAAACAATGACTAATTTTAGGCGCCGCTAGGTAGAAATAAATTTGATTTAAGATTTAAGTTCTTTTAAAACTAAAGTACTTAGGTAAATATTGTTAATTGTATGGAAAAACAAAAAGTTAAACCAGTTTTCGTTTAATTTTATTAGCTAAGTACAATATTGGGTTTATTTATCTTTTTTGAATTATTTTAAGTAGGTAGGTAACATCCTGATTGTTCTATGAAATAAAGATATTTTGACTTTGACATACCTAGGTAAAGTAGGTGTGTGTATTTTATTGCTGCACTGCAATCGCAAAATCAACCCGCGATACGCGAAGTTTTGTGAAGAATGAATTTTCTCTTTAAGATATTAACATGTATGCAACACAACAGCGTCACGTCACTGATGCATTCTTGCCCATTTATGAAATAAATAAAGTAAATGAAAACACAAACTTCTTTCCAAAATATCTATTTCTGAATCTTCGTTGAACATGTAATTATAACAAATACATAAAATACGTAAATTGTAAAAGAAATACCTACTATGGTAATACACAATAAGTAGCTCTATCTACCTACCTGCCAACAATTACAGTTACAAAAAATGTATACTTACTTAACAAAAGCCTTGAAAGGTATACTTAACAAAAGCCATAAGGCAGTAAACAGCCTTATAACTACGTGGTAATGTTAGTCACCTGTGCCTATTTATTAAAAACTAGCTTATCGCCCGGGACTTCGTTTCCGTGGGAATTTCCCCGTCAATTTTCCAATGTTTTTAATAGTTATTCTGCTATTCGGGACGGAGAGAAATACAACAAATCAAAAACCATGGAAATCGGTCCAGCCGTTCTCGAGTTATAAGTGTTGTAACAAACACGACTTTCTTTTATATATATAGATCTACAAATAAGTAACACAACCGCTACCTACGAACTAGGTATGTAGTAATTTTTTATGTTCATCATTTGAATTTTATTGTAAAAAATTCAAAAACTCATTTGAAAATAAACCGGACAAACTCATAGAAGTTAATATAATCTATTTTCTGGGTGTATTTTTGTTGATTAGGTACAACACCGAAAAATAACCTACACTCAGACAAATTCGATTTTATACCTATTATCTACGCGTAGGTATGAAATAAGAACGGTGCAAAGTCCAAAGAAATGTACCTACATCATCAGCCTGTGTCAGTCCACTGCTGGACATAGGCCTCTCCTATGGCACGCCACTGAGCTCGGTCTTCAGCTCTCCTCCTCCAACCACTGCCCGCTACTTTACGAATATCGTCACCCCACCTAGTAACAGGGCGCCCTACCGCTACGTTTGCCGATTCGTGGTCTCCATTCTAGAACTTGTCTGCCCCAACGGCCATCGGTTCTACGACAGATATGACCAGCCCACTGCCACTTAAGCTTGCTAATTTGCCGGGCTATGTCGGTAACTTTGGTTTTCTGACGGATTATTTCGTTTCGAATCCGATCCCTCAAAGAAATACCGAGCATAGCCCTTTCCATAGCTCGCTGAGCGACCTTAAATTGGTGGACTAGTCTCACTGTGAGTGGCCACGTCTCGGCTCCGTATGTCATCACGGGTAGGACGCACTGATTGAAAACTTTCGTTTTCAGGCTTTGAGGTATGGGTGACGTGAAGACTCGGCGGAGTTTCCCAAATGCTGCCCAGCCCAGCTGTATCCGTTTCTTAGCTTCCCCATCGAAGTTGTTTTTACCTACTCGGAGCATCTGTCCCAGGCACACATATTCAGAAACAACCTCGAGGGGGACTCCGTTTACCGCGACCGGCCCCGGGTCAACATGTTCGTTGAACATGACTTTGGTTTTATCCAAGTTCATCCGGAGCCCTATACGCTGAGACGCATTAGCTAGGCTGTCCAGCATCCGTTGAAGATCCTGCAGCGTTTCAGCCATAATGACGATGTCGTCCGCGAATCGTAGGTGCGAGATGTGTTCACCGTTTATATTGATGCCGTACTCTTTCCAGTCCAGCGTCTTGAACATATCCTCCAGAGCGTTAGTGAACAGTTTCGGTGATATGACATCACCCTGTCGCACTCCTCGATGCAGGTGGATATGTTCGGTCTGCTGATTCTGTATTTGGACGGTCATCGTTGCGGCTTCATAAAGACATCTCAGCACCTCGATGTATCGCCAGTCTACTTGGCATCGCTGCAGGGATTCCAGAACAGACCAGGTTTCGATTGTGTCAAAAGCCTTCTCATAGTCCACAAAAGCTAGACACAGGGGCCGATTGTACTCTTCAGTTTTCTGTACAACCTGGCGCACTGTGTGGATATGGTCTATGGTTCCGTATCCACTACGAAATCCAGCCTGTTCGGGAGGTTGAAACTCGTCGAGTCTTCTCGCAAGACGATTCGTGATGACTCTTGAAAACAGCTTATATACGTGGCTCAAGAGCGATATCGGCCTGTAGTTTTTCAGTAAGGTTTTGTCACCTTTCTTGAAAAACAAGATGACTACGCTTTTGTTCCACGGGAATTCCCCCTGCCTTAAGAAGCTCAGTTGTTATACCGTCTTCACCTGGGGCTTTTCCATTTTTAACCTGTTTAAGGGCCAGCTCGATCTCGTTCAGACTGATTTCGGGCAGGTCTTCTGTGAAGTGGCGTGTGAGGGTAGCTCGGTGGTCGCTATTTTGAGATTCAGGTCGAGGTGCGTAGGAGGCGTAGAGCTGGCTGTAGAAGTTTTTAACTTCCGAGAGGATCTCCGGCTTTGAGGTGACCTTCATCCCCGTGGCTGTGGTCAACTTCGTCAGGTGGCTTCTCCCGAGTAACTGGACGAACACTTTCGACCCCCGGTTTTGCTCAATTGCTTTTTCAACCAGGAGCGTATTGAAAGCTCGGAGGTCGCGTCGTACCAGTTTCGTGATTTGTTTGTTGAGCGCCCGGTGTTCTGACAAAGTTGACGGGGGATTTTCTCGTCTTTTACTCATTAGCTCTAAAGTCCCTCTCGAAAGTTTTGACTTCTTGCCTGTAAGCCTCATTTGGCAGAGCTTTGTGCCTTCCTCTCGCAGAGTGCTCAGTAATTGATCAAGCTTCTGGTCAACATCACCTGTGGTTTCAAAGGCAGCGAATCGGTTTTCCAGTTTTATCCGGAACAGTTCGGAGCCCATCACGGTTTGGAGCGTATTTGGTCGGAGCCTAGACTTCATCAAGCGGGTTCTTTCGCGTTTGAAATCGATATTCAGAGTGCCCCGGACAAGTCGGTGATCGCTTCCGGTTTTAAACCTAGCAATAACTGAGACATCTCTGAATATGCGCCGTTTATCCGTCATGATGAAGTCAATCTCATTTTTAGTTTGACCATCGGGGCTCTGCCACGTCCACTTCCTTTGGAGCTGTTTCTTGAAGAACGAGTTCATCATAAACAGCCCCTCTTTTTCGAGGAAGTTAACAAGCATTTGCCCCCGGTCATTTCTGCTCCCATAACCATGTGATCCAACTGAGCGTTCACTGCCGGACTTTGTTTCCCACTTTGGCGTTAAAATCTCCCATGACAAGTTATGCAGGGCCTTTGATATGTCTTCGGCTTCGTAGAGAATCTCCACATCCTCATCCGAGTGTGTCGAAGTCGGTGCGTAGGCCTGCACGACTTTGAGGGTGTACCTTTTGGTCAGCTTAATAATTATGTACGCAACCCTTGTCGACACACTGGATACTTCGACAACGTTGCCAACGAGAGTTCTATGGACCAGAAACTGGGCACTGAGATGGTGGGCGTGCCCCCGTTAAATCCCAGAGAGTTCTATGGGATGTAACGGGGGCACGCTCACCATCTCAGTGCCCCAAGTCAACCTCTCCTGCTCGTGGCGCATCCTGCTGATCAACGAACGAGGCTCTGACGACCAAAAGAATGGCGGTATATCCATTCAAATAGCGTGGCTAAATGCAACAGACTAGTGATGGGCAGCAGTATCACTGGTGCGAGAAGCTACGCCCTGCGATCGCCAACCCGCATTGCCCAGCGTGGCGATTATGGGCAAAACCTCTTATGGCAAGCGCACATTTACCAAGGCCCCCAGTTCCCGGCCGCCCCGCTATTCCTGACCAAGGCGGCGGTCATGGTTACGGCGGGATAGGGGGTGCTAAGAATCCCCGGGTTACGGTAGGCCGCAACCTCCACGAACAATTGACCCTGGCTACGTACAACGGACGCACGCTGCGACTCGACGAACACCTTCTACAGTTGGAAGAGGAACTGAAATGCATAAGATGGGGCGTTCTGGGACTAAGTGAAGTCCGAAGAGAGGGAGAGGACACCGTAACTTTAGAATCGGGCCATCTTATGTATTTCAGAGAAGGGGATCAACTTTCCCAGGGCGGGGTCGGGTTTCTGGTCCAATGTACCTACTTACCTACATAACTACTTAGCTATAGCAACAATGTAAAGAGGTAGAGTAACTTATAAAAGTATACAGTAACTATGTATGCATACATTAACTAAAAGTTTGAGCTCTTGATTATATCTAATTAGCTTTGGTAGTAGATTAGTGGCGGCATTCAGACTAATAAGAGACAAAAGTTAACCTGTTTGGTTTATTATTGACTCGTTATAATAAAGATAAAAAAAGTTTGGTACACTAAGTAATACTGCAAAGGTTTGGCATAATGTTTAGTATCTCCAACAGTACATTCGTTTTACAATTAGAGAACGTACCTGCATAAACAAATTGATAAATGCTCCAAAAATTAAAGGAGAACATAGCATGTTCACATAAAACGCTCAAATACAACTTTAAAAATCGTTACAAAATGTGAATACTAAACAATAATTGACAAAAAATAACATAAAGTTAGTTATTATACTTCTCGAAACAATAATAAATTCATAAATAAAGTTACGACAGAGTTTAACAGTTTGTTATATTTAACAAAAATAAGCAAAACCACAGTTCAATACCTAATATAATTATTCTAATACCTAATATAACAAAAACAAAGGACCTACTTAAATTAGATTCATATAAGAAAATATTATTTTATTATTATAAATTCATTATTCATTTAATGAAAGGACACATAATTAATATATCTAAAATAGAAAGCAGACGAAATTCAAATTGTGACTAGTTCCTTTGTATTCTTATCTAAGTATGTAAAAATTAAACAAATATCACAAATAATAATTATTAGATTAACAGGTGAACATTTATAGACGCATTTTAGAGGGCCTATTTTTCAGTTGCCAGTAGAAGCATAATATAAGAATAACATAATATAAGAATAACAAATAATATTATTTCTTATTCTTATGGTAGAAGTTAGGTTAGGTTATTATACCTACTACGCACTTTGAATTCATAAGTCTCTAAGGAAGTACGTAACTGACAGGCTTCAAAAAAAAAGATATCGGTTTTTATTCCTTAGACTTAACTGAACAATGTTTCTGATATTTAAGATTACTTATGTAGGATATCTTTACTTACCTACTTATGTAATCTTAAATATTTTATATAAAATATATAATAATAATGTAATAAATACTCTACTTCTTCCAAATACGTAGTAATAATATGATAGTAAATGGAAATAGAGAAAATCTAAGCTTTTTAGGCCTGTCAAAACGGTTACTTTACGTTTCATGTCTAATGAAATCGATGTATTTACGGCACATGTAATAAAAACCTTATTTCTACTACCTTACCTTTGTTCTAAAGTTTATACTTAAATTCGAAGAGCACAACTTTGTCAGTGAATTGACTAAGTACTGTTAAGCCGCTATTTTTCTAGGTACTTACATACAAAATTAACTTAAGGTCCTTATCATTGGCATTAAGAATTGAGCAAGAATTATGAATAGGGAATATGCATGATTTTTTATTTATTTAAATAATTAAGTAATTCTCATTCATGTAATAAACAGTTTAGTAAAACTATTTTTCTTATAACTATGAAATTAAAAAAGATATAAGCCATCGAAGATTTACTTCTATCCCTTTCTAGCTAAACGAAATTTAACACGGAGTTTGCATGGACGTAGTGACATGTGACGTCACAGTTCACGTAGGATCTCTCTGTCTAATCGGTGCGTAAATAATAGTTTTAAATGCGTATATCGGCCGTATTTCTTGGCCGATTTAAATTTTAATTTCACTTTTTGTCATCTCAACTACGGTATTTTCATATTTTGTAAATCAATGCGATAAAAAAAAATTAATGCATATTCCCTAGTGTTTGATATGGTTTAGAGAGTACAAGTTAGCTCAGAAGAATCATTCGCTTCGTGGGAAATGACGCTGTTTACAGCTACGAGATTGATTTTTTTACAAAAACAATACATAATTATGATTTTGTTAAATTTATAATTATTGTATAGGTAAATAAAAATAGTTTTTTTTTTAAATAACAAGCTAATGTACCGAAAGCTGTAGCTACTAAACTGCACCTTTGCGAATAGGAGTCAGTAGGGTAAAAGAACGAATGTGTATGTATGTATGTATTTAAATCCTTTAATGTATGTTTGTATGTATTAAATGTAATTTTACTACGCGTAGATTGTGGTTTTAAATTAGTTAGAAAACAATTACCGATTAGCCGACTAATTCGAATAACTTGAACATTGATCGAAATACAACAAAAAATCCTCGACGAATGCAACATTATACTACGTTTCACTTTGTACAGTATTACACCATTTGTAGAGATATCATTTTTTTGGGTTCCTCGGGAAAAGTTATTTGTTCACCTCCTAGCGTTTTATTCAACTCCCAAATGTATGACCTAATGTGCTGATGTTATCTGTGCTTCTGCAACTCGTGTACGATGCTGATAGCGCGCGGAATGCGCCGCGGTCCATGTCAAAATGTCAACATTGACAACGCCACAGGGCGAGCAAGCCTTTGCGCGGAGCCCTCGCGCAATCAAAGTGAAGTTTCAGCGTCAGCCGAGTGGGGCGTGCCATCGTGTTTGAGCTGCAGATTTAGTATTTAATACTTCATACTACCTAGACATAGACATCATTTATTTTTGTTTCTTCAACACACACACTACACTTTACCTATGATTGAAGACAATAGAATGACTGATTATTTCAATTATCTTCAATTATAGCTTTTTAAAGTCACCTCGAAATGGCTTTTCTAATTACTGTACAAGTACGATGTGCAAATCTTCAGCAAATACGAATTCTAAAACTGTTATACTTAATTCTATTTTTAACATCTAAGGTCAGTCGGGGCAAGTGCGCCATACTTTCTGAATAGTTGATTTTAATGTGTAATAAATTCTCTAAATATTGATATTTGAGTCTACATTTAATAAAATGTGAGAGTTTGGTATTTTGTTATTGCAATGAATGTTGATTCCATCAAAACTATCAATAGTTTGACACTATTTTTGATGAAATTTCAAAACATGTACGTAGGCGCACTTACCCCTTGAAATGGGGCAAGTGCGCCCATATAAAAAATACATTAAAGTACCGCGCTACAAGAAAAACATTGTTTTTACTCTATAGCTCATGGACAATTAAAAGCATCACACTAGTTTCTTGTTTTATTATACAGTCTTTAAAGGAAATACGGCTAACATTTTGAATTCGGGGCAAGTGCGCCATAGACGGTTAATCAGGGGTTTCAAACCTTTAAATTACTTTTACAAAGTGGTTCTTTTTTTTAGTTTAAATGTTTGGAGTTTGTGCGTTAGTAAATATTTTTAATAAAACTCAAATTTATTTTGATATTTATTATATTTTTTATTAATTCAAAAGATACAAATTTAAGGTAACAATTGATGTATGGCATAAAAGTATGCAAGTATACACTTTTGGGAATAAGCTCTTTGGTTTCTAGTGGACGGCACTTACTGCCGTATTCAGAGACGTCAATTAAAGTTAAGAAGTAATTAAATGTCATGCTATCCTTGTTTACATCAACAAGACAGAAAGAATGTGACAACATCTGGTTAAATGATTAATTAATTTAATTGACGTCTCTAAGTGCGGCAGTTAGAAACTTATAAGTTAATCAGACTTAGAGTGCATGGCACTTCGGAACTTACTTATATTGCTCATTAGAATAAAAATCTGCCTTTTAATTTAGACTTAGGCACAGAACATATTGGGGGAGGCAAAGCATCAAGTGGTCATAGAACTACTTAATGCCACATTCGATAAATATTGTGAAGGATATTAAGTTGAAATATTATACGTGGTCATAGGCTATCAGCCTTTCGCCCACAATAAAATGCAAATACAACCCTCAAATCCATTTTTACAGTACGCCTAGAAAGATTCGGCAGCCGGAACATTTTATGTTTTTCTTTCGTCCAGCACAGAAGCATTATAGTGTAAGTAATTAATTATTACGTTGTGGACCTTTGTGAACTGTGTAAGATTTACATCCAACGTCACCATTCCAAACAAAATACAAAGTTAAAAATAGAAAAATCACTAAAATCAAAAAGGTTGCCGAACTCTGGCTTGGGGCAAGTGCGCCATACTACTACAGTTTAGGCGCACTTTCCCCTCACTTGATTATTTTGAGAACATAATTTTAAATTGTTAAAAAAACATTTATTATCCTATTTAGGTGTAAAATACATTCACAGATTTAAAGAAAAACATCTAAACTTTGTACTTACCTCGTTGGTTTGCCACAAAACATAAAACTTTTAAAAGATTTGGCCGGATTTATAACACGAGTCATCTCCGATCCCACGTGCAAATGACACTCAAACTTAAATGGCGGATATGTCAAGTTACGGTGAACAGAGCCATCTGAGATTGTTATCTGGAACTATATTTTAGTGTCGTTCGTGAATTTAAGATGGCGTTAGTTGTATAAATTGTTTAGTTTTCGATATTTTAAAGGTAGGCGCGCTTACCCCGTTGGGGCACTTACCCCGGCTGACCTTAACACATTTGTAACAAACTTGTAAACAATTATAACATGAAAAAAAGAATCTAAAAGTAACTAAATTAGATAACTTCATACCGCTTAGGACGACCAAGTTGCCAGAAAGCTTTCTGTATAGGATTTACTTACACTATTTTATTTCACAATTTTTTAAAACTTTATTCTATCTAGATCTTAGAGAGACTAAGGTCGTACAGAAAAGAGTATTTGATTGTATTTTCATCTCAAAACAAAACTACATAAAATCTTAAATATTTAAAGCCATAAATTACATAACCCATTTGTCGATGTTTGGTAAACTCATTTAGTTAACTACTTACTAAAATGTGCTATAAATAATTATAAATAGGGGCCATTCATTTATTACGTCAGACGATTTAAGGGGGGGTGGAACGACCATGTCTTATTTTTTCTTACAAAGGGGTGGGAGGGAGTTTCGGTAGTTCTTACGTAAGATTACAAATATGCGCAAAATTAAAATTATAAGTACCTACTTTGAAAAAGCGCGGGCAAAGTGATTAAAACCAAATTTTATTACTACCAAAAAAAATTTTTTTTTAGTAGTACCTTTGTAATTTTTAAATTATTAGTACAAATAGACCTAAAAATTGTTACTTTGAAAAATAAACATTGAAACCAACCAAACGTGTATTCATTTTTTTCTTTAGATACTTGCGTAATAAATATTAAACAGGGGGGGGAGGAGGTCGGCATATTCTTAGAAAAACTAGCGAAAATAGTCTTACGTAATAAATGAATAGCGCTAATACTATTTTTAAATAATCACAGGTGAATATATTAGGTGACTAAATTAGTCAGCGAAACTTATTTAAAACAAAAATCGTGGTAAGAAACGTTTTCCACCCAGATTTCGTTCGCACAGAATCATTTGTCTTCTCTGGCCCTCTATCTACGGGCATCTTGGCAAAAATTGATGGTGGATCGGTTTCTCCTTTACTAAGTTAAGGGAGGACGAAAGGCAAACTTTATCTTTACTTATATTATAAAGAGGAAAGATTTGATTGTTTGCATTGAATAAGCCCCAGAACTACTGGACCAATTTGAAAAATTCTTTCACCATTAGGAAGCTACATTATCCTCGATGGACATAGGCTTCATAATTTTCCCGAATTCTCACAAGAACGAAGTCCCGGGCGGAATGCTAGTCATTTTATAAGGATTTACTGACTGCTTCAAGTACTCTGTTTCTTACTATGTCAATTTTTTCAATCATGCTAGGCGTGAAAGGGTCAAATTCTTTATGTTTGTGGCGGCGACGGTAGATCCCTTCGCGGTTTTTTAATGTACAATCCAAGTCGTCCTGAAAAGTTTTTTTTAAATTGGGTGTATGTCTACGAGCACTCAACCCTATATACGTTTCAAAAAAAAAAAAAAAAAAATTACATAATTTAATTTTAAAAGTGAAATAGTCGCAACTCTAGTAATCAGTTGCAGGGTTTGACATCTACAAAATGAAAGTTTCATATAATTAATATGACATACTTGTCATATTTGTAATAGAGCTGTGCAACAAGCTAAATTTTAATTAATTTTGAATTTTTTTGGGTCTTTTTGAAATACCTTGTAGATGTAATACAAGGCGACCCGAACCTGTCAACTCGTCAGTGGCTAGTCACTGATATATAACGCACGCCCTAGCGATCGTGTTCGGAATCTCTTCGGATTACTTGCACCTAGTTGACAAAATCGTTTTCTTTCAAAATCGCATGCATTACGTCTCTATATAGGGTTGAGTGCTCGTAGGTGTATGTCAACTAATAGCAACAATCTACACAACAACAGCTTAAATCTATAAAGTCAGAACTTGAGTTAATATAGGCTAAGCTTTATACGCTTATGGGACAGCCTATTGTACCCTGACGTAACTTTCTGTATAAAATGTAACTGTATCTTATAAATAAGATAAATAAATATCTTATAATGTTAAAGGATACAATACAATGTATTAGTATATATGTATATGTAATGTAAATGTATGTATATATCACCGGAAAATAATAAGAACCGTAAGTTGATCAACTTTCGAGCAGCGGCAGCGGCCGGCGAAGTGCCAGAAGCAACGCGACTCTGGTTGCGTTAAGCGATTTTCGCATCAACCAATCAGAGAAAAGTGTAGTATATTACGGATGTCAGTTTAACGTAAAAATGTACACTGAGCAGCGATTGTATGATTTGACGTGTGGCAAAATCGTCAGTTGATAAAATTTATTGCGACAAGTAGGTAATACATTTTAAGTGCCGTGTTTGATTTTTTGCTAGTTGATTAACTACCTCTAATTTCCGGCGACATATTATATTATAAATACAAGGATACAATATATGTAAAGGATATACTTGACACTAATATAATAGTGTTGGAGTGCAAGTACATACATTTTTTTGTATCCTTTAACATTTTTCTTCGTGTATTAAAAGTTGAAAATATTCTTCGTAACCGGTTACGAGAAAAAAATCATTCTTTCGTAGTTACTGTGGTTACGAAAATAGACGAAGTGATCTTACCTCAGTGACTTGTACGTGAAGGAAGTTGAATATACCGCGCAATGTTCGACTCAAATCTCGCACTAGCTCTTCATAATACACTATGTGTAAGGGTCCGTAAAAATCATTCAGCCATCTTTTATGAAAAAATTCCCATTTCGCAATTTGATCTTCCACATGTTTACTCCAGTCTGAAACAAATATAATTTTTACAAGCTTTTATTGACTAGGTGTCTGTAATCAAATCTTGCAAGTTAAATTTGACCCACTGCCCGGTTTCCGATTGAGCTGAAATTTTGCATGCATGACAATGCAATATTATGATGACATGGAGCTGATCTGATGCTGGAGCTGGAAGGTAGCCATAGGAACTCCGCAATAAAACGACTCAACCCCATCGAGGTTGAGCTCGTTCGATTCATATTGACGAGTACTTTGCTCCAATATGGCAGAAAAACGGTTTTTGTTTTTTTGACGGCCGGTTTGGTTGAGTGGTAGTGACGCTGCCTCTCGATCGGCGGGTCCTGGGTTCGATTCCTAGTCGGGGCAAATATTTGTGTAAAAAGCAGATGTTTGTTCTCGGGTCATGGGTGTTTGTGTCTGTCTTTGTGTGTTCCAAGGGACCCACGACACAAGGGAAAACCTTAATGTGGGCCTTTGAGTGTGAAGCGTCGTTTTTTTTTTTTTTAAATAGTTGTTTGATTTTAGAGTTATTATTTATTTATATCGTCGCTTCTAAGCGAATTTGTCATATTATGGACCGATTTTGAAGCGGCTTTTTTGTTAGAAAGCTTTTTTTTTATTATGAGATGGGTTAACTCTTGACCCCAATCTTGATCACGGTCATAGTGGTCGATGATGGAGCGAGTTAACCCTGAAAGTGCCAATTGAGGCACTGGTACTCCTACGCACCGACGGAACACAGCAAGCTGTTTGGCGTTGGACTTCGGTAGGAGGGTGGTCGCGAACCAGACGGCCCGTTACAGAGCCTACTACACCGCATGAGACCATAGGACGCCACCTCAGATTTAAAACAAACTGAGGTGTCGTTGCCTAAGATGGATTACTAGGAGGCAGGTCTCATTTGTGTTTCCTTAGTCGCCTCTTACGACACTCACGAAAAGAGATGGGGTGGTGTTATTCTCAACCGATCACCACAAAGCTGACGTAATCGAGATGGTTCTTAGCTATATTTTATCAAAATTGGTTCAGCCGTTCAAAAGTTAGAAGTGTTGAGTGTTGAGTGTTGGGAGTGGCATAAAATTTTAAATTTTAGAGTTATGATATTATTGCATAAGGATAGTTGGGAGATCTGGAGTGACACCTATAGGAAACTCTTTTTTGAGTTTTGAGTTATGATATTATTGCATAAGGATAGTTGGGAGATCTGGAGTGACACCTATAGGAAACTCTTTTTTGAGTTTTGAGTTATGATATTATTGCATAAGGATAGTTGGGAGATCTGGAGTGACACCTATAGGAAACTCTTTTTTGAGTTTTGAGTTATGATATTATTGCATAAGGATAGTTGGGAGATCTGGAGTGACACCTATAGGAAACTCTTTTTTGAGTTTTGAGTTATGATATTATTGCATAAGGATAGTTGGGAGATCTGGAGTGACACCTATAGGAAACTCTTTTTTGAGTTTTGAGTTATGATATTATTGCATAAGGATAGTTGGGAGATCTGGAGTGACACCTATAGGAAACTCTTTTTTGAGTTTTGAGTTATGATATTATTGCATAAGGATAGTTGGGAGATCTGGAGTGACACCTATAGGAAACTCTTTTTTGAGTTTTGAGTTATGATATTATTGCATAAGGATAGTTGGGAGATCTGGAGTGACACCTATAGGAAACTCTTTTTTGAGTTTTGAGTTATGATATTATTGCATAAGGATAGTTGGGAGATCTGGAGTGACACCTATAGGAAACTCTTTTTTGAGTTTTGAGTTATGATATTATTGCATAAGGATAGTTGGGAGATCTGGAGTGACACCTATAGGAAACTCTTTTTTGAGTTTTGAGTTATGATATTATTGCATAAGGATAGTTGGGAGATCTGGAGTGACACCTATAGGAAACTCTTTTTTGAGTTTTGAGTTATGATATTATTGCATAAGGATAGTTGGGAGATCTGGAGTGACACCTATAGGAAACTCTTCCACACAAACTAAGTTGGAAAGCTAGTTTTTAACAGATTTCAAAAAATAAAAACAGCATTTCACGTGCTACGTACCTATATGTTTTCAAGTCGGTACTGTGGTATGCAGACCTTCATGGAGGATCTGGCATAACGCAACTCCTTTCTCATTCGGTCATTTCGAAGAAGATTATTCGAATATCAATTTAAAAGGTTTGAAATGGTATTCGATGTCAGCATTAGAAATGATTGAAGATCTGGAGACGTATTTTTGAAATGATATAATTCCAATTCGCATACGAATTCACAAGATTCGCATGAGAATCTCATACAAACCTTGTCAATTCGTATGCGAATTGGAATTCTATTGTTTCAAAAATCAGGCCCCAGGTCTTCCGCCATTCATTGTAGAGAGCTCGCGGAGTAGGTACTTGTATGTGATCATAGGCGTGCAAATAGCACTTTCCCAAGCGTTGTAAAGTAATAAATAACTGTGTCTACGTTTGTAATAAAGAACAAGTGTAAAAGAAGTGCCGGTTGTTATTTGGAAATATACACCTCGCAGAAGAGCTACATGTTTTATTCCTTGCCCCCGGAAGAGGTGCTAGGTATAGTACCAAGCCAAATGCCTCCCACAAGGTGGACTGACGATCTGGTAAAGATTGCGGAAAGCCGCTGGATGCGGGTGGCGCAGGACCGATCGAGGTGGAGATCTGGGGGGGGCTATGTCCAGCAGTGGACGTCTTGCGGCTGACATGATGATGACCAAGCCAAATAAGTTTTGAAAGGCTTTACGTACATCCACCTTCGCACCGACTTTAAACAGATCAGTAGGTTGAAACTTACATGAAATGCTACGTTTTTATTTTTCGGTTTTTGAAGTTGATTTTAAATTATTACTACTCAGAAATGTTTTTATGATTTAAAGGAATTTTTGATATTACATATTTATTTACTTTGCTATTGAAATTTTTTTTAAGTTGACATATTTAATTGACATTGAATTTAAATGAACTATTCTTTTCTTTTTTTGAAATTTCACTTTGTAATTTAATGCGTTTATGGACTTGTCAACGTTTAATTTTAATTTTAATGAAACCTGATTTGCATGCTACAGATATTCAATTTGGCAAAACATGATTGCTCTCTTTATTCCTGACCAACTCTGTATTTACCATGTCTTAAGCAAATGAAGATTTATTCTATTCTATTCAGTAAACATATTTACCAACCTGGCCTTTTTAACAATTTCTCTTTTGCGGGAGTTAGTTTACGAAATGCTTTTTTTGGTGCTGTTCCTATGTGTCCTCCGAATATTCTATTGTAGTCTGCCTGTCAAGAGTGAAAAATATGAATTAAATCCTTAGAAGTACCTGTAACAAGTACCTATAAAATAAAGGGTTGCCTGGAAGAATAGAATAGCATTTATTTGCATGAATACAAGTATAAAAAGGTGTTACAATAATACAGGTTGAAAAAGAACCTCCTAGCTTTATTGAAAATCCTGAACCAGTGTCACTTACTGAACACTTTTTTTTTTTGGGGGGGGGGGTCGTTTTTTTTCCTAAACGTAGACACCACTCGGGCGCACCTCCCGAGCGCTACTCGCACCCCTTGCGTGCCTGGTGTAGGAGTAATGTCTACGTTTAGGCAAAAAATGAACTATTCCCATTGAAAAAATATTCAAAGAAATTTTTTTTTTCATAAATGTGTTCTTTGAGTGATACTGGTTCAGGATTTTGAATATAGCTAGGAGGTTCTTTTTCACCCAGTATATTTGTCAATGTATCCAGCCTGCTTGCAGGCGTGCAAATATTTGGTCTTACGTAAAATATAACTAAAAGCATATTAAATGTCGAAAATGTATAAATTTAATTTTTACAGTCTAAATATTCCTGGACACTGTAGAAACATCTTTCATCCAACCAAACCAAAGAGATTGCGCTTAGCGATTGTCTTTGCGCACTTTTGTGTTTAAGCCATGTAAAACTTTTTTTTTGTGACTGTATGCAATAAGACAGGGGTGGCCAACTTGGTTATACCCAAGATCTCCTGTTTACTAACGAAACACTGTGCGATCTACCAATTACATACTTCTTGAAATCTTAAATGGAACAGCATACTTCAGTACACAATCATGTAGTATTTTTATTATTATATTAAGAGAAAAAACATAAATCTGAAGTGTTTTTTATTTTTTTGCCTTGCCACGATCGACTGGACTAACAGTCGCGATCGACCGGTCGATCGCGATCGACTGGTTGGCCACCCCTGCAATAAGAGTATCTATCTGTCTATCTAACATGCTTTCTTAATTTCATTTTATTTATAAACTAGCATTCCGCTCGGGACTTCGTTCCCGTGGGAATTCGGGAAAATTGTTTAGCCTATGTTACTTCTAATGGTGAAAGAAGTTTTGAAATCGGTCCAGTAGTTTTTAAGTTTATTTGTTACATACAAAAATACAAATCTTTCCTCTTTATAATAATAGTGTAGAAAAGGGATCGTATTTAATCTAGCGACAAATAATGTGAAAGGTTCATCAAAAAAAAAATTAGCTTTCACTATAATTAACTGGTGACTAATATCAAAAGTAAAAAAATAAAAAAAAGGTATTAAAAATCTTTTTAGGTAACGTTTTACATAAAACTAGCCACGAGATTAGTTTTTTGGCGACAAATTCAGTTTTAGGCGACAAAATGATGGCAGCGAAAAACTTATGGCTTTTAAAATTTATGAAAATGGGATACAGTTTTAATAGGTCGAGCATCCAAAAATCGTACTTAATTTAGATCGGATTCTGAGAAAGAATAAAGACAATAATATGTCACTCATGTTTGAATCCAAAATGGCATATAAGGAAATCCAAAAATGGCAGATATCATTTTTCTGTTTTTCCATCAGACATCATTTTTTAGTCACCCGCCGAATTATTTTTGTGTCCTGCAAAATTATATACCTACTTATATGACAAAAATTGTTTGAGGAATTACTTTTTTAATAGGTTAATAATTAAAATGTTACCTTCTTAATATGTTAAATGCATTTGTTTGTAAGCTAGGAGGTATTTTTAGTTTTTAAATAGGTAGGCAATAAAAAATACGAAAATAAACAATTATTATTTTTAATTAAGTAGGAATCATCTGTATTTTTTTTTTATTTATCATGTAAGCTAGCTAAACTTATTTAGCTAGCTAGGGCATTTGTCCAGACAGTTAAGTTGGTTTAGACAACTGAATTATCAATTTATTCATTAGGACAGAAAGGGTTTTTGGAATTTTTACAGCTCCTGCATCCAACAACATATACCGCACGCTCACACACACACACACACACACACACGCACACACACATACACACACACACACACACACACACAGACACACACACACATGCATTCACTACGCGCACATGCACTCTTGGTTCTGTTTTTGAGATTTTGTTTTTATTTATTTTTTCTTTTTTATTAGTTAAGTAGGTGATTAAGAATCTTTGTTTCTCTTATATATTTAATATATCATTACATTGCTGTAACAAGTTAACCATAAATTCACTATGTCCATGGAAGAGTGTTGTCTCCTGCCACAGGCTTTTTCAAGCTTAAAAGGAGGCATCAACCCAATCTATATATGTATTATATTATAAATTAAGTGAAATAAATATTTTTCATTTTCATTTTTTATACCTAACTAACTTAACTAGCCTAGCTAGCTTAACTGAGTTAGATATGTAGATTAAGGAAAACCCTGTCCTAATTAATTTTCAGGATTTGCTATGAAATTGATACTAATTTAAAATCTAGAATAGTTTTTCTTACCAATATAGCATCTCTTGGATGTCTAATGAGCAATATCGCAGACTGAAATTCCATATCCTCAGTTAGTAGATTTCCTACTTCCAAATTAGAGACGGAATGGGGAGGCGCTGCATGTGTCTTAACTACCAGGACTGATCCGTTGACAACTTGCTCTGCTGGGAAACCGTGCATGAAAAGACTTTGATCATTGTATATAGATCCTGTTAATATACCTGCAACATATATTAATTGGCATTTAAATGAGATACTCTAAGAAATGGAGCATTATTTAATTTGATATTATATGTACCTTAAATATTTAAATAAAAACAATTAATCCAGTAACTTTATACATCAGCGCTTGCGTCAAATCCGGTAGTTCTGATTTTTTGCAGACTTGTTTATGATGTTGGCCCAATGAATAATCCAAGTTTGTGACCTCGTGCGCCGAGCGCAACTTTGTCAAAAACCGCAAAATGTCGGATCTTTTTCATATTTTAGCGTTTATAACCCTAAAGGACTAGTTGTTGATGATACTTTCTCGAAACATTTTTAAAGTAGACTAAATTCTTTACAATATGAGACTAGTATTGTCTCTGTAGCAAAGGTGGCAACCCTATCTTACGCATTTTCGATCAGAGTTACGTGATATCTAACGATCTGACGCGAGTTTAACATTTTTTCCCCATACTAAAAGTGCTCAACGGCGCTAAAGAAGTTTTCACTTCAAAAATCCGGACGTTGAAAAGGAAGCTGCGGTTTTTTTCGACACCTGACGAGATAGTAGCAGCAGGAGAGCGACTCATAATTACTCTATAGGGAGGCAACCCCAACATTCATAGCCTAAGCGAGCTGCAGTACCAACTATTTGCCAGGGCTGCGACGAGAACCAGCTTTTTTATTATTATTATGAAATGGGTTAACTCTTGACCCCAATCTTGACCAAGGTCATAGATGAGGTCGACGATGGAGCGAGTCAACCCAGAAAATGCCAATTAAGGCACTGGTACTCCCACGCACCGACGGACACAGCAAGCTGTTTGGCGTCGGACTTCGGTAGAAGGGGGGTCGCTAATTAAGGCACTGGTACTCCCACGCACCGATGGACACAGCAAGCTGTTTGGCGTCGGACTTCGGTAGAAGGGGGGTCGCTAACCAGACGGCCATTTACAGAGCCTACCACACCACATGAGACCATTGGACGCCACCTCAGATTCAAAACAAACTGAGGTGTCGTTGCCTAAGATGGACTACTCGGAGGCGGGTCTCATTTGTGTTTCCTTAGTCACCTCTTACGACAGCCACGGAAAGAGATGGGGTGGTGTTATTCTCAACCGATCAAACAGCTTAAATCTGTCCAGGTTCCCTGCTACACGAAACTCTTCTCGATTTCACTCCTTGCATCAATATTACACATCACATCTCATTCTTCGAAGACGCTCAGAGCTCTTTGTTTTTTCCTGTACAGCATTTATGGGCCACTATGGGGTAGTCATCAAAAACGATTGCCACGTTTGAGCCATAGTGAGCAGGAATGTGCTGTATGTATCTGTCAGCTATAGCACCAAATGATGAGCTTCGAGGCCACACAACTTTGTGAAGTAGATTCCCTCCATGCACTACTACAACTTGCTTCTCATTTAAGGTTACAGGTTGAAATATTGAATACAAGGTGGATTTTAAAATATTGCAAAAAATTGCGAAGTTCCAAAAAATTATAAACTTTAAAAGGCTTAATCTCAAAAACTATTGGGTCTACAGAAACAATATTAGTCTCATATTGTAGCCAATTTAGTCTACTTTAAAAACATTCTAATAAAGTATCATCAAAAACTTGTCTTTTAGGGTAATAACCGCTAAAATATGAAAAAGATCCGAAATTTTCGCGGTTTTTTTGATTTTTGACAAAGTTGCGTTCGGCGCACGAGGTCACAAACTTGGATTATTCATTGGGCCAATATCATGAACAAGTCTGCAAAAAATCAGAACTACCGGATTTGACGCATACTATCCCCATACTTTCAAGCGACAAGGTTACTGGATTAAATGTTCATTTTATAAGACAGAATGTAACCAAGCGAGGGGCACTAACCCTACACACATGTAAGTCCTAGCTGTTAGTATAAAAGGGGTAAAACCTTTTTAAAAAAAGGCTAGTATACTTTCGAGCTCCGTTCGTTTCGTTTTCTCTGGCGAAGGTCCCAACATTACAATTTTAATTAATCACTTACTACAAAATACATTTAACAGCTTTTACTCCTTTTGCCATGTGGTGATCGGTTGAGAATAACACCACCCCATCTCTTTCCGTGGGTGCCGTAAGAGGCGACTAAGGAAACACAAATGAGACCGGCCTCCTAGTAATCCATCCCAGGCAACGACACTTTTTTTTTTTCTGATCTGAAGTGTCATCCTATGGTCTCATATGGTGTGATAGGCTCTGTAAAGGACCGTCTGGTTCGTGACCACCCTCCTACCGAACTCCGACGCCAAACAGATTTTCTGGGTTAACTCGCTCCATCGTCGACCCAATCTTTGACCTTTATGGTCAAGATTGAGCTCATGAGTTAACCCATCTTATAGTAAAAAATCATCCTCTATTCAAGCTAAAAACTAGCATAAGCATGACTTGATTTGTCAGACCACATTACCTACTTATATCGCATTTAATAAGTGCTGTAATATTTTTTTAAAGGCCTACCTGTGGACTGCTGCAAGAGATATCGCAGCCATGTGTTGCCACTGCCTGGGAAGGAAGCTAATGCCACAACCGGCCCAGGCGGCACCCTCCAACGTAACGGCTTACACCATTTAACGTAACCTACACGCAGGCCCGCTCCACTACGCGCCGAATGCATAGGATTTAACATTAACAAAATAACAGAAAAATAAAGTATTACCACCATCGCCGCCAGTATGAATAGGAATCGCCGCGACATAGCAACGCAACGGCATTTATGTTATAATTAACTTGTTGGTAAACTTTTTAATTAATCATCAATTTATCATTCTGCGATTTGTAAACAAATATTTTATTCTAATAGAAACAGTCGCCTTGTCAGTACATTAGTTAGGCCCGAATGGTATAACATACTGAATACTTTTTCTGAATTGAATACTATTATATCAATAAGTTTAACCATGTAAACCATGTTAAGTCATTTTTTGCAATTTTCTTCCAATTTTTGTTGATTTCTTTCAATTCAAAAAATCGATGTGTTCATTTTTTTTTTGTTTAATTTTTCCCATCCGAAAAAGGCAAACGAAACTATGTCCATACAGCCATGTCTTCAGTGACAAATCTTTCTAACCTTATGCCCGCTTTTAATTATTTTAGAGCCCGAATTTCAAATTTTCATGAGCCAAGATTCAATCGGCTATAATTATTTTGATTCGTGATATATCGTTCGTTTAATTCGTAATCATACTACTTCGTACCACTCCCGAAAATGGTAAAGATTTACTTGCAGAGGTAGCACTAGATAATTTTTAAGTTCCCATGATTTAACATCAGAACAAACTTGACAAACATCATAAGTAAGATTAGACCAACATAGATAAGGATATCAGGATACAGGCTTCCATCAGTTGTCTTCAACTGCCAGCCTGAATTATCCTTAGGTACTAATAAGTATAAAGAGTATGATTCCGGGGAATCCTTGCCAGGATGGGGAAGACACTCAATATAAAACACTCCTTTGATTGTAACAGTTTATTCTTGGCTACTAACAAATCCTTCTTAACTCTAAAAGACGGCACCTATTAAATAATATGCGTCTGGGCAAGTCAGTCAATCAAAAATTCAAATTCAAATTCAAATTATTTTATTTGCAAGAATATGTTTTACATTAGATGTCAATTAAAAATGTTTACAGTGAGTCACATATTCTACCTAACCTAATAGGCATGCAAATATTTGTCACAGTTTAGATTTATTATTACAATATACAATAATTTATTTCTATGTCCATATTTTAAAATCAAAATATTCTTTTAAGTCATAAAATAAATGTTCATGCAGCCAACCAGTTATGTTACGAATAAAAATGTTACCTTCTAATAGTTTAATTTCCTCAGGCAAATTGTTAAAAACAACTATACACATATAAAAAACGTTTTTCTTAAAAATATCAAGCCGACATTCGGGTTTATAAAGTAAGTTGGCATATATGGATCTGGCCTGTCTTGTAGAAACATCGCAACGCCGTTTAAACAACGAACGGTTATTCTTAACAAAAATACATAGGTCTCTTATATAAATGCATGTCAATGGTAATACCTTAAGTTTTTTAAATATAGGCCTGCAACTGTCCATGAAATGTGCATTACAAATAGCCCGTAAACATTTTTTTTGAACAATAAAAACTCTTTCTGCATCAACTGAGTTACCCCACATCATAAGTCCATATCTCAAGACAGATGAGACATAGCCATGGTAAGCAGTCAACGCAGCCTCCAGTGACACAGTTTGTCTAAGACGCCCAAGCGCAAATACAAAACGGTCTAGTTTGTTACAAATGTAGTCAATATGATTTTTCCAATTCAAATGATTGTCAAAATGTAAGCCTAAAAATTTTATTGTATCAACGGAACACCCATTCTTGAACGGAACACCCTCAGAATATTCTAAACTATTCTGAGGGAACACCGGTCTCTTGAATAATTTGTCAACGTCAAAGTAAATGGGTGCGTTCGAATATCGAACGCCGCCACGAGTATTATAAATGTGAATGTAAGTTTGTTTTTTACGCTCTAGTTACGCTTTCAGTAGTTTACTACTGAACCGATTTTGAAGAAATTTGGTATAGAGATAGATTAGATCTTGAGGAATGACAAGGATTTTATGCTACAGCTGGGCACGATGTAGCCTGTAGTCCACGCGGGCGGAAAGCTAGTCTATACTTACTGATATTATAAAGAGGAAAAGTTTGAATGTTTGTTTGCATTGAAAAGGCTAAACTACTGGACCGATTTGAAAAATTCTTTCACCACTAGAAAGCTACATAATCCCCAATGGACATAGGCTACATAATTTTCCCGAATTCTTACGGGAACGAAGTCCCGGGCGGAATGCTAGTAAATAATAACATTACTAGCTTTCCGCCCGCGTGGCGATAGAGTAGAGGCGAAGTCCCCATAAATGGGAAAAGAAAATGGTTTTTCCCACATAAAATAATAAATAACAATAAATTAACCGTAGGAAAAAATGTGAAACGAAAGACTATAATACCTACTATGTCTATTTTTTATTATGTTCTTATGTAAGTGACATTATTATTTATAATGAGAAATAAATATCTTTATACTATTATCTTAATTCGTGACATCTTAATCAGCGAGAACAAACTCATAAAAACTTTTGTTTCTTTATAATACTAACGTGAAATTTAAACAAAACGAGCATTTTGATTAAACGTTTATTTTGACATATTTATATTTTTGAATATTTTTTACACCAATTTAACCAATCCTAATTTAAAATTAAATCTACACTATTAAGACTACATAATAAATAAATTTAAAGAGAGATAAAAATAAAATGTTCGAACAATCAATAAAGGGAAGCTACGCTTCCTTTAATAGCTCATATCATAAAGTAGAAATTAATGTCGTCAAAAATATATAAATAAAATGCAAAAAAATGCGATAAAATTGTCATTACAAGAATAAAACTTAAAAAATTCGTAACAATACAAAAACAATCACTTTAAAAGCTTTCTATAAAAATATATTTTCGTTGATTAAAAATAAATAACTTCCAAACACCGATTTCACTGTGACGCACATTTTCTTTGTACATTTCATACGACTAAAACATAATTCACTTAATAGACAATCTCTATTAAGTAGTCAAGAATAAAAAGGCCAACATGCAAGTTGAATTATTTTATAACCCTGCTATGTCGAGTTTTCCAGTTTCATGATTTTTGACTTTGTCATTAGTTTTTTTTTACCCTGGGGTTAAAAAGTGCAAGTCCGCTTTTAAACCTCGCCTATTTTGAACGTCAAATGGCGAGTGTAATATAAAGAAAGATAAATTGTTACTAAGTTTTACCTACTATAAGAACAAAAAAAAAGAGAGTCTAGGCAATTAAGAGTCTACATGATAGTAAAAATTATAGTTAAATTGATACTGGTAAACTATTTTTTCGACTTAAAATCGATCAGATAAAAAAAAGGCTCGGACGACCAAAACATACAGGATGTTTTTGGATTCACCCAGGGGTAAGGAATCTAAAAAAAAATTTAGACGTCACCTTTTAACCACCCATAATAGGACTACCATTATATGTTGTTTCCATCCATCAACTCGATGAGGTGTATACCAAATCTGGTTGAACTTAACGAACTACCAAAGTAGGGCGCGGCTGACCAATTTCAGTATTTTTAAAACGCTTTACCCGCGTGAGGGATATTCACAAAATAATATTTGGGAAAGAAAAATGTTCGGCGCGAATGGGACTTGAACCCACGACCCGAGAATTACATATTCTGGTGCTCTAACCAATAGGGATGTTGACTAATTTTATTTATTATTTATCTTTAACTTGTTCACTTATAAACCAATTTTAATGCTGTTTTCGGATATAAATATATTTCTAGCATTCTTTTTTGTTTCACAAACAATAATTCATAAAATCAAACACTGTCAACATCCCTATTGAGCTATGGTGCATTCAACTCAAGTGGCGTTTCTCATTACCTTGCTAAGCACATTACATCGTACGTGTAGGTTAGCGCCATCTCTGTCTCGTACTGAGAACTACAGACTCTCACCACTTATTTCAAGTTTTCCTGATCCTATACAGAGGGTGAGTTTTTAATCACCAGCCAAATTTTTATTACGGTGTCAGTAATGTTGATAAAACGTAAATAAGGAGGAAATATTATTATTATTTTCAAAAATTTCTAATTTTGATACTCTTTTTTTAACGTCTTAGAGGATGAATTTTGTAAAACTCAGAAACATGGGTGTCACAAATTGTGTTCAAGAGTACTACCAAGTTTCGAGTCAATTGGACGATGTTATTTCTTTTCCATACAAAAATTTGGATTTATTTTCATGCTTTAGATTAGACGATCTAGCTTGAAAGTTTTTTTGTACGTAAACTTTATGAAAATTTAACAGACCCGTATTTTTTTGTTTCTACGTTTCATATACATATGTATATGAAACGTAGAAACATATGTATATGAAACGTAGAAACATATGTATATGAAACGTAGAAACAAAAAAATACGGGTCTGTTAAATTTTCATAAAGTTTACGTACAAAAAAACTTTGAATGGTGATAAAAAAATCTTCCTGTATAAGAGAGATTGTCTGTCTACAAAATAGATCTGTTCATTAATTGCAGGGTTTACATTTATTCAGTTATTCAACGATCTCATAGTAAAGGTTATTAAAGACCTTATAGCAGGGGTGGCCAACCGGTCGATCGCGATCGACCGGTCGATCGCGATCGACCGGTCGATCGCGACTGTTAGTCCAGTCGATCGTGGCAAGGCAAAAAAATTAAAAACATTTCAGAATTAAGTTTTTTCTCTTAATATAATAAAAAAAATACTACATGATTGTGTACTGAACTATGCTGTTTCACTATGCTGTTTCATTTAAGATTTCAAGAAGTATGTAATTGGTAAATCGCACAGGGTTTCGTTAGTAAACAGGCGATCTTGGGTCTAATCAAGTTGGCCACCCCTGCCTTATAGTATAGGTAATTAACTACTTGTGCCCTAGAATTACCAATGGTATAAATTATTCGCTAATTCCGCTAATTAAGGCGCACTTGCACTTATATTTACACCCGGGTAAAAATACCAAGTACGGAAACTCGTAATAAAGTGCCATAGGTCACCCATCAGGTTCCCTGCCCCCGTGTACATTGATTAACCTCACTTAACAACGAGCGCTTCGCAAAAGCTGTATAAACATAATAAAAAAATAACAATAAACAACGTCAGGAAAACATAAAGACTAACAATTAGGTATAAACACTTAAAAAACAATAAGATAAGGCGATTCAGCTCAAAAAATAAAAAAAATGATTGAATGAAGAATTGATTTAAAAAATTGGCCCCAAAAAAAAAAAACCCAGAGACCTTCGGTCAATCTAAATGAAGACATAGGAACATTGTCTTCATTATTGATCTGTTGAGACGTAGAAATGATAAAAATAAATTGGACTATTTTAAAATAGCAAGAATTACCGATGATTTTCCCCATGATGATTGCCCATAACATTGAACAATTTTACCCCAGAAACAGGTCGAACTATGAAAAAATATTGCATTTCCTTGCAACTTCTGCAATCAACTGATGTGTCTTAGCATAGGAAGTCATTTCGAGGATGTCAAATACGTTCCTTGGAGAAAGTTATTTAATTTTATGGAGCGAATCACCCCTAATGTTTTGCTAATTTAAAATAGCCCACACAAGTAAAAAAGAGGCTAAAAAATAGCTTTAAACATCTCTAAAAATCTTGGAGTAAAGATTCACTTCCAGACTTTGTTGAATAAATCTTGAATAGAATCATAAATAGCGAAGGTAATGGCTACGTCAAAACAGACCCTACTTAGTCTGGGTATGGTTCCTTTGTAAAACGCAAAGAACCCTTCGTTTTTCCACGTTTTAATAAAACAATCCCATGTACTGCTGTACTTCGAAGCTTCTAATCCTTGCATCCTCGTCTTGATGACGTCAATGGGCGTGTTACCGAAGACCGATGCCGCTCCTGCGAAAAAAAATAGCATTCAAATACCTACACGGAATCCTCAACGAGCATGTAACCTATTGAGAAACAATCTGCGGCGATGAGTTTCTAATAACACTTCAGTGGTTTTGCACAGACATTTTTAAGGCGACTACAGCACCTAAATTACTATTTTATGATGCGTAGATAAGCATGACGCACTGCATTAAATCGAAGAAAAAAATACTACGGTAATATTCATTACATAAACTAGATAAGTAGTTTGCTGAAAACATGATTCAGCACTTTTAGTTCCATAGAAAAAGCTCACAAAGTCACCTCTAAATACCCAATATTGTGTATCTTTTAAGCTGTAAAAACGATAGTAAACTGCACACAGGAACTTAAATTTGCTATCAAAATGTTTGTGATTGAACACTCTCGATAAGTAGTTAACGCATTTTTCGATTTAAGCTGTTAAGTACCTTTCCATAAATCTCATTTTTCTAACTTTCAAACATGTTTTTACGCACGCACGCTTTCATAGTCCGTAAACTTCGTGTATCGACACTGTTCGCACTGCCGGCCCAGGCCTGTTGAGAGACGGAGATGGCACTATTCCTATGTGTGCTGCCTTTATCGGGTGCTGTAGTCGCCTTAAGGCGCTATTTACACACAAGTGACGTGGCGCGGCGGTCAAAGCAAAACAAAACGAATCTTATTACCGTAGTAAAGGTTTTTTTTCATCCGTCGCTTTTTACGTTGCTTTGATCGCCGCGCCCCACTACGTCACTAGTTCAAATGTCTGTTTAATGCACCATGTGAACCTCTACTGGTTACATGTTCAGTGGGAATCCTCGAAATCGCTGATCCAAACTGTACTTTGCTTTTTTACGCTTTTGACGACACATCTATATAATGAGTTCCGACGCATATTATTGCGTTTAATGTTTTACAATGCAGAAGGCGAGGAAATAAAAAATAAGATTTATTTTTAATTTACATAAACGTTAAATTGATTAAATGTTATAACATTAAAAGAAACGTTATATAGAAACGTAACATTAAGGATTATTTAAACATGTTGGGTGTTTTAAAACTAGTTTGCAAAAATTAAGGATATGATGGGATGATCAGCCTGCGAAACTAAACAACTTTTCTCAAGAAACGTAGCTCGATTGCGTTTCAGTGACAAGTGACAATCGAAGTAAAAATCTTCAACACTTCACTCCATCTTTCCACCATCAACATTTGCTGTAATTTGGAATGTTTTCCCCAAACCACCTGCAGTGTCGACTACTATCGTGTGTTTATCTTTTACATAGATTCCTTCATCCTGTGCTATGACCTCCGTTATTACTTGTGGCAACTTCACTTCTATACTCTCACTTGTGTGCTTTGGATTCGAAATGGATAATGTAACTTGGTTATTGGTTGTTTGTTTATACAATAACGTCGCTGGCTTATTAACGTGTATCCCTTCAATTGTTCCACCACTTTTGTCCCAAAGAGTCGCACCGAGTGTTTGATTATTTTTGTCTTTTACCGCCTGGACTTCTGAATTATTTGCAACAATTTTGTACGGGACTTCTTTAGCAATTGTATCCAACTTACTTTCAGTTGCATTAGGATACGTCATATAAGCGTATTGAGCATTAGTTACATCTTTCCCGTGATTAATAATTATGTTCTGATAAGTACCTTCATAAAGAGTATTGTCTGGAAATCCTTCATTGATTTCTGTATAAGTACCCGAGCGTTCTTCTCTTTTTATTTGAACTGTTTGTTTATCAAGCATTACGTAACCAATGCTCTGATTTTTTGCAGTTGACTTTAACAGTAACCAATCAGATTCCTGCATTACTAGATCTCCCTCGGTACTTCTATCTTTACCTTGTTTGTCGATTAACTTATAGACACTCTTTGGGTCTAGTAAACGATTCTCGATTATTGTTTCAATGCTACTATTTGTTGTTCCACTGATATCTGTACCCAGAGAAATAATTTTACCGTCTATAATAAACCAAGACTTTTTAGCTCGTACATTCATTTTTGTTTTATGACCGTTGTTAAAGAATCCTTTTTTATTGAGTTGCATTGATAGGAATGCATCTTTTTTATTTGTTACACCGCCTACATACGACTCAGAAGATTTAAATGCTGCGAAATCAGGCCGTTCTTTATGTAAAGCGACCGTGTCAACTGTTGTCCCCGGCAACCGATACCAATCTACTGTGGGCCAAAAGGCGTCGCCAAATTGTTGGTCACTGTTGTAGAGATAGACCATACCGTCAGATAGATGCCAGCCTTTTAGGTTCTCCTTATTTCCCGCTTCAAACGAAGAAATACGATTCGAATACATACTTATGCCCAACTGAATTTGAGGATCACTATACATAAACCGATCCATCGCGCCATATACATGACTTCCTAAAAATGGCTTGACTGAGGTATCAATGCTTTGGTCAGCTAGAACATTCTTTGTTAAAAATAAATTATAAAAAAACTCAACATTTTTATAGTAGTAACCTGGGTTCTGAACAATCCAGTACTTTGCAGCACGTTGTAGGTTTCGTTTTTGCTCCGCAATGGCAAACTCAGAATTGATTAATAAGTTATATATTGTTTTTGTTACGGGCCCTTTTACTTTTTCTAAGGGATTCCTTGACATTGAACGCCCATTTACGCAAGCCATAGGTTCACCGTTAGCTACTACCGGCAAAAAAGCATTTTGTATATTTGTTACATATTCGTTTAATTTATCTTCGTCTAATTGCCATCTTGTATGATCAATAATGGAAAGCATTTCTCCCACACCTTTTATTAACCAATTTCCGTAATGTCCAGTGTAAGGAGTGTTTCCGTGCTGTATAAATGAGCCATCTGGATAAAATCCATCGTTTTTTCTTACTGTTTTCAACACCTCTTCAATGCTATGAACAGCGGTTTGAATCATCTCATAATTTTTACTTAAAGAACAATTTTTCTTTAGTAACCCTAACCCTAAATACGAATTCGCCATATCACTTCGATTGGCACCTGTAGTTCTTAAAGTACCGAATGAAATGTCATTTGGTTTCTCTTGACTTACAGTTAATAATTGAATATAAGGGTCAGGTAAATATTTCAGCATAACGTCAACATATTTATCGACTTTTACTTGTTCGATCTCGTCGCAGACAATTATAAGAATCGTAATGAATTGCTGGGGTGTTCCGATTTGCCAATCCCACCAGTTGCCGAAATATTTTTTTCCATCATACTTTCCAGATGCGGTCATAAAGTCTAATCCTAAAACAATCTGCTTCAGGACTTCTTCATTTTTATCAACAGAAGATCCTGTTGTACCGTACGCTCTTGTTATTACAGCTAGATTTTCAAACTGCGTTGTTACATCTGCACTGTTGGTTTCTGTGTCAATCCTTTTCCAAAGTCTCGTCCGATCTTGACGTTTATCTAAATTGTTTAAAAGTTCATCAGCTTTTTTTGATAGATTCTCAACAAATTTCTTTATATCCGGATCTGACAGATTGGGTGAATCCCCGATCACATTTGTTCTCCACTTTTTTCGCATTTTTACTATCTGTTGCTTCATTTTTGATAATGAACAATGCAGTCGGGTCATTTGAGCCGAGGCTTTTTATAAGATTTTTTTATCAAAATCGATAGCGAAGCGTGACTACCTACTTAGTACGAAATGTAAGGGACAGCTTAGCAAATGTTCAGATGGAATTTACCTACAACTATGATTGGCTACAAGTCTTATTTTTTCCCGGAAACGTCAAGTTAAGGAGTTTTCGTTATTTACCTATTTTCGTAATACGCAATGTACTGCGAAACTGCGACCCACGCGTCACTGCCATCAGAATGCGATGTACGTACATTGCTGATTTTCGTGTTTTTAGCTATTATTTACAATTTTTGTTCATTGCAAGATGAAGTATATTCGAATAAATAGTTAAATTTCAAAGCAGATATTAAAAGACATTTTCCTGAGGATTATTCCGCTGAAAAATTGTTAAGAATGATGGTCTGAATCAGGGTTTAAATTTTTCCTTGGTATCACACGTTTTATACATAGGTATATTTTTTTCCATTACCCATTGGATCCGCCCTAGATCGAATATCATTGTTTTTATGCTCAATAAAATAATAATTAGGTTTTAAATTATTGTATTGTGTATTCGTTTCGAATCATGAAATCAATTTCTACAGTTAATTCAATTATCTCTTCATAGACAAAAGCAGACTTCAAACCGTCTAAAAGAGATATTGATATTTGTAAAATTTTATACAATAACTTTTTACAAACATACATACCCGCTCTTTTTTGGAAGTCGGTTAAAATTGGTAAGAATAAGTTATTTCGGATATCACTCTTACATTCAAACTTACGAACTTTATCAGTGAAATCGAATAAGGGATTCTACTGAAATCTCTTTTATTTAGATGCTACGATTGTAACATCCAGATATTAAGTGTGGAATTTCAGTAAACCAATTTTACCAATGAAAGACATGATTTTTACACTAATTCCACTTATTTATTTAATATATTTATGCAAACGGTCTTACATCATCTTCAGGCGTATCTTTGTTTATTAAGGGGATACTTAAAAAAAAAACTGGCTAAGTACGAGTCGGACTCGCACACGAAGGGTTCCGTACCATTATCTATAAAAAACGAGCAAATAATCACGTTTGTTGTATGGGAGCCCCTTAAATATTTAAGTATTTTATTCTGTTTTTTAGTATTTGTTGTTATACCGGCAACAGAAATACATTATCTGTGAAAATTTCAACTGTCTAACTATCACGGTTCATGAGATACAGCCTAGTGATAGACGGACGGACAGCAGAGTCATAGTAATAGGGTCCCGTTTTACCCTTTGGGTACGGAACTCCAAAGACTAAAAATTTAAAACGAATTATCAAATAAGTAGTTAACACTGATCAGAGTTTTCAAACCGCACAATGGTCTCCGACTTGGTTTTAACGACTGTAGTCAATCGAAAACAGCCGGGACCGACACCTTAACGTGCCCTCCGAAGCACAGAAACGCTCGTGATACATTTTCACTTTGGTCATTGATCCGGTTCCCATCAAATGGACATTTTATTGCATGTCAAAAGTAATTTTAAAATAATTTAACAGTGGTGAGGAGAATAGACACCGTTAATCTGATTTTTTTAACATTTCAATTTATTTAGATTTTTCTAATATTTGAAATTTTAATTAATTGTGACTTTTCTAATTTTTGACATTTTAGTTTATTTTTATTTCTCTTTGACATCATTGATAAATTTTTGATATTTTCAAATTGTTTAGCTAATTAAATTTAAATTTGTGAGTGCATGAAAAATTGATTTATTATTTTAGTCATCAGTTTTTATAATTTTTGTAAGTTTTGTATTAATTTTCTAGCTTTAATCTTAATTTTTATGTATCTAACTACATTCCAACACAATTGTAAAATATTGTTATAAGGAATAAAATAAATAAATACATAAATCAATCAATTTGCTGTTTGTGACTTTTTTGATTTCTAGGGCTTCTAATGCTTTGAGTTTTCTTCTTTTGTCACAATCGTGAAGGTAGGTATTTAATATTCAAACGTATGGTTGTTTGAGTTGAGGTGTTGAGCAAAAGTTGAACTTTGTGTTTTTCTGTTCTAACTAGCAATATGCTCTTAGATCTTTGAGGGAAAGTTTTTTCCCGGTTTGTCTAATATTACTATCAACATCCTAGACTTAACGATTGATATCAAAGAAAATAGACACAAAAACAAGATCTATAGAAAATCGACTTATAGTGACAATACATGCCACCTCTCGCCACCCGGACAATCATAAACATATTCCTTTGACAGTGGAGATTTTAAAGAAGAACTAAACATTATAAAGAAAATTGCCACTAACAACCGATATGCAGAAAGCCTAATCGATGGGATCCTTAAACGAAAAATCTAGAAAGGTACATAATTTATGCAATTCAATTCAATATTTTATTTGCGTAAAGAATTACATTCTATGCAAAACAATATAAATAATAAAATAAATTAGTTCTGGAAGAGGTAGAATCGGTCCAGTAGTTTCGGAGCATATTCAATGCAAACAAACATACAATGAAATCTTTCCTCTTGATAATATTAAAGTAGATTAACGATACATACCTGTAATGAGTGTCTATGCTATAATATCGTTTACCGTTTTATAATGCAGTAGGCGATTTTTTTTACATAAACGTTAAATTTGTTAAATGTTACAACTTACAACATTACATTAATACAACATTAAAAAAAAACGCCATGAATTGAAACGTAACATTAAGTTTTATTTAAACATATTTAGTGACTTAAAATATTCGCAAAAATTAAGAATGAGATCGGATAATCCGTCTACGACACTGAACAACTTTTCTCATAAAACGTAGCTCGATTGCGTTTCAGTGACAAGTGACAATCGAAGTAAAAATCTTCAACACTTCACTCCATCTTTCCACCATCAATATTTGCTGTAATTTGGAAACTTTTCCCCAAACCACCTGCCGTGTCGACTACTATCGTGTATTTATCTTTTACATGGATTCCTTCATCCTGTGCTATGACCTCCGTTATTACTTGTGGCAACTTCACTTCTATACTCTCACTTGTGTGCTTTGGATTCGAAATGGATAATGTAACTTGATTATTGGTTGTTTTTTTATACAATAATGTCGCTGGCTTATTAACGTGTATCCCTTCAATTGTTCCACCTCTTTTGTCCCAAATAGTAGCACCGAGCTTTTGATTATTTTTGTCTTTTACCGCCTGTACTTCTGAATTATTTGCAACAATTTTGTACGGGGCATCTTTAGCAATTGTATCCAATTTACTTTCAGTTGCATTAGGGTACGTCATATAAGCGTATTTAGCGTTAGTTACGTCTTTTCCGTGATTAATTATTATGTTCTGATAAGTACCTCTATAAACAGTATTGTCTGGATATCCTTCATTGATTTCTGTATATGTACCCGAGCGTTCTTCTCTTTTTGTTTGAACTGTTTGTTTATCAAGCATTATGTAACCAATGCTCTGATTTTTTGCAGTTGACTTTAACAGTAACCAATCAGATTCCTGCATTGCTAGATTTCCCTCGGTACTTACATCTTTACCTTGTTTGTCGATAAATGTATAGACACTCTTTGAGTCTAGTAAACGATTCTCGATTATTGTTTCAATGCTACTATTTGTTGTTCCACTGATATCTGTACCCAGAGAAATAATTATGCCGTCTATAATAAACCAAGACTTTTTAGCTCGTAAATTCATTTCTGTTATATGACGGTTGTTAAAGAATCCTTTTTTATTGAGTTGCATTGATAGAAATGCATCTGTTTTATCTGTTACACCGCCTACATACGACTCAGAAGATGTAAATGCTTCGAACCCATTAAATTCATTATGTAAAGCGACCGTGTCGACTGTTGTCCCCGGCAAACGATACCAATCAACTGTGGGCCAATATGTGTCGCCAAATTGTTCGTCACTGTTGTAGAGATATACCATACCGTCAGACAGATGCCAGCCTTTTAGGTTCTCCTTAAGTATCGCTTCGAACGCAGAAATACGATTTGAATACATACTTATGCCCAAATGAATTTCCGGATCACTATAAACAAACCGATCCATCGCACCATATACATGACTTCCTAAAAATGGCTTGACTGAGGTATCAATGCTTTGATCAGCTAGAACTTGCTTTGTTAAAAGTAAATCATTAACAAACCGAGCATTTTCGTAGTAGTAACCTGGGTTCTGAACAATCCAGTATTTTGCAGCACGTTGTAGGTTTCTTTTTTGCTTCGCAATGGCAAACTCAGAATTGATTAATAAGTTATATATTGTTTTTGTAACAGGCCCTTTCATTTTATCTAAAGGATTCCTTGTAATTGAACGACCATTTACGCAACCCATTGGTTCACCGTTAGCTATTACCGGCAAAAAAGCATTTTGTATATTTGTTACATATTCGTTTAATTTATCTTCGTCTAATTGCCATCTTGTATGATGAATAATGGATATCATATCTCCCATACTTTTTAGTAACCAATTTCCGTATTGTCCAGTGTAAGGAGTGTTTCTGTGCTGTATAAATGAGCCATCTGGATAAAATCCATCGTATTTTCTTACTGTTTTCAACACATCGTCAATGCTATCAACAGCGGTTTGAATCATCTCATAATTTTTATTTAAAGAACAATTTTTCTTTAGTAATCCTAACCCTAAATATAAAACCGCCATGTCACTTCGATTGGCAGCTGTAGTTCTAAAAGTACCCAGTGAAATTTTAATTGATTCTTCTTGACCTGCAGATAATAATTGAATATAAGGGTCAGGTAAATATTTCAGCATAACGTCAACATATTTATCGACTTTTACTTGTTCGATCTCGTCGCAGATAATTATAAGAATCGTAGTGAATTGCTGGGGTGTTCCGATTTGCCAATCCCACCAGTTGCCGAAATATTTTTTTCCATCATACTTTCCAGATGCGGTCATAAAGTCTAATGCTAAAACAATCTGCTTCAAGACTTCTTTATTTTTATTAACAGAAGTTCCTGTTGTACCATACGCTCTTGTTATTAGAGCTAGATTTTCAAACTGAGTTGTTACATCTGCACTGTTGGTTTCGGTGTCAATCCTTTTCCAAAGTCTCGTCCGATCATGACGTTTATCTAAATTGTTAAAAAGTTCATCAGCTTTTTTTGATAGATTCTCAATAAATTTCTTAATATCCGGATCTGACAGATTGGGTGAATCCCCGATCACATTTGTTCTCCATTTTTTTCGCATTCTTACTATCTGTTGCTTCATTTTTATAAATAATAATGCAGTCGAGTCATTTGATCCGAGGCTTTTTGTAAGATTTTTTATCAAAATCGATGGCGAAGCGTGACTAATTAATACAAAATGTAAGGGACAGCTTAGCAAATGTTCAGATGGTGGAATTTACTCATAACTATTAGCTACAAGTATTATTTTTTCTCGGAAACGCAAAGTAAAGGATTTTTTTTTACCAGCCCATATTCGTCCCCACCGAGGGGCACAGGCTTCCTTCAAAATACGAAGGGGATTTAGGCCATAGTCCACCACGCTGGCCCAATGCGGGTTGGTGGGCCACTCGTCCACCAATGGAGTTTTAGTTTTAGTTATTTGTACTTATTAAAAGTGGAATAAAAATATATTTAAACGGTTTTATTTAGCTCACCCCATTTGTTTTATTCTTGGGTCAAAAGTAATTCAAATTTCACCCTCTTCCTGTCAACCGATTAATCTGAAATTTTGTATACACTTTGGATTTTGGTGACAATACAATTATGTTTATTCATTATCATTATAAATTCAAGATGGCCGCCGCTACAAAATGGCGGATAATTTATGTTTTATTAATCCCATCAATATGGGTATCAAATGAAAGGGCTCAACAAGCAGAATACAATATACTATAAAAAATTGAAATCCAAGATGGCGGCCGCTACAAAATGGCGGATAACGTAGGTTTTATCAATCCCATCAATATGGGTATCAAATGAAAGGGCTCAACAAGCAGAATACAATATACTATAAAAAATTGAATTACAAGATGGCCGCCGCTACCAAATATATGATTTAATAAAAATTAAAAACTAGAAAATAAAAATAGGTAAGTAAAAAAACTTTTTAAGTTAAACGGTTTTATGTTAAACATACATTGTAATGTTTAAGATAAATGTACTAATAAAATAGATACAGTCGTGGGAATTATAAACATATGCATAGACTAGACTAAAATAAAACCGTGGGGCACATTAAGTCGATAATTTGTAGACAATTGACGTGCCCCACGGTTTTATTTTAGTCTAGTCTATGCATATGTTTATAATTCCCACGACTGTATCTATTTTATTAGTACATTTATCTTAAACATTGCAATGTATGTTTAACATAAAACCGTTTAACTTAAAAAGTTTTTTTACCTATTTTTATTTTTTTTAGTTTAGTTTAATGAATATCTTCGGCTATATCGTATTTTTTTCTGTTTAACTTCTCGTCAAGCATATTGGGTAGATTTAACCCTCCGCATACCAGGTGGGGTCTAATAAACCCCAGGCGGTGAAAAATCGATATATTTTCAAAAATTTTCGTGCGCGGAATCTGAAGCTCTCAGTAGCTGGAGTTACGACGTTCTTACACTGGCAAGTACCATTAGTTTAGTGGTGCGTGCGTTTTTTAGGGCTCTAGATGCGTTTTTGTTTAGAATTATTGTTATTTGAGCATATACAAAATGCAATTATGGCGAACTAAAGAACTCCTACCTCGAGATTAAAGTAAAAATTTAAAGATGTGTCATCGTTGTTCAATTTTTTTAAATTTAGTCAGTTTAATTACAAACATTGGTAATTATTAATTCTTAGGGTGATTTCAAGTCTAAATTAGTAGTCAGAAGATGGCATTTTCGCTACCCTTTTTCAACAAACCATTTAATCTATTTCATTTTTTTTTATATATAGGGCTACTCAGGTTATGTTTAATTTCAAAAATATGCAATAATAATTCAGTACCCCTATTCCTATCTGATTACAGCGACCATTTTGTTAGGGTATGTCAGACCCCACCTTGTATGGCATGTTACAAATTTTTACCTGGTATGCCGAGGGTTAAATTAGTTAGCGAAAATTAAGGTTATGGATCAATCAGCCCACTAAACTGAACAAATTTCCCTAAGGAACATAAGTCGAAATATGAAAAAAGGCGAAAATTGAGTAATTATTGTAAGTATCTTCACAACCTGGTAGCTGATAATTGGACGTCGGCCCAGGCTAACTGGTATTTATACGTTTGGTACTAGTACGTACTAGCACTACTATTTCCCACACTTTTGGTTAGTGAGAAAATATTTTTTGTCTGAAGGCCCTAGGATCTAGGATCTCAGACTATAAATAGAAAATGTTTTTTTTTCTTGGTCTTGTTCTATACTGAACACAAATTGTGTTTCATATTTATTAAATTTTGAGTGGGTAGGGTATTACCCGTTTTATAATTATTAGTTTTTTTCCATTCCCCATTGGATCCGCCCTTTATCGAATATCATTGCTTTTACGCTTATTAAAATAATAATAATAAGGTTTCAGTAAATTTAGTATTGTATTGTGTATTTCGTTTCGAATCATGAAATCAATTTTATCCGTTAATTCAATTAAGTAATTATATTTTTTAAGTGTAACAAATTTCATAGGCAAAAACAGACTTCAAACTGTCTAAAAGAGAGATTGAAATTAAAATTTCATACAGAAATGGTAAGAATCAGTAATTACGGATATGACTCTTAGACCCAATTTCACCAAACTCTGTTAGTTTTTTTTTATAGTGGCAACAGGACATTACTGCCAGTGTCACGTCGATTTATGTAAGAAAAAATACAGAGCGTATCAGAACTAAATGCAGAACTTTCCTGAATCAGAGTGGCTTATAAGTTCCCTTAGAGTCTAATATTGTTTATGTGGCAAAAATGAGCCAGAGCAAAAATAATGTTGGGATCTTGAAACTGTAAAAGAATCTTTGCATTGATAGGAAGAGGAACCTTAAGTCTTATCAGATCACGATAAAGGAAGGTATTATTGTATTGAGAGCATGCCAGAACAATATGATCTAAGTCCCCATCATCCAGACCACACACACATAACGAGGAGTCCCGGATTCGGATCTTTTTAGGATATATGGGAGAACAGCAGTGACCGAGTCTCATTCTAATTAGTGTTGAGGTAATCTGTTTAGGTAAGTGAAATTTGGCAAACCAGGGTTTTCGTTTAACATCCGGCTGAATTTGTGCAAACCATTTCCCGCGGGATTTACTCGACACCGACCAATAAGAGGACCAGGAACGCATCAGAAAAGAAGAGGAAAGAGCAACAAGATCATGGGAGTAATTACAAAAAGGAACCTTATCACCACACACAACTGCTTCCTTCGCCACCTGATCAGCTTATTTAACAGACGATTAGCAGCTAACCTGAGATTTGACAATGTCATTTTTATACTTTTTGTTTGACGTTTTGTCTGATTAACTTCTTAATCGTGGATTAACTAACTAACAAAGTATGGTGCAATTGGACCTTACATTCAAACTTACGAACTGTTTCAGTAAAATTGAATAAGGGATTCATCTCTTTTATCTAGATGCTACGATCCAGATATTAAGTGTGGAATTTCAGTAAAACAAAACAAGCTTTTATTTTATCTCAAAAAAATATACACATCAACACGGTCGCGGTCTAGGGATATTGCACGGTTTTTCATACAAAAGAGGTCTGTTTGAGAAGCTACGAAGCGTACTCGAGATACATGGAGCGCTATTATTTTGAGACGAGCAAGCGCTAAACCTGAATTTTCAATTTTAATTAAAAAAAATTGTTTCACTTGAAATTTCTGAAAACGTGACGAAAAAGAAAAAAAAATTGCGTAAATTCGACAATTTTCATACAAAAAGCAGGCAAAAAGTGCATTTTCGTTTTCGTTTCCGTCAAGGTTTTAGAAATTTCAAGTAAAACAAAATTTATTGACTAGAATTGAAAATTTAGGTTTAGCACTTGCTCGTCTGAAAATTATAGCCCTTCATGTATCAAGAGTATGCGTTTATAGCTTCTCAAACAGACCTCTTTTGTATGAAAAATCGTGCAATATCCTAGACCATATGTCCCTGTTTAATAATTATGTAAAGATAATCACGACACAGGCCTAGCCTAGTGTGGTAATCTCAGTAAAACTATGTTGTATTATTCGGTCAGTTTAATATATCATTTATCATTATCATAGACCATGTTGATGTGTGTATAACAAATTAAAAGGTTATTCCTTTAAATGTGGATTGAGTATTTAACTATTTGCACACATACATTTTGAATAATTGAAGTCGGTTTATAATAGCTATAGATTTAAGTAATTACCGTGAAAAGGCATGCTTAGAAGTTGTAATCAAGCGTGAATTTGATAAAAAATCTATTATTTAAACAGTGCCCTGGTTTATGACTATCTATAGTCTGCAAAAACAAAAATGGACCAACAAATAGGAAGAATGAGAAAAAAATGGAGAGCGAATTTAGTTGGAGATTCATCTAGTCACCCAGATTCAGACATATACAAATATTATGTCGAGAAACTTTCAAGTATGGCAGACGAATCTTATAAAAAATTGGATACGACTGAAGGTCGCCCCAGGCTTTGGACGAAGATTACTACAGAAAACAACAGTGGAGATCTTGCAACTCAGTTTGAAAAACTAGCGATTCTAGCTAAAGCATATGGTACAACAGGAACTACTATTTTCAATAATCAGGAGGTCCTAAAACAAATTGTAAATGCGTTAGACTTCTTGACAGAATCTGAGCGGTATTCAGGAGATAACTTTTTTGGCGACTGGTGGGACTGGCAAATCGGAATACCACAACAATTTACTACGATTCTCATGATTATCTGTGACGAGATAGATCAAGAAAAAGTTAACAAGTATGTAGATATTATGCTCAAATATATACCTGATCCATATTGTCAATTACTTGTCCAAAGTCAGGATAAAGCAGCTGATATAAAATGTGCATCAAATTTTAAAAATTCTGGAGCCAATCGAACGGGCGAGGCGATCTCTTATCTAGCATTAGGATTGTTTAAGAAGAACTATGGGATGATTCACACTGCTGTTAATAGTATTGAAGGTTTATTGAAATCAGTAACTAGTAACGATGGATTTTATCCAGATGGTTCTTTTGTACAGCATACTTTTACTCCATACACTGGATTTTATGGGAATTACTTGTTAAAAGATATGGGTGATCTACTTACAATCGTTAATAATTCACAATGGGAGGTAGACGAGGAAAAATTAAACGAATATGTAACAAACGTACAAAATGCCTTTATACCTTTAACGGTTAGCGACGGACCGATGGCTTTTGTCAATGGTCGTTCGATTTCAAGGCATCCTTTGAAAAAACTTAACGGACCACTTTCGAAAACAATACATAACTTACTCATTACTTCTGAGCTTGCCAGTGCGAAACAAAAGAGAGAATTAAAACAAGCCGCAAAGTATTGGATTGTTCAAAATCCAGATTACTACTACGACAATATTCGATGTTTTTATGATGCATTACTAATCAAAGATGTATTAGCAGATGAAAGTCTTGATACTTCAACGAAGCCGTTTTTAGGAAGCCATGTTTACGGTGCGATGGATCGATTTGTGTATAGTGATCCAGATATTCAGTTGGGCATAAGTATGTATTCGGATCGTATGTCTGCGTTTGAAGCGGGAAATAAGGAGAACCTAAAAGGCTGGCATCTGTCTGACGGTATGGTCTATCTCTACAATAGTGATCCACAATTTGGCGACACATATTGGCCCACAGTTGATTGGTATCGGTTGCCGGGGACAACAGTCGACACGGTCGCTTTACATAAAGAATGGACTAATTTCAGAACGTTCACATCTTCCGAGTCGTATGTAGGCGGCGTAACAGATAAACAGGATGCATTCTTATCAATGCAGCTTAATAAAAAAAGATTCTTAAACAACGGAAATAAAACAGAAATGGATTTACGAGCAAAAAAATCTTGGTTTGTAACAGATGGGAAAATTATTTCTCTGGGTACAGAAATCTATGGAACAACAAATAGCAGCATCGAAACAATAATTGAGAATCGTTTATTAGATCCAAATAGCGTCTACACTTTTATTGATAAACAAGGCAAAGATGTAAGTACCAAGAGAGATTTGGCGATACAAAAAACTGATTGGTTACTTTTAAAGTCAACTAAAGATAATCAGAGCATTGGTTATGTGATGCTAGATAAGGAAACGGTTCAAACAATAAAAGAAGATTGGACAGGAACATACACAGAAATTAATAAAGGATCTCCAGACGATACGGTTTATAAGGGTACCTATCAAAAAATAATAATCAATCACGGGAAAGATGTAGCTAATGCTCAATACGCTTATATGACGTATCCTAATGCAACCGAAAGTAAGTTGGATAAAATTGTTAAAGAATTCCCGTACAAAATTGTTGCAAATAATTCAGAAGTCCAGGCGGTAAAAGACAAAAATAATCAAACACTCGGTGCGACTATTTGGGACAAAAGAGGTGGAACAATTGAAGGAATACACGTTAATAAGCCAGCGACGTTATTGTATAAACAAACAACCAGTCATCAAGTTACGTTGTCCATTTCAAATCCAAAGCAGACTAGTGAGAGTATAGAAGTGAAGTTGCCACAAGTAATAACGGAGGTCATAGCACAGGATGAAGGAATCCATGTAAAAGATAAATACACGATAGTAGTCGACACAGCAGGTGGTTTGGGGAAAACTTTCCAAATTACAGCAAATGTTGATAGTGGAAAGATGGAGTGAATTGTTGAAGATTTATACTGCGAATATCACTTGGTGAAACGCAATATTTATATATTTTCGATGAGAAACAATTGTAGGAGTTTCTCTGAAATCTTTAATTGGTTTTTGAGTGATTTTTTCATCACGGCACGGCAGTTTTTTAGTTTCTAACTGGGTAAAACCACAAATGAAAAAAATAAATCGCGTATACATATATCATCATATACAGGGCTTTAGGTAAATCTCTTTCAACCTCTCAGGTGGTAAATCAGTCCATGAAACTGAATAACTTTACCCAAGGAACATAGGCCAAAATACGAAATTCATCGAAAATACGATCAAAATTTTTTTTTGTATTTTGACCTCCTTGAGAAAAGTTATTCAGTTTCATGGTCTGATTTAGCACCCGAGAGGTTGAAAGAGATTTACCTAAAGCCCCGTAAACGCAAATTTAGACCCGTTTGTATATTTAATTTTATTTGTTCATATCGCGAAAGTTTTATAATGAAAAAATAGTTCATTGTTTACATATTATTACTACGATTATTTCGTTCTTTCGAAGTGTCATCATGTCACAATTAAATAGAAAAATGTAGATTAGCATTAAAAAAAAGATTAATGTTGCCATACCTGCTACAGCACCCATGGCTAGTACCGCGTACTTGGGCACAACCTTGTTTTTGTCTCCGCCTTTGTACCAGTCCTTCATTGACTCCATCACGAAGAATCTGATAGCCTGGTTGCTGCCCTGCTTCATGATTGTGGCTGTCAGGCCCTTGTAAACACCACCGATACCTGAAACGTGAAGAAGATTGCTACAGCCTAGTGATTTGTCCTATGGACTCTGGTTTTCGCATTGAGACTGTAGTGGTCCGTTAGGCGTGTATGACGGTGGTTATTCTAGCCACCTCAGCTCTGACCACAAGCTCAGAATCCTGGAGATTTCGCTGTCTTCACAGAGCGACCTAATACTTGTAAGGATTTTAGATCAGACCCTGCAGAGGGGGCTGTTCAGGACGAATAAGTCTGTATTTAAAACCACTGTGCTTGGCATAGTTTTGGTTTTACGATCAGGAGAAACTTCGTGTGGAAACCTGCAGGCCAATTTTATTACAAAACTGCCAATGCGCGCTTGCGGTGGTCATTTTTGTTGTGACACAAATCTTCTTTTTAAAGGTTCGAAATAACATGGCTTAGCCTAATATTATAAACGCAAAATTTTTTATGTATGGATGTTTATAACTCTTTCACGCTCAAACGGCTGGACCAATTTTTAAAACAATAGGGATGTTGATAGAGTTTAATTTTGTGAATTATTGTATGTGAAACAAAAAATAATGCTAGAAATATATTAATATCCGAAAACAGCATTAAAATTAGTTTATAAATGAACAAGTTATTAGCATTTATATTAACGTAAGGACTAGCTATCTCGTTTTGTGGGGAGAGCTAGCTATCTCGTTTTAACCTACGCAAACAAATAGCGGTGACGTCACGTGTCTGTAAGTGCATCTCTTTTTCGTTGTTTGACAGTTTCCCCCTCTATTGAAATGTAATAGCTTGTAACTTTTTTATTTCTCAATAGTTTTCCAAAATTATTTCGGTTTTGGGTTTTGGATTCAGTTCCTTCTTAAGATAAACAATAAAAAAAAATAGTCAACATCCCTATTGGTGTGGAGGTAGTTGAGACACCCTGGATGAACACATAGGCTGCATAATTTTCCCAAATTCCCACGGGAACGAAGACCCAAGCGGAAAGCTAGTGCCGGATCTACCAGGTTATTCAGACCTATAAAAAATTAATGTCGACGAGTTGCTCAATTTACAGGAGCAGTTTTCTAATATAGACCGCGCCTGGTCATTTCGGAGACTAAGGCCTGTATGTATGTATGTATTTATTCTTTATTGTACATGAGCATAAGTTACACAAGACACAATATAAGAAAAACAGTACAAAGGCGGACTTATCCCACAAGGGGATTTCTTCCAGTCAACCCATTGAGTGTTTGAGTGTTTGTTTGCCTGTATTACAGAAGGAGACTCAAGTCTTGATCTACAGGGTGTAACAGAAAGATGTAGTCATATTTAAGGATGGTGACCAGCCAATAAAACTGAACAACTTTCCCCGAGGAACCTATTTAAAATCTCAAAAAAAAAATTTCGCCTCTCCATACAACTTGTGCGATCAGCTGATAGGTTTAGTATGAAAGGCCGAATTTTTTAAAAAAAATTCAATTAGGTTCTTTGGGGAAAGTTGTTCAGTTTTATTGGCTGGTCACCATCCTGAAATATGACTACACCTGCTCTGGTGTATACTATTGCTCTGATGTATACTTAAGTAGCAGTCGTTTTTGTCATTTTGATAGTAAGAGAAAGAGACAATCAATACTGCCGGCCGGTTTGGTCGAGTGGTAGCGGCGCTGCTTCTTGATCGACGGGTCCGGGGTTCGATTCCCAGCCGGGGCAAATATTTGTGAAAAAAGCAGATGTTTGTTCTCGGGACATGGGTGTTTGTGTTTATGTGTGTTCCGACGGATCCACGACACAAGGGAAAACCTTAATGTGGGCCTTTGAGTGTGTTGCGTTTATTTATTTATTTGTATACAGGGTGTATTTATTATTTATTTGTATACAGCGTTAAATAAATAAAATAAACGCAACACACTCAAAGGCCCATACTAAGGTTTTCCCTTGTGTCGTGGGTCCCTTGGAACACACATAAAGACAAACGCCCATGACCCGAGAACAAACATCTGCTTTTTTCACAAATATTTGCCCCGACTGGGAATCGAACCCAGGACCCGTCGATCAAGAAGCAGCGCCGCTACCACTCGACCAAACCGGCCGGCAGTATTGAATGTCTCTTTCTCTTACTATCAAAATGACAAAAACGACTGCTACTTAAGTATACATCAGAGCAATAATTTTAAACTTGAACCCACGACCCCAGGATTGGATCTCCTGTTGCTCTAACCAACTGAGCTATCGCCTTCGACCTCTGGCGTTGTCAATGTTGATATTTTGACATAGGACCGCGGCGCATTACGCGCGCTATCACCATCGTACTTGAGCTGCTGTACAGTACACGTCAATTGAATTGAATTACCCACTCCGGAATTTTTTTCACTTGTTGTTCACAACCGAGAATTTTTACTTTGCGTCAAAACTTTTTTCTAGTTTAACGTCATCAGTACGGTGCATCTCAGAGCGTTTATTTTCTACACCAAATGAATTCAAAAATAAATAACGCGGTAATAAATAAGATTGGCACCGGTTTGAAGTTTTTTTAAACTGTTTCAGCGTTGAGATGATAAGAGTTTATGTATTTATAGATTTCGAGGTCGAGTGACTATCGATTGAGGTATATCTTGGAGTTTAGTTGAGTTTTACAGATATTATGAAACGTTCTGAACGCTGACGGCTCAAGAATCAACCTTATAACCAGAAGGTTGCGGCTTAAAATCGAAATTCGGGCATGTCTTTTTGCCTTTTCGGATTTATTTAAGAATTTATCATTGACTAGCTTTCCGACCGTGGCTCCTCCCGCGTGAATTACAGGTTATATCGTGCCCAGTTGTGGGATAAAATGTAGCCTATGTCCTTTCTCAAGGTCTAATCTATCTCTGTAGCAAATTTCATCAAAATCGGTTCAGTAGTTTAGCCGTGAAAGCGTGACAAATATTAAAGTAGGGATTTTTCAATGATTATCATATCACTGTCTCAGCGGTGAAGGAAAACATCGTGATAAAACCTACACGTCCTAGAAAATTAAATTTTTGAAAGGTGTTGTCCCAAACCTAGAATTTTTAGAAAAAGGCTGTGATTTAAAAAATAATAATTTTACTATTAATAAATTAATAATTAATCAGTGGTCAAAACGAGGGGAGGCCCTTGCCCAGTAGTGGGACAGAATAGGCTAACAAAAGAAATACTCTTGATATATTGTCACCAATTAATTATTGTGAAAGCTAATTTAAATATTTGTGAACCCAAATTTAAAATTATTTGTCGCTCTGTTAAAATACGATCCATAAATAATATGATATGTTTTTTTTTATAAACTTAAAACAGACCACATTTCATAATATTGTCTTTTTTGTTGAATATCAGTTTAATTTTTTTTCTAAAAAGTTTATTAATTTTTCAACTAAAAGAAAAAGTATATTTATTTTTAAAGTTTTGGTGACAATTGAACCACTTCAAGAGGATCTTTTTCAAAAAAAAAGTTTTCAAAATCGTTCCACAAATGGCGGAGAAATCTGTTAACAAACATGACAAAAAAAAATTTTGTTTAACGTAGGTATAATAAAGATTTTACAAGAAATCCACTGCTGGACATAGGCCTCCCCCAGGGATCTCCACCTCGATCGGTCCTGCGCCACCCGCATCCAGCGGCAAACCGCAATCTTTACCAGATCGTCGGTCCGCCTTGTGGGAGACCTATGTCCAGCAGTGGATGTCTTGCGGCTGACATTTTTTATTTTATTTTTATTTATAAGACGGGTTAACTCTTGACCTCAATCTTGACCATAAAGGTCAAAGATGAGGTCGATGGAGCGGGTTAACCCAGAAAATGCCTATAAAGGCACTGGTACTCCCACGCACCGACCGAACACAGCAAGCTGTTTGGCGTCGGACTTCGGTAGGAGGGTCGTCGCGAACCAGACGACCCTTTACAGAGCCTACCTCACTGCATGAGACCATAGGACGACACCTCAGATTCAGAAAAAAATGAAGTGTCGTTGCCTGGGATGGATTACTAGGAGGCTGGTCTCATTTGTTTTTCCTTAGTTGCCTCTTACGACACCCACGGAAAGAGATGGGGTGGTGTTATTCTCAACCGATCACCACACGGCAAGAATGATGATGATGATGAAAGATTCACAATACAAACCTTCTTCCTTAACGATCAATCTGACTCCATGTAGGAATCCCTTAAACCGCGGCTTCTCTCGTCTCAAGTCATTGATAAACTTGACCTTGACAGTCTCCATGGGTGTGACAGCTATGATGGCCTCACACACCCCGGCTGACAGGCCACACAGCAACTTCCCAGTATTGGTTAACGTTCCGGCCTCCGTTAACATGAAAGCTTTGGATTGTTCGAATACGCCGAATCTGTAAATAACGTTTTAGGTTGACTTACTTCGTGTTATAAAAGGTGACATTTTAATCAGTACAGTCTGGCAAAAAAGAGTAGAAATTAAAAAGTGGCAACACTGTAGCGTCGTCCCTTTCAAATCAATCTAAGAAAAACGGGACGACACTACAGTGTTGCCACTTTTTAATTTCTACTCTTTTTTGCCAGACTGTACGCAATTTTTTCTTACGGTGTCAGTAACGATAAGGAGGAAAAACATTTTTTTCCAAAAATTTCACATTTTGATACACCTTTTTAACGTCTTAGAACTTAGAGGCTGAATTTTGTAAAACGCAGAAACACGGGTATCACAAATTGTGTTGAAGAGTACTATTACCAAGTTTCAAGTCAATTTGACAATGGCATTTTGATTTATTTTCATGCTGCAGACGATCTAACCTGATACGCAGGCCTCTGTACATTAGTTGAACACTGATGCCCTTACGGTGAGGGAAACGTCGTGAGGAAACCTGCCAGGAGACAGTATGTGTAACCATTGTCCAATTCGGTCAGGCTTCCCTGTTAACAGGGTTACGGAGGGCAGATTAGTGTTGCAACCAATAGTAGAAAGTATCGATAGTATATCGGTAGTCCTATCGATATTTTTGCTGTTTTTCAAGGTCAACTAATGACAGTTATGCAACACTAGGTCAGATGGCAGTCCTCTTCTGTAATGATTTGAATGAGTAAATGAATGAATTGTTTATTTCTGCACACAAAAAAAACTTACATTACTACATTATATTAAATTATTGATTTAAAAATTGAAATTAAAAATTAAAGCATATAAAAACAATTGAATTAAAATAAAAAAGTAAATGATTAATCTTACATAAATAAAATAAAACAGAAGGAAATGTGCTGCAGAAACAGGCCGTAGCTCAGTGACAATTTTGCCGCTGGATGCGACAAATTTTCAGCTACCACCTGCGAGGTGTGCCGAGTGCGAGTGTGATCGGTGTTGTGTAATGTGTTGTGAAAGTGAATGAAAGTACCATGTTCCCGGATTTGACCTGCCAAATCCGGGAACATGGTAAAGCGTTCACCAAATGAGAAATGAGACTAAGCGCTAGGAAGAAGAAGAGTTATCCTTACTAATATTATAAATGCGAAAGTAACTCTGTCTGTCTGTCCGTCTTTCACGCATAAACTACTCAGCCGATTTTGATGAAAGGTACAGAGATAGATTAGAACCTGGGAAAGGACATAGGCTACATTTTATCCCACAGTTGGGCAAGATATAACCTGTAGTCCACGCGGGCGGATAGCTAGTAGATAATAAACTAAAAGCTTTCTATACTAATAACGCTGTATTAGGATAGAAAGTCTTTGATGTAACCTTGAATTCCAGTTCACAATTCGATAAGAACTCAATTTAAATTGTTCTTAGATAGCAACTGATTTGATTGCATAACATTTTTTTATGTTTACCCAAGTCATTAATAGACATATTCATAATAGACATCACCCTTAGGAAACTGAACAACTTTCTGCAAGGAAACCATAAAAAAGTTATGACTTGAGAAGTCAAAATACGTTGATTATGAACAATTAAATGCGTATTTTATGTATAGTTGTAGAACAGCCCTTTAATAATTTGGATGAATTGGACCCCTCTGAGGTACTAAAAGGTTAAGAACCACTGCTCTTGAAGTTATGTGTTTTCTTCAAGTTTATTAGCTACTCACCAACGTTTACAGATAAGATAAATCTTTGCTAGTGGTCGCCTAGAGGTCGAAATACAAACGTAATTCATCAACTTATTTCTGTTTCAGCTTGCGAAAGATTGCAAAATATTAAATAATAAATAGAAATCTGTGCTCTCTGCCTACCCCACAAGTGGATTGGATTGGACAAAGGCCGTATTTCGAATAAGTCAGTTGGTTTTCAATTGATAAGAACAAGACAGACACAAATCAGCTGATCGCACAAGTTTTATGGAGAAGTGATTTTTTTTCCATATCAAATCAAATCAAAAATACTTACATAGAACATACAAAGTGTTTCTTGAAAACGTCATAAAAATAAATTAGCAAAGTCAATATAAATCATTGAGCAAAATAGTGAATTACATTAGCATTTTTGACTTGGCGCCTATTCGCAAAGGTGCAGTCTTCCTCAGGTGAAGAATATGCAAGAAACTCCGAGGGTCGCTCTTTTTAAGTCAATCAAGTAAATTTTCTTACTTCTAATTTTAATTGACTTAATATCTTAATAACTCTGGAGCTATTTCAACATTGTTCAATTTCTTAACTAAATTAACTAAAATCTCTTTCTTAGAAAACATTTTGTATATAATTTATATGGCGGTACTGAACAGTGACGTCACTGTTTAGTATGTCAACCTCTGTCTGATTAAGAGTTTTAAGCATTAAAATCTTTCTTATTTTTAAAGATATTAAAAAACTACTTATACCAGGCTATTTATGAGGTAAAATAAGCTTCAATTTAAAGTATTTTTTGTTAAATACCTAATTTAGTCTTACTGCTAAGAAACTAATGTACAGAGCATGTCCTTTCTGTCATTGGCAGCTTAAAGTCAGAAGTCACTAATGTTATCGTCCACATATGCGGGGCACACCGCGACCTTGGGTCGGCCGTGCATACTATGTATAAGCACGAGACTAAACGAGATGTATCCGTGACTTTATAGTTGTGTAGCGGAAAACTGTTTCTATGCTAATTAGTAGAATAAATAAGCAGCTATTCACATGAACTACACGAGTGATAAATACAGGAAATATTGAAGTTAGTTTTTTTGGTTATTGTCTTTTTTTACAAATATTGGGTTTGCTTTTGATCACAATCTAGCTTAGGGGCGAAGATGTGGGCGAGAATGTAACAAGCTCACCCAGAAGATGCCTATTCACTCGAACTTTAGAGGTTTGGGTTATATGAGCCCGTAAATACAGACGCAGGCAGAAAATTCCATTCCTTTGCGGTGCGGCACAATATAAAAGACGAAGAGAAGCGCTCAGTACGGGTACGGATCCGAGAAATCTCGACAAGTAAAGGGTGGTACTCCGCGGTGCGTCTGGACGTCCGGTAGAAAAAAGGGGTAGGCGGAATGAGCTCGTTTAGCTCATGTTAATGACCTCTAAGAGCGTTGCTATGATTATAGTCGTGTTGCAACCTATTTTATTTAGATTCCAAATGCAGGAAAACTTTTCGTTAGCTAAATTTGAAGTTTACTGGTCAGGATGAGGGCCTCCTGAGGCTAAGGGGCCTTAGGGCACGGCAACGTCTACCCCTCCGTTAGCTACACCACTTAGAGAGGCCGTTTGACAGCCTGTTTGGTCGAGTGGTAGTGGCGCTGCCTGTTAATCGACGGGTCCCAGGTTCAATCCGCAGCCAGAGCAAATATTTGTGTAAAAAGTAGATGTTTCTTCTGGGGTCATGGGTATTTGTGTCTGTCTTTATATTTGTTCCGAGGGACACACGACTCAAGGGAAAACCTTAGTGTAGGTCTTTGAGTGTGTAGCGTTTGTTTATTTCTCAGAAGATAAACCCGAAGATCCACCGCGGCGCACGAAGAGGCTACACCCGTGTCTTAAGCTTCGCTTTGCAATTAAGAGTATGTATATGATTGTGTTCACTGCAACCCACGAACACGCTACACATGAATACAATAAAACGACAGGTGATTTATCTACTCATCAGTATAAGATTAACGCAGAAATTAGATTTTGATCTAATCCACGCAGCTAAAATGCGCCGCGTGCTCGTGCACAGCATGCGCGGTGGGTCAGCGCCGGCGCTTTTATGTGTGTGACTTGCCTCGAATTTGGAGTCAGTTACTTACCCTGTGTAAATCAGCCTTCACACAGTGAACTATGGTTATCAGTCAAACGTTGTTTGCATACGTGAATAATCTACTGTAATTATCTAATACCTAACCATGTAACTACATTTTACGTATAAGAAACGAAAGAAAACGTACAACATGAAACAATCTTCTCTTCACAGCTACCCTAGCATATTTAATGAGATTTCTCTTATGACTTCAGACTTTCGAATCTACACAAGGAAAATTGACTCTACTGATAAAATTTAATTTCTCATGCGTTCCTTTTAGCGATTCAAGATCATTTGTCAACGTCATACAAACTTCTGTTATATTTAGGGATGTTTTCCTTGGCAATTATTTGAGTGAGGTCCCATTGGAAAAGTAAAGTGCATGTTTCACGGGACTAGATACAAAACTGCAGGACTTTATGGTAATAAAAGTGCCGAAAAAAACCGCGACACTGTCACTGAACTAAACCAATCGTTAATAGGTTTCGCCCTTGTCATAATCTACTTTGCAACAAGTAATATGAGTCTGTAGTTCTCCGTACGAGACACAGATGGCGCTAACCTACACGTAAGGGAATGAGAAATTTCGCCGCTTGACTTAAAGGCACCATAGCTCAGTTGGTTAGAGCACCAGCCGGGCTATGATGATCGCAACGACATATTATCTCACGCGTTATCTCGTGGTCACGTGACTGTTTCGACCAATGAGATTACGAGAAAGCGTCACGTGACCACGAGATAACGCGTGAGATAATATGTCGTTGCGATCATCATAGCCCGGCAGGAGATCTAATCCTGGGGTCGTGGGTTCAAGTCCCATTCGCGCCGTATATTTTTCTTTTCATAAAATTTATTTGTGAATTTCCATCACGCGGGTAAGCGTTTTAAAAATACTAAAACGATCGTCTATAATAGGGTGACTATAAGCTAGATAAACCTTAGGGGGCGAATCTCCCCATGAAAAATAACAACTTTCCTCAATGAACATACATGAAATTCTCAAAAATGTTGCCTTCCCATATAAAGGCAAATCAGCTGTGATTGTACAAGTTATACGAAGAGGTGACATTTAATGTTCCAATTAAACAACAAGATACCCAATCTCAAAGAACCGTCAACCAAAAACTGTCCGAGCTTTCGAACGAACTGACGGATGAGTGAGCAGGATAAAATAACTGAACAAAATAATGAAAGAGCGAGAAAACCTACCAAAAAGAATGCCCAATCGCCGTGATGGGCATTCATTTGACGCGGCCACTTTTTGAGCGCGTTTGGAAGTGTATAGTTGTTTATTGTAGGTCAATGATTTCGACCTATGTTCCTAGGGAAAAGTTGTACAGTTTCGTGAGCTGTTGCACTTCCTTTATTAACCATCGACAAAAAAGAGGGGTGTTATAAGTTTGACGTGTGTATTTGTCTATCTATGTATCTGTATGTCTGTATATCTGTGTCTGTCTGTAGCATCGTAGCTTCTAAACCAGTGGTTCCCAAAGTTGACTGGGCGGCGACTCACCAAAACGATAGTCCAAATTTGGCGGCCCACCCCGACCTAAAAATTTGTTAAAGGATATGGTATCTTTACGACCTAACGTTGCAGTAACGTACCTAGTTTAGCGCCATCTATCCGGCGGCGCCTGAGGAAAAATAAAAAATAAATAAAGAGAAAATCCCTCATTGACCAGTGGGTCGCGACCCATAGTTTGGGAAATACTGTTCTAAACGAATGGACCGATTTCGATGAGTTTGTTTTTTGTTTGAAAGATGACGTAATCGAGATACCTAGTTCTTAGCTATTATATTATTTGATCAAATTGTGGGTGATGATATATTTTTTTTATTTTAGGGTTATTTTCGATAACTCATTAAAAGACACCAAATCTTTCCTCCTTATAATATTAGTGTAGATAAGCGATAACTGTTGGAGGTTATATATTTTATATTTATTTTAGAGTTATTGAACTTGAATTTAGGTATTCTTCTTCTTCTTATCGTGTAGTCAAGTGTGTGGCGAACTTCTAACCCGAGAGTTTTCAAACCGCACAATGGCCTCTGACTTGGTTTTAATGACTGTAGTCAATCAAACACAGCCGGGACCGACAGCTTAACGTGCCGTTTGAAGCACGGAAACGCTTTTAGGTTTTTTTTACCAGCCCATATACGTCCCCACCGAGGCCTCCTTTCGAAACATGAAGGGGATTTAGGCCATAGTCCACCACGCTGGTCCAATGCGGGTTGGTGGACCGCTCGTCTTTCGACAATGAATTTTCTTGGACGCGCGGGTTTCATCACGATGTGAAGGAAATCACCATTAAGCAAGTGACAATTAGAAAGCCGTACATAAATCCGAAAAGACGAATTTAGTGGTACAGGCTCGCACCAGGATTTGAACCCGCGACCTTCTTATTACAAGTCTGGCTCATTACCAACTTGGCTATCAGGTATTGAACTTACCTAACCGCAGACTTCGGTATAGAACCGTACAGCAGCACGCTAAGTCCTCTGTACAGACCAAGAACTCCATGGCTTTTGACAGTTTTCTTCACACAATCTATTATTCCTGTGTATCTCTTTGTGCCACCTAAAACAAAAGGATTGACTCAGTCTCGTAGGTGGGAGGTAAAAGTTTGGTCTAGTGTTGCAACCAATAGTAGAAAGTATCGATCGATGGTCTATCGATACTGTGGTATGCAGACCTTCATGGAGGATCTGGCATAACGCAACTCCTTTCTCAATCGGTAATTTCGAAGAAGATTATTCGAATATCATTTTAAAAGGTTTGAAATGGTATTCGATGTCAGCATTCGAAATGATTGAAGAGTTGGTCTTCCGGCATTCATTGTAGAGAGCTCGCGGAATAAGTTCATGTATGCGATCATAGGCGTGCAAATAGCACTTTTTCAGACATCTCATGTAAAGTGATAAATGTGCACACGATTGTAATAAATATAAAGTGTAAAGAAGTGCCTGTTTGTTATTTGTAAATATACTCGTACACCTCGCAGAAGAGCTACGTGTTTCAATCATTGCCCCCAGAAGAGGTGCTATATACTATCGTAACCTTGAAAGACAGTAAGAATATCGATAGGGCTATCGATTTTATTAGAATTCAATACTATCAATACTATTAGAATTCAGTAGTAGGTATCGATACTACCGATCGTTTGGTCTCTCATTAATAGTATCGCAAACTATTGACTATCGATGTCCTATCGACATTCTTACTGTTTTTCAAGGTCAACTATCGTAGTTACGCAATGTAACACTAGTTTGGTCCCCAGTGCCGCTACCAATGACTTTACTAAGGTGACTAAGGTGCCAACCTTGACGACGCGATCTTGACGACGATACAAAAAAGCCTTGACATTGTACTATTTTTAACTCCTGACCCGAAAACTTTTCCGCCGTGTGGTGATCGGTTGAGAATAACACCACCCCATTTCTTTTCGTGGGTCTCGTAAGAGGTGATCAAGGAAACACAAATGAGACCTGCCTATTAATCCACCCCAGGCAACGACACCTCTAGATTTGTTCTGAATCTGAGGTGGCGTCCTATGGTCTCATGCGGACGAATCGACGCCAAACAGTTTGCTGTGTTACGTCGGTGCGTAGGAGTGCCGTGCCTTATTAGGCTTTTTCTTGGTTAACTCGCTCCATCGTCGACCTAATCTATGACCTTGGTCCAGATTGAGGTCAAGATTTAACCCATCTTATAATAAATAAAGGGGGTGTTATAAGTTCGACGTGTGTGTCTGTCTGTGGCATGGCATCGTAGTTCCGCGTATGGAAAGATTTTAATGCGTTTTTTTTAAAGCTGACGTAATATCTAAAGGTGTGAACCAAATTCAGCAATGTATTCATCATCTTTCATTCAGTCGAAATCCTTTATCGACTATCACTTTTTTTTAGTTCAACTAGATTCACTTTGCACAATACGAGGTCTTTATCCTCCACGTTTTGTAATAGTTTATATTATCTTATCAACAAATAATGATTATTAGTTGATCAGTGGTCACGCTTGCCTTAATGGAGTATCACTGAATCGGCTATGCTTTGATAAGTTATTTACTCATTTTTAATTAAATGAAATCTCATTAAGCTTGCTGTGTTCCATCGGTGCGTGGGAGTACCAGTGCCTTTATAGGCATGGGTGGGTTAACTCGCTCCATCGTCGACCTCATCTTTGACCTTATGGTGGGTCTCGTAAATCGGTTACCAGATTTTTTCCCCGAAAACGTCAAGTTAACGAGTTTGTGTATTTATTTACTTAAGGTACACTAACAATAAATACTTACTAAATAGGTACAGTCTGGCAAAAAAGAGTAGAAATTAAAAAGTGGCAACACTGTAGCGTCGTCCCTTTCAAATCAATCTAATAAAAACGGGATTTTAATTTCTACTCTTTTTTGCCTTAAGTACAAGGTATAGTCAACAGCACATCAGGTTACCACAAACTGTCAAATTTCCCTAATGGATTGCAAACTCTAATGCTTGGAGATAAAATTGAAAATCTATTGAAGAAATTTGACAGTTTTTAATAGCATGATGTGCTGTTGCCCCTGTACATTAATAAAATAAATAAAATAATTCGTTATTTTAATATTTTGGCAATTTGCCGCGATACCGCGCCCTCGAATGTGATGGCTGGTTTTCGTGTTTTATGTCGTTATTATTATTGTTTTTTTTATTGCAAAGTGGTGTGTTAGGTTAGAATACATAATTTTATTTCTAAGCTGAAAATATTAAAGAAAATGTTACTTTGAATATGGAAAGGTACAACTTTGGGAAAGCCGTTAAGGTTTACAATTAGTGTGATGAGCTATTGTAAATCGCTCTTATTGACTGCCCCGAATGTTGGACCTTTTACTAGACACAGACACATGATAATTAAGATTTGAGATTTCGGTTTGCAGCGACTCAAAATAGGTCTATATACAGGGCTTTAGGTCCATGAAACTGTACAACTTTCCCCAAGGAACTAAGGTCAAAATACGAAAAAAAAATGTTGATCTCCCATACAAAATGCGCTAGGTATATGTTGATGAAGTTTGTATGGGAACTCAAAATTTTTTTTTCGTATTTTGACCTATGTTCCTTGGGAAAGTTGTTCAGTTTCATGGACTGATTAACCACCCGAGAGGTTGAAAGAGAAATACCTAAAGCCCTGTATAGACCCATTAAGGCGACTACAGCACCCGATCGTTCTTGAGCAAAAGGCGGCACACATAGGAATAGTGCCATCTCCGTCTCTCAACAGGCCTGGGCCGGCAATGCGGACAGTGACGATACACGAAGTTTACGCACGCACACGTGGACTATGAAAGAGTGCGTGCGTAAAAATATGTTCGAAAGTTAGAAAAATGAGATTTATGGAAAGGTAACAGCTTAAATCGAAAACTGCGTTAACTACTTATCGAGAGTGTTCAATCACGAACATTTTGATAGCAAATTCAAGTTCCTGTGTGCATTTTACCATCGTTTTTACAGCTCAAAAGATACACAATATTGGGTATTTAGAGGTGACTTTGTGAGCTTTTTCTATCGAACCAAAAGTGCTGAATCATGTTTTCAGCAAACTATTTATCTAGTTTATGTCCTGAATATTACCGTAGTATTTTTTCTTCGATTTAATGCAGTGCGTCATGCTTATCTACGCATCATAAAATCGTAATTTAGGTGCTGTAGTCGCCTTAGGGCGCATTTTTCGATTTAAGCTGTTACCTTTCCATAAATCTCATTTTTCTAACTTTCGAACATGTTTTTTACGCACGCGCGCTTTCATAGTCCGTAAAATTCGTGTATCGACACTGATCGCACTGCCCCCAGGCCTGTTGAGAGATGGAGATGACACTATTCCTATGTGTGCTGCCTTTATCGGGTGCTGTAGTCGCCTTAATAATATGTCCATATATTACGTTTTCTATGTAGTATGTTGGTAGTAAATAAAGTTATTAAGTAACACGCTTATCCAACACTATGATATTGATCCGCGATAAGGATTTTATCAGTTTATCAGTAGTTTTAAACAAGTGATGTTGTCCAAGCGGCGGGAACGAAGCGATATCGTGTTTTTTGGTTTAACTACAGATATTTCAACAGACCTATATCGAGATAGATGAAAAGAGCGCTTCAAACTGTATGAGAACCTAGCGTGTCGAATTTTTCGAACTTAAAATGACGTCACGAGCGAGATTTAGTCATGGGAAATCAAGACCGCGCGGAAACGATTCAAAGGCGCTTAATTAAGTAAAATAATAATGTAAATCCTATTAAAATAGATTACCATTTACGGCATCGGTCTCAAGCGGACTGACTTAAGTCGGACCAAATTGTGATTGTAGATCACACTTTTTACACGCAAGGTACGAGTAGGTAAACTTTTACCGTCTTTTTCGATATAGGTCTGTGGATATTTCCAATATATAGGTATTGGGTGACTTCAGCTAGCGACAATTACGCATGTAAATTAGCCTACCAATTATCTTTCCAAGGAACATACCTAGGTTGAAATATGATTTTTGTGATTTGATGAAAAGTCATGAATATTTTTTTAAAGATTTTAATATGAATTCCCTGGGGAAGGAAAGTCATTTCAGCATCATCCCCTAAAATTTCCATAACTAATTTAAAGTCAAAAGTATATACGTATTTAAATACATTTGTCTATCATATTATTATGTGCTTTGTCCCAGGCACAAACATTTGTTGTGTGTTTAAAAGTTATTTTATTATGCCACTTTTTCTGCCTACACAAAAAAAAACTAATAACAAATCTTTAATTAAGTATCTCTTCACTTTAGAATTTGAGTTAATTCAGTAATTACTTTCCAATTAGTAAATGTTTAATTCCATTAAGACCGGTTATAGTTCCCTTGTAAAATTAAGAACCTAATGACAGATAGAACAGTAAATAATTGCTAGTAATAAATAATTAGTAAATAATTGTATTAATTGCTTTTTGCGCTGAGTCACTATATTTTTCTAGAATAATTTCTGACTTTGTGAACTAGTGTTGCAACCAATAGTAGAAAGTATCGATAGTTATCAATACTATCGTAACCTTGAAAAACAGGAATAATATGGATAGGGCTATCGATAGTCCTATCAATATTCTTACTGTTTTTCAAGGTCAACTATCGATAGTTATGCAACACTATTGTGAATTATGTCTATTAAAACAATTAATTTAAGAGTATACTACACTAATTCTAGGTCCAAGATTTTGGGTGTTGATGAGTCAATGAGTGGGTAAGGACTTTTATATATTCTAATAAGAAGGCTTTTTATATGATAAATTATCTTTAAAATGTCAGCAGTAGAGTTAAAATATGTGAAAAACCTTTTTCAAAAATTCTAATCACAAGTTTTAACAAACATGACATGCAATAAAGAATTAATACATACATACACAATTACACACATACATGAACACAGCATTTAACTCAGTTTTCTGTTGGAGTTAATTACCTACGTTTAGAAGGACAAAAGAGCCTTAGGCACATAAAAATTACACAAATAGGTATGAAAGTTACATAAAAGAAAACAGTCTTCTTCTTATCGTACAGGTATAGTCAAGTATGTGCAAACTTGGCTAACCCTGGTGTCAGAGTAAAAGAAAACAGTAAAGAGAGAATAAGAGTTAGTGTAATGTAATTATTTAGTTACTAGCTTTCCACCCGCAGCTCCACCCGTGTGGACTAGGTACAGGTTATAATGTGCCCAACTGTGGGATAAAATGTAGCCTATGTTTTTTCCAAGGTCTAATCTATCTCTGTACCAAATTTCATCAAAATCAGTTTTCGTAGTTAAGGCTTGAAAGACAGACGGACAGACAGACAGACAGATAGTTACTTTCGCATTGCATTGCATATCAAAACAGACCTTTAAAAAGTGATAAGTTGGAAATCGAAAATTGGAATCCAATTCCCCTGGACATACATGATAAAACAGGCTGATTCTCCTTTATTCCACTATAAAGCATAATAAAGCAATTAAGTATGACCCTTTTTATTCAGTCATGCAAATTATAAAGAACATTTTTACTAACAAATAGGTACATAAGTAGTTAAAACTCAGCCAAGTTGTAACTTAAAAAAAATTGAAAATACCTACCTATTTCAAATAGAGTTATTAAAAGCTATTTTCAAGATCCAAAATATTTATAACATAAAGAGGCTAAAGAACGAGTCTCTATCGACCTAATTTAAAGACCTTGAGTATTTTTGTAAAATGTTTACGCGGTCTCGCTATTCAATGGGACCAAAGTCCAAGACTCAAAGCATACGATACTTGTTTAAAGTGTCAATGAGGTTTCACGTTTCTTGGTTCATTACTAACATAACCTCTACAACTACGTAACATGATTCTAATTAGAATCCCTACCCAAGCCGACGAAACCATACGGAAAGTCGATTATTACAGCAAACGGCGGATAAAGTAGTAATGACGTAAAATGTATATTTATAGATGAAAATATATGTTTAATAATACAGTAAAAATTATCAAATAATCTAGTCAGGGCAATACAAAGTGTCACGTACCTTTTTCGTCTAATTGAAGCTGTGTTTTTACATATTCAGTAGGGAATGTAATACAAATTTCAATGCCACCAGTGATGCCGCCGGCAATGACTCCCTTTAAACCTTTTGTTCCTTCACCCCCGCCGGCTGCAGCACCCGTCCGCGTCATCCATGGTCTGTTATGGAACGGGCTTGTAAAGGTTCCCGATCTTTGACTCATGGTTTAGCCTCGGGTGCCTAATAAATAAATAAAAATTCAGCAAAGTGTTTACCCCCCCAATGTCGAAAAGCGACTGAATATTTTTTTTAAATTTTGATTGACATTGACACTTATACGAACGGAACGAATGAAAGATTTTTTCTTATGGCAACACTGAAATGTGACTAGTGATGCATTACTTTATATCTTCAATATTTTCGTAACGTTACGGTTTTTGCTGGCCACCAGCTTGATTGCTTGAAGTCCAATGTTCTGTGAAACAACACTAGTCGACGTCGACTCGACGCCGCCATTTTGACAGTTTGATATTTCTGTTTCGTATCATGGATATTTAAGTAGAAAATTGCTATTTAGTGTAGAAATTAAGTACATTTTCTAGATAGTTTTAGTAGGAGAAAGAAGAAGAATTAAAAATGGCTCTCAGAACATACGGCGATAAGCCGATAAGCTTCCAAATAGAGGAAGGAGGAGATTTTTACTGTGTCGGCTCGGAGGTTAGCGTTATTTCTATTTACTAATAATTGTGATTGTATTTCAAATTTTCGATGTGTAACGAAGCGCGCATCTTAAAGTTTAAATAAGTTTTGAGTCAGAGGGACCCTTAGTATTAGATCCTTCATTGTTTTATTTTTATTTTATTATTTGCTGCCACTTTCGCGAACGTTCTTATAATTGTACCAGATTTTATTTTATGTTTATTTCTAGGTTGGCAACTACTTACGGTTATTCCGTGGGTCTCTCTATAAGAAGTACCCTGGAATGGTGAGGAGGACCCTCACCAATGAAGAGAGGAAACGTCTAGTAGACAATGGTCTCGGATCCCATGTACTATCCAGCTCGGTATCCCTGCTTAAAGCCTCAGAAGTCGAGGATATCATTGAAGGGAATGATGATAAGTAAGTAGTGATAGATCTTCTGTCTGACAGTGCAGTTCTGCCATTTTGTTTTAACAATGTGTTTGAACTGTAGTATAAAAGTTAGGTAAAATTGTATTTTCCTGTAATGTATGCATAGAGTGAAACTATGAGGCTGTCATAACCACCTAGAGAGACTGAAGCCTCGTTAAAACTTAAGATTTAAAAAAAAAGTGTAGCTACTTTATCTTGTTGAATCTGGAGTCTTCAGATTGCAAAATTGGTAAAATTCAGATTAATTTCAGGGCACATAACAGTGAACAAATTTTATCATCTTATTTAGGCCAATATGTGATTGCTGTGGTGTCTATAATGACTTTAAGTATTTACCTGATGGTGGAGTGTTCCCTGAATAGAAATATATTCCCTCACAGATTGTATAGTGGAAATATAATTTGTATTTTGGTAGAGACATTGTGTCCAGCTGCTTCCAAGCTGTACCAATTTTCCAGGGCCTTGTTTCAAATTAAACAGAAAAATAAATAAATATTAGTGATTCTCTGTATAACACTAAACTCACGGTCGGACACTGTCTATCAAGATACAGGTTTCTACCTAGTTTGGTCAGACAAGTTCTATACTATTGTACCTATTATTTTTGGCTCAATAAAAACTTTGATTTAAATTATTTGATAGTAACAACATGCCTATGAGGATGGCATGACCATCTTGATGTGATCAAAGCCTCAGCAAAAGTAACAAAAATGGCAAAATCTATGTTTTGCTAGGTTGCAAAAGTATAATTTTTCTTGTTTCACACCTTTGCAATCAGGTAACAGTTAATTGTATTAAATAAATAAATAATAAATTTAATAATTCTTGTTTACAAGTAAAAACTTAAGACTAATTAGTTTAGAGAGAAAATAACATAACCACCTGAACTAGATTAACTTAATATCTGTATTAAGGACTCGTGGAGCCAGTGTAGTTTATGTCTTTAAAAAACCCTCTCCCAAATCCAAGTGTTACAAAAACAACTCATGTTTAATTTTTGGTTCTATAACCACATAATACCAGATACCACATAATGCTATGGATTACAGACATGAGCTTATGATGATGACACTTTGTATTAAAAACTTAAGAACACACTTAAAGAATTTGATATTTTTTCCTTTTTTAAGATCTGCCCTCAGTCGCTGGCCTTTATCAGATCCAGTGATCATGTTGCCCATTTTTTCTTATTCTAGAAGAGGTTACTCTCTTGTCAAGTTGTAGGACATTCCATCTTTAGTCTCTCATATCTTCTGCTTTTAGCATCTAGAAAGGTACCCTGAAATCGCCTTTAAATATTCCAGATACAAGGCGGCAGCAGTCAGCCAAGAGCTGGCAACCCCACGGGAGAGTAAGAGCAAGAAGCCCCACAACCCAGCCTGGATGCCCGTCATGCCTAACTCCTCGCACCTCGATGCAGTTCCTCAAGCCACCTCGATTAGCAGGACCAGAGTCCACAATAAAAAGGTGAAAATTTTGAAAAATCTTGAATAATTTGTTCCACAACTACTGTTACAAAAGAAGTTTAGTAAGAAAATAGCTTAAAAGCTATGTAAACTCTTGTGTACTGCTTTTGTTCTTGTATCTTAAACTTATTGCCAATTATGGATTTGACTTTGCACACTATTTAAATAGAATAGAATAGAATAGAATATTGAATACAAAAAAAGAATTGAAAAATGCTGTAGTTAATTGATGCAAGTGTGCAAAAACAAACATTATGTAAATATACAAGCTAAGAAGCTTCTATTGCTAAATACCAAAAGAACTTTGACCCTAAAAAATACATAATTTTTTCAGGTGAGGACGTTCCCTCTATGCTTTGATGACACAGACATGACGTCAATGTTGGAGAACGCATCACAGAAGCAGATCCTTGTTCCAATTAGACTGGACATGGAGATTGAAGGACAGAAGTTAAGAGATACATTCACTTGGAACAAGAATGGTGAGTCACCAAGCTCATGCAACATACAGGGTGTTTTCAGGGTTACAGGGTTACAGAGTTCAGCAAAAACTGTAACCCTAGGGACAGGTTAGCAAAAACTGTAACCCTGCACTCAGACCATTATTATGAATGATTTTCTAGTGGAATATTCCTCAGGAAAATTTCCAAAATAATTTTCATGTTCTTTTATTTTTTTCTGCGTCTTAATAAAATTATTTATTCAAATACACTCCATTTTCCAATAAAAAACATATTTATTTATTAAGCCTAAATACAGAGTTGAGAAATTTACTTACATTACTAAAACTGATTAATTTCTTTACTGAGTACTCTGTGTGTCCTGGACACATAGGCCTCCCCCAGATTCTTCCAATCTTTTCTGTCCTGGGCGTATCTGGTCCACAAGGGTCCTGCACACTCAAGAATGTCGTCCAACCATCTTCTTCTTGGACGGCCTTTCTTCTTGCATCTTGATCTCGTGGCTACCAGTCTATCATATCTCTGTTCCATTTGCCTTTCTTACATCTTACAGTGTGTCCTGCCCATGACCATTTTAGTTTTTTGAGTTTAAGAGATGCATCTTCAACCTTAGTAATTTTTCTAATTTTATCTACTCTTTTTTTGTGCATTAAGGAAATGTTGAGTAGACTTCTTTCCATGGCTCTTTGACATGTCGTTATTCTATGTATAGTTTTTCGGGTCAGAGACCAAGTTTGGCATCCATAAATTAAACATGGTAGAATACATAGATTGAATAGCTTTCTTTTAACACAATTACAACAGCGTAAAACACAAAAATCAGCAATGTACACACGGCAGCACACGCGGCTTTCGTAGTGCAAATGGATAACCTGATGTGCTGCTGTATGTACATCGAATTCTGACAGCGGTGCGGCGCGGTTTCGCGGTACATCGCGTAGCGTCAAAATAGGTAAATAATAATTACTTGAGTCGATCTCAGTTACGGGTAGATTCCACAATTTAAGTATTTGCTAAGCTGTCCCTTATACCCTGAATTCACAATAAATTTTTGGGAAAGAAAAATGTTCGCCGCGAATCGGACTTGAACCCACGACCCCAGGATTAGATCTCCTGGTGCTCTAACCAACTGAGCTATCGTGCCTTCAAGTCAAGCGGCGTAATTTGTCATTCCCTTACTAAGCAAATCCCTGAAAATATTTGTGGCTAACCCTCACGCGGGTAAGCGTTTTAAAAATACAACATATTCAGTTCAATGTTTGACGAATGATTGTCTGGTTAATTTAGTTGCACACAGACAGATCTAAAAAATAATACAATACAAACATAAAGTCACCATTAAACTTAGAAATGTTATAAAATATATTAACAATTAAGTTTAAGATACAATACATCATTTGTCTAATGTGCATATGCACTTTTTCTTTACACACATTTACACTTTTTCTTTACACACATTTACACTTTTTCACTACACATATTTACACTTTTTAATCAGACATGTTTATGCATTATACTGTGATTCAATTAATTTATAATACTGTTATCTTGATCCTAATATTTTTAACTCTCAAAAATAATTTTGCATGGATTTTATTGTTTAATTAATTATGACTTTGTTTAGTGATTTTGTTTCTTTTATCTTCGCATGAATAATGTTCAAATGTTGCTAGCTGTCACCATCAGAGTTCAAACTAGGCTCAAAGGTTATCCTGCGATACAGGTTCGCCTAGTCCGGGGACCCAGCAATCCACTATTGTAAAACTGATTTAAGCAAATAAAGTTTTTTGTATTTTATACTTTTTTACTACGTATATTTACACTTCTTCTTTACTACAGATGTTTACACATTTTCACTACATACATTAACTCTTTTTCACTGCACTTTTTCACAACACATATTTACATTATTGACATCTACTTCACACCAAAGTTTATTATTTCCATAGTTTTTTAGCAACTTCATTCGCGCATTCTGCCCCTTGTATCCCAATTTTTACCCCCGACAAAAAGGAGGGGTGTTATTAGTTACACTTGTGTATCTGTACGAGTATGTCTGTATATCTGAGTGTCTGTATTTGGCATCGTAGCTCTTAAACGAATGGACCGATTTCAATGCGGTTTTTTTTGTTTGAAAGCTGACGTAATCGAGATGGTTTTATCAAATTTGGTTCAGCCGTTTAAAGATATAAGCAATCAAATGTCGGGGGTGAAACAAAATTTTTAATTTTAGAGTTATTAGATTCCGATGCAAGATTTAGAATTTTTTTTTTTTTTTCCAGAATCAATAATAACTCCAGAGCAGTTCGCTGAAGTGTTATGTGATGACCTGGAACTGAACACAAGCACGTTCATCCCAGCAATAGCTTCCTCTATCCGCCAACAAATCGAGGCGTTCCCTAGCGAACCACCCGCTATTCTGGAAGAGCAATCCGACCAGAGAGTGATTATTAAGCTTAATATTCATGTGGGAAATACATCGCTTGTTGATCAGGTAAGTTTCTTTAGTAAAGTAGAAGATAAAAGCTATGTTGCTTCTAATTTCTTGTTGTGGTTTGTCAATCATTGATTTTCAGGATGCACACGAAATGTTTATGATTTAATGCCTACAATCATTTGAATTCAATAGATGTTCTGTGTCCTGTGATAGTTTGAAAACTGTGTTACGAGACACAGTGCCTTCCCGAACAGTTAGGAGTGCTTATTTGTATTTTATATGTATCAAAAAACAATATTCAGCTAGGCTTCACGAAAAACAAACCAACCGTGGCATGCTTTGTTGATATAAATAATGCCTACAATAATGTAAATGTTGCACCCCTGGTTGCGATTTTGGATAGAATTGGTATTGGTTATAAGATTTGTAGCTACCTGTGGAACTTTTTATATAGTAGACAATGCAAAATGATCATAAACAATAAAAGTATTTGTAGATACACAAACAGAGGGTTAGCTCAAGGGGATCCAATGTCACCTTTACTGTTCAACATCGCAACCATGAATATAAGCCCGAACATATTGGTTAATGTTGCACAATATGCAGACGATTTTGTCCTTTATAAGACAATTCAAGATGGGAACATTGATATGATCGCAAGGGACATCAATGAAGATGTGACTGTATTAATCGACTTGCTGGGCAACATAGGTTTAAGCCTCTCCGAAAGTAAGAGTAACGTGGTTGTTTTTAATAGATCTAGGAAAAAAATTGATATCCAAATCGTTATTAATGGCAGCGCTCTTAGGACATTGACAAAGGCTAAATATTTAGGACTGTGGTTGGACTCGTCACTGAGATGGAGTGCCCATATAAATGAGACATGCGAAAAATGTTACAAACATTTAAATATCCTCAAAGTCCTAGCAGGAAGTTCATGGGGTGTTCATCCCAAACATTTACGGCGGTTGTATATCTCGCTTATACGAAGTAGACTTGACTACGCTAGCTTCTTATATGGGAACTCTGCAAAGTGTCATCTTTATAAACTTAATTTAGTTCAAAATAGAGCATTAAGAATATGTGGGAGCTTTATTCGTAGTACTCCGATTCATGTCATGGAGAGTGAGCTAAGCCTCCCGCCCCTGTCTGTTCGTAGGCTGTGGCTTGGTAGCAGATATTGGCTGAGGAATGGCTCACTCTCCAACAATGAGAACATAGTTTTAATTGATAAATTATCACATTCACAACACACAAATTACTGGAGAAATAAGACGAAACCTTTGTTAGTTGAAATTCATAATAATTTTAAAGATAAAGAACTATATATGAGTCGCGGCTTGGAGATGTTCCTCTCGAATATATGGTTAACTTATATTGATATTGGCAGTTGCGTGCGAATACATATTGATGGTCTGTTGGCACCCAAACGAAGTTATGATGTCCAAAATCTTAAAGTTATGACATTGAATTATATAGAAGCAACATATTCCGGCTATTACAAGTTGTATACCGATGGCTCGAAGAGCGAACATGGAGTTGGAGCTGCATTTTTCGACCCACAGACTCTAACATCACTAAAAGTTAAACTAACACATGAAGTTTCAATTATGAGGGCTGAGTTAGTCGCTATAAATGAAGCTGTTTTGCACATACAGACTCTACCTGAATTCTCAAGAGAAAAATTTGTTATATTGTCGGACTCGAAGAGTGCTCTCCAACATCTAGCCAAATGTGTCACTGGGGCCCATGGGGTACCAATCGCGTACGATGTCCTCATATCCCTTTACAATCTCCAGATAAGTAACACCCGTATTGTTTTGCAATGGATACCTTCACATGTCGGGCTTTGGGGTAATGACAAAGTCGATCGATTGGCAAATGAGGCAGCTTGTGATGGTAGGATTGTGTCTTGTAAACCATATGCCACAGAACTATTTAAAGTAGCTAAGTCGTGGTGTACTGAGAAGTGGTGTAATTATTACGCAGAAACATCGGCCACCAAGGGACTGTGGTATGGAACAATACAGAGATCTCCGAACATAGTCCCTTGGTTCGATGATGTCAACATGTCAAGACAGAGTGTGATAGCTGCATTTCGGTTGCGCTCAGGTCATATACCACTAAATAAATATTACTACATGATTGGCAAAATACCATCACCGCTATGTGAGAATTGTGACTGCGTTGAAGATCTTTTACACTTTTTAGTGGAATGTGACCGAAACCGCAATGTCAGACAGAGAATGTTTGGGTGTAGCTTACATGGAGCACAGATTAATTGTATGTTGGCGGATCCTCTGTCTGACAGTGCGGTTCGGCTATACAGGTTTCTGACAATTTCTTTTAAGAAACGTGTCTGAATTGTAGAATAAGGTTTAAAATTGTATCTTGTAGTAGGAAATGTGTGTTCAGAGTGATACCATGAGGCTGGCATAACCACCTAGAGTGGCTGAAGCCTCGTTAAATATTAAGATTAAAAAAAAATAAATAAATAAATATGTATCAAAGGTCATAAAAAAGAGATAATATGCTTAAGTTACCAGAGAAACTATACTAGTATTAGTGTTAAAATTTAAATACAATGTTCTTATAGTTTTATTGGTCCGTGGTTCTTAGTGTGTGGTGTGTGTGTGTGATGAAGAGTGTATGTGAAATAGTGTATGTGTGTGAGTTTGTGTAGATGTGTTGTGAGTTATACTTGTACGATTGCTTTGTACAGAAATATATGTCCCGAGTGAGAATTGAACCAAGGACTAGTTGATAATTACTTAAAAACCTTTCAGGTGGAATGGGATATGTCAGAGAAAGAGAATAACCCAGAGCAGTTTGCTATGAAGCTGTGCGCTGAGCTCGGGTTGGGAGGGGAGTTCGTGACGGGCATAGCTTACAGCGTGAGGGGTCAGCTCGGCTGGCACCAACGGACTTATGTCTTCAGCGAAGCACCACTACCCGTTATAGAGGTACGTACTACAAGTATGACTATATGGCGGACATAGCGCTTGCTTATCTAAACCGATAGGTTAAGCAATGTACAATTGTACACAACGTAAGTCTGTGTTCCACGCAGTACAAATTTGGCTAGAAAAAAACCCACGTGTGATTGGGCCCACTTACTATGATCACCTGCCTACTGACATAAGAAAGAAAAGTAATGAAGAAACGTTTACACGGCAACTAAAAGACTTATTGGAAAATGAATTTTATACATTAAAGAATTATATGGACATTTTGACATTGATTATTTTTGAAATATCTCAAAATGTAGGCTTACATTTTTTAAAAATATTTTAAATTACTGTGAGGTAGCATACTTATCTACACTAATATTATAAAGTGGTTGCCATGGCCGAAATCGGTCGGACCTCATCATCATCATCAAAGAGGAAAGATTTGTATTTTTGTATGTAACGAATAAACTCAAAAACTATTGGACCGATTTCAAAAATTCTTTCACCATTAGAATACTACGTTAACCTTGAGTAACATAGGCTACATCATTTTCCCGGATTCCCACGGGAACGAAGTCCCGAGAAGAAAGCTAGTGTTGACATTTATTTTATTTTTAAAAGAATAATAATATGTCTAATAATATAAACAAAAAAAAAGAATAATATGTCAATATATTATTCTTTTTTTTTGTAACGATCATAACATCAGCTAATGTGACTAATTTATTTAATTTGACAATGTATGTATGGATGTTTGTTACTCTAAAATAGAATAGAATAGAAAAAAATCTTTATTTTATAGGACATTCAGGATGCCACTTAAAAAAGTCAAGATTACATGAAATACATACAAACAAACATTAAAAGATTTAAATACATACATAGATATTCGTTCTTTTGACCCTACTGACCCTACGTCCTGCTTAGTAATAATTATCAATGTCTAGGTCAAAACCTAATTTTACCTTATACCGTGAAACCTTACTACTTTGCCCGTGGGAGACATCATTGCCCAAACATGAAAATTAACTTAAACTTACCAATAAACATTTTATTTTAATAAATGACAACTTTTTGTAGCGTCTAGGGAAAATAGAACATTTATTTGGCAACACTGTTTACTCCAATCGCAGTTATCTTCATTCAGTTACCTGTCAGTTCGTGTCGAAGTCACGTTGTCGAAGGTGGTGCAAAAATTGAGAAAAAGTTTTGTGTTCCACGTTGCCAAGAAACGCTGCGTAGGTAAGTTTCATTATTATTTACGGGTAGAGCATTAACTGTTGCTGCTTTTAATCATGGTTTTTTTCCTCAAATCATTATAGTTCGCGAGAAAATTGCGTGGGCAATGTAGTAAGCCATTTCATACACTGGTGGTCGACAACATTGCCCAGCTCAAAAACGGTACTAGGGCTGACACTCTTGAAAAAAATAAAAACAAGAAACTCAATGAAAGAAATATGTAGGTACCTACCTACCTACAGGCAGGCACGCCCTGCATTGGGGTGTCAGTATGACATGGTTAGATATTTTAATTGATGGCCACCACCGTTCACTTAATTTTGAAGTTCTTTTTCTTAGCTTGTAGGTAGGTACTTCAACTTTCAGGGTTAATTTCTCAGATAATTTTCAAGAAGATTTTATTTATTTTCAGGATGGTCAAACAAATGACATCGAAGGAGGCAGAGAAACATTTTGGTATACCGAGACGGACACTTCTGAACTAGTACTATAAGGATAAAATTTAATAAAGTGTAGTTAATTTGTAGTACCTACCTATGTTTGTTGATGTTTTGTGATATTTTTAATACGTGTAACTAGTGCCAAGAGTGCATATATGTGATACAAAATTTTCACTGTTGATTTTTGTACTTTTATTATTGTTTAATTTTGGTGAATTAAAAAAAAATAGAACCTACTTACGATCTCAAATACAAAACTTCGTACCTACCTACCTTTTAATTAAATAAACCCTATTTTATTATTTTCCTTTCATACGCAACCCTAGCATCACAATCCCCTTAGTATGAGAGTGTCTAAAAATGTGCTGATTACATTGCCCACTGCCATAAAAACTTAAATTAGGCTTGCACTTATTTGAAATAGTAATGGCATACAAATTTGCGCCTTTTCTACCAATATATCTTAAAATTAAGGTCGTAGAGCTTATAGTTCATGAGAAACTGAGGTTGGGCAAAGATGTAAGAAAGTGGAGATAATTTTGCCCGCGTCTATTTTTGCATTTTTCTCAGCAACCATTAGGATTATAGTAACCTGGTTTTGACAGTTCATTTGTTCCATTGAGTATTATTTAAAGCTTTAAGAACCAACTAATTCAGAGCGTATATATTTTGTTTACAGTTAAAAAACCAAAAAATGTGGGCAAAGTAGTAAGGTTTCACGGTACAGTTCTTTCCTTCATATCTCTTTAAATATTGATCCCAGCGAAAAAGTGTACAAATACAAAACCTTTTTGTACAGAATTTTACGTATATACTCGAGTATACAATTTTTTTTCGCTGTGAGCCACCATTTACAAGTTGTTTAAGAAAAACTTATAAAAGGGACCTTAAAACCGCCCCCTACACGTTAGCTCCACCCCCATCCATCAGTACTTTCAGTATGTTGCTTCAGACACCATTCCCTACAACTATGCCAAAAATCGCTTATACACGAATTATTTCCCCTATTTTTCCTTCGTTAAATGGGCTATTAGTTGTAGTGTGTGACGAGTGCGCCGTGTTGGTGTCCTAAACCCTAATTGACCGATGAGTTCTGTGCTATCTATGTTTTTGTATGTATTTCATTGTAATCTTGACTTGTTTTAAGTGACATCCTGAATGTCCTATAAAATAAAGATTTTTCTATTCTATTCTATGGTCACTAGGGTTCCCTACCACTATCTACGTTGCTTCACCTCACTGATCGGTTCAGATCAGCTAGCGCCACTGGGTTATGAGCGTGGATATGCTAACCCAGACTGTTCGATTCCAGACGCCATACCGTCAACCATCGGAAGCTGAGCAGTGGGCACCGTTCTTGGAGACCCTCACTGATGCGGAGATGGAGAAGAAGATTCGCGACCAGGACCGCAACACACGACGCATGCGCCGCCTCGCCAACACTACGCCCGGTTGGTAACGTGATTAACACACACAATTACACGCAAATATACTTACACACAATTACACGCAAACATACTTACACACAGTTACACGCAAACATACTTGCACACATTTACACGCAAACATACTTACACACAGTTACACGCAAA